>QVRM01006378.1:0-45459 GCA_003439945.1 Dermanyssus gallinae
CTTACAAATACCATTATAAGTGTGGGGTTTGGCGTAAAATGATTTCAAGCTTTTAGAGATTCTATGGCGTTTCGTTTGTTCAGCCATACTGGACTGGGATGACTCTTTCACAACAAAAGGCCGAATCTTCGCCCTTCCCCTCGTACGGGATGAGATCGACTACGGAAACGGAAAAACACTTCCGCGTAGAGCGTCTGTTTTCTGGCCTTTGAAGCAGCGCTCATCCAGTGAGGCATTCGTGGTGATAATGGTGATTCGAATCGTCACCTTACGCTACGCAAAACAAAGCGACCGATTTGACAAGAGGAAAAACAATGACTTCTTTCAGCATACAACCAACAAACAGCACATCGCTTCAGTCCTTCGCTCCAGTCTTGTTTTGGCCGGCTGCGGTTCAATGCAATGTTCGCACTCAGCTGTGGATCTCAGATCTCGTGCCGTCGTCTCTCTCTCTCGCTGTCGACGGAAATTGTTCCGACCAATATTGCTATTTGGCGGACGCAAGTCGACTCGTACCCAGTCACAAAAACAACAAACAACAATAACAATACAAAAATCGGCAAGACTACTCGGAAAACTACAGTGAACACCGGTGTTGTCGAATCGTTGTGCAACTCGAACGTTGGCCGCGTTCGAATGTTCAACCACCACTGCGTGAAACGAATAGAACTGCTGTGTAGCTCCGGTGTCAGCGGAAAGGCGTTTGAGGTCGCGTTCATTGGCCGAGGATAAAGTTGTAGGCTATGTCTGGTTATTATTGCTCTCGTATGCTCGAAAGTTCGCCGTTCGACAGCATGTGTATGTCAAGTGTTCGGCAAGTACGTACTGCGCTATTTAGCCATAAGTGTAAACTAGAAACCAATCGAATTTATTTATTTATATATATAAATATATATATATATATATATATATATATATATATATATATATATATATATATACACACATATATACATACACTAATTCTCGGCATCTACTCTATACGTGTAATGTCGGTGTTCGACCGTGAACATGTGTTTATGCAGATCGCAACTTAATAATATATATAGAAAATATTGTGATGATTTATTAATCATTTACAATACGTTTGCACACTCGGCAGTGCTCGCCTATATATATGTCTATGAGGGTTCTGCGGGAGGTCATGGAACTCTACTCATGCTATGTAGTGAAATGTTCAATAAGACTTTTTCCTTCGATAGTTTCTTCCGACGTTTCCTTTCCGGAATACACTGTTCAGTTCTCCGTAGATAAACTTGTTCTCTTGCAATCGCACATTTTGTCTTCTCAGCCACTCGAGTGTGTGTTTCGAATGTTGCCGCCGTACCAGCATGGCGCGCGAATGGGTGCACGGTGTTTGTAAACATCGTAAACATTCTAAACCATTCCACTATGTATATCTGTCAGAGAGTGGAGCTCATTGAGCTATACTATGAACATTTGCTTAGTTGAAAAATAGATTTGTGGGTGCGTAATCTCTCAGAAGGCGGACGTTCAGTGGCCATCTGTTCGTGCGACCTGACACCCCAGTTTTTTTTTCTGTGGGGTTTTGTGAAGAGCAAGACTACGTGTTCACCAGTAAGCCCGCTACCATTGAAACTGAGCTGAAGGAAACTATTCGGCGGGAGATTTCGAAAATAACGCTTAAGTTATGCCAAAATGTCATCAAAAATGGTTTATCTCGTATAGAAAGTGCCGAAAAGCTGCCTTTGATAGCCATCTTCCTGGCATCATCTTTTAGACATAACGGCAAAGAATTTTCTAATAAAACACGAAATCTGACCGTACCTATTCCACTTAGTCATTTATGTCAAACTGTTTTCAAACCCTCAAGTAACTTTTGCCGCAGCTATAAATGCATAAAACCCGAAAATAATTTCTCGACAAATCAGATAGAGAATAAGTAGGTCACGTACCGACAGGTGGCCTTGTGGTGTTAATAATTTAATCGTTGTATAAAAACCGTACGTATTTAATACGCTATAAGATAGGTAAGCCGTACTGAATACGATTGTACTGAAACGTTTTTTAAACTCTACTGCGCGTATTCAATTTTGTTTGTGCAATCCCTTTCATTATCCTTTGTTGTCTCACTTTGTTCTTTTCTTTCGTGCGTATAGATTGGCTGTTTAGAAGCACTAGAAAGCATTGATATTGGCGGACCGCGTTATAGTCATAGTAACGGCGATGTTCCCAATTATTATTATTATTAGTATTATTATTATTTAGCTAATGCATTGTTTTGTCGATTGATAGGTTCGTTCGTCGATGCAGACCGTCAGGTGTACCGTGTGCTGAGTGTTGCTGAACGTTTACGTTCATCTCAATGTCTTCGCTCCAAAGCTAGCTTGCTTGCCGTGTTTCGACGGACGAGCGAGCTGTCCTCGGCGTCTACATAGTGGATTTCTCGGGGGGGTCGGCGGCGAACCGGGGGCGTCGACTGGAACCTGGCGGCCAACTAGCCGGTTATTGTTGCTGTCTGCTCTGTCCACGATCAAGATGCTGAGTCCGTTAGAAAGCGGGTCATCACCGGGAGTTGGTGGAGCCGGTGGGACCGCCGTTCCCGCCAGCAGCGGCGGGACCACGGCCGGAACAGAAGCATGCCCGCTCCCGGCCCCGCTTAGGGGCGTCGCAGCCGAGGACTACCTGATAAGCCGGTCGAGCTGTGCCGATCCGTACGAGTCGGAGGCGTGGCTGCTCACCGCCAAGACGCTGTTTCCCACCAGCTTCTCGGTGCAGTTTGCCATCTACGCGATGTACAAGGAGGGCCAACGGTACGCCGAGGCCGCCAATCAGCTCACCGACATGATGGTGTCGTTCGGGAGAGAACCCGCTCTCTGGCCAGAGATGCGGCTCGTGGCCACCGCAGCTTCGGCAGGTACGTTATCCCCAAAAAAATATATATATATACAGAACAATGTTTACGAAATTACGTATATATATATATATATATATATATATATTTTTTTTTTTACGTGCGAATTTGTACACCGAAAATGTTAATTATATATATATATATATATATATATATATATATATATAGAAAAGGGAGCGAGAGAGTTTCAATTGATGATTCATACGAGTTTCGATTACAAACATGAGTATGCATCCAGCCAGGTCGTTTTGATATGTTGCAGTGATATGCTTGCTTCAAGCTCGTAAGATAAACAAACTGCCAACAAATAAGTTACTCCACGTGCGCCGGAAAATGTGTATTGTTATGATGCAAACGTGTCTTAACTAAATATAGTGTTAATAATCATAATGCTAATTTTTCTTATGTTGACGACTAGGTGTTCCTCCTCAGGAATCGGCCAGCGTAGATGGCGCGACCCAGCCGGCGACTGCCGCTCCGGCAGTGGTCGATTCGCCAAGCACTTCAGCGATTTTCGCCAAGCTCACTCCGCAGTCACAGTATGCGCTTTTGCTGGCCGTTTGTGGTCGGGCCACCGACGTCGCCGATCGCTGCAGATGCACGATCATGCTTCTGCGCCAGTTTCCCGACAGCATCACCGAGCACGGGGCGCCACTCATCGAGGAACTACTGGCCGCCCAGCGAGGTGGAGGAGCGCAGATTGCGTCCGTAACGTCTGCCCAGCTGAGGAAGCTTCTCGTGTGCGATGTTCTGCCATTGGTCTTGCCCAGATTGCAACTCCCCGCCCCGCTAGTCATTGAGCTTCTCGATCACGCGATTGTGTTCTACGTGCGTTCCATGCGCTCGGTTAACGCTCCTCACGCTAAGACTAAGCCACCGCCGCCGCCACCACCACTAGCAGCAGCAGCAGCCACATCTGCAAGCGTGCCTGAGGAGCCCAAAGAGCTATGGGCACGGCTGTTCGAGCTGACGCGACTCGTCGCCTCAAAGCTCAAGTGGACTCTGGGCGACCTTCTTGCGACTTCGTCAGGCCTGTCCGAGCACCAGCTGACGCGGCTCAAAGCGGAGGCGTTGCTGTCGCACATCGGCGACGTGGTCGATCTGTCCAAATCGAGGAGCTCGGCATCAAAGCTCGGCCCCGACGACCGTACGCAGAAGTTCTACGTGACATTGGTGCTATTTTGCAGTCGTTGTACTTCTACGGCCGCTACACGAGCGCATCGGCTGAAAGCGGCGTTGACGGCGCTGTGACGCCCGGCGTCGTGCTCGTCGACTTCCGCGAGCCCGTGGTGCAGCCGCCCAAAAAGAAGAAATTCGAAAAGCCACCGGGTCATTTGTCGGCTAGCCGACAGCTTCCTTCGGACGTCGCCCAGTCGCTCATCACGCACTTTCAGATCGCGGTGCGGTGCTGGTCCACGTTGGCCACCAGCTACAAGTCGGAGTTCGAACGAATGTCCGGCGCTATCGGTTTGGCCGAACTCTGGGCCACGTTCCTGAACTCGTTCTTCATCGACGCAGCTGTCTATCAGCACCATCTTGACGAGGCGCTTCAGCTCGGCTGTAAGCTGCTCGGTGAGTTGGCGACCAGCGCGGACTGGACGGCCAGGGTCAAGGCCAATCTGCAAATGGCCAGCTGCCTGTTTGCTACGGGGGACCGAGAGACCGCGTTTACCCGGCTTACGGAAACGCTAACACTGCTGGCGTCGAGGTCGCCCGCCGCCGCCGTTCGGCCGAAGTCGGCGACACTGACCGACGTAACAGTGATGGCGGCCTGGCGCCCAATCTGGCCCTCGGATCCGACGCAGGCCAACCGCTGTCCCAGCAGCAGCAACAGCAACAACAGCAGCAGCAGCAGCTCTGCTTTGTCGTGTGCTCACGCAACGAGGTTCTCCGCTTTTTCGTACGGATCCTGATGACGGTGTTGAAGGAACGTCTAGCGACAGACCAGCGTGACGATTTCGCGCTCGGCTGTCTGGTCGTGCTGTGCCAGGCGGAGTGGCCGGCGCACGAGGCGCAGCTTCAACAGCTCATCGCGACGATACGCCGCGCGAAGGTGTTCAGCTACCCGCTGTTCATGACGTACGTCGTGGTGCCCGACATCCTCGAGGAGTTTGCCTACCTGGCGTCCGACCAGCAACAGGAGCTACAGCTGGATCTGTTGCCGGCCGCGCAGGGTACAGGCTCCCGATCGAGGACGGTCACTCGCGGCGTCAACAAGGGCGCCAAGGAAGAGTTGAGAGCGGCCATGGAGAAGCAGATGAGTCGCGCCAACGAAGACGTCACTCAGCTCATCGTCAACTTCCTGCTGAACGAACGACATGTTCTCTCGCCCAAGAGGTGACCGTAACCGGCTGCGGTCAGGGACGGTTTATAGGAGCAGTCTTTTGTCTGTCTGTCGACTTGGCTCGACTATGTACACTACACAGCAGCATCAAACTGTGTGTTGCCAGTTGTAGATGTCGAACCCAACCATTGGCTGTTTCAATTAAGTTATGTACATATATGTCGTTTCAATGTAGCTGTCAAATTCTGTCGAAATGTAAATAAGTAGGCGCGTTTAAAATATATATATATATATATATATATATATATATATATATATATATATATATATGTGTGTGTGAAAACAAAATGAATTATAAAACATTATGCTGAAACAAGGAATCTTCATTATTACAGCTTTGATAAGGAAGGTACTATACGCAGGTATGTTTTTTAAATAATTTGTATTGACTTACATTTATTTATAAGTACTTAGGCCCTGTCATATGTATGTATATATATACATATATAATTACTTGTCTGAAAAACGTCTGAAGTCAAGGTCTTATCGTAGCATGACATTTTTGTTTCTCTAGACTCGGTTTCTATCAAACTAAATGCACAGAAACTTGTATTGAGCTGTCATCGTTATCCTATTTAAAAAGAGTTAAACAAAGGTTGTTAGTCTGTCTCAGTTTTAAGTTATGCAAAGTGATAGGTCCGTCGTGCTTAGTATGAGTGCTTCTTAACGAATTCTGAGTGTTGACTAGCTCTGAGCACCTCCTTCCGTCTTGTAGGTGATGTAAGAAAAGCTTTGCGTCGATCCAAGTATGTTTGCTAAAGTTCTCCATGAAAGAAACAACATCTCGAATTGAGCAACCGTTAGAATTGCACTACTTGGTTCTATGCCCAAAGCTGAAAGCTGTGACATCGAATATTATTGCATGATATGTATCATACAACTTTTAATGTACTATTAGTAGTATATCATATATGTATAGTATTATTGACATCATAGTAACATTACTACTACTATATGATTATTACATTCCTGCTGTTCTTAAGGAACTGCTACATTTTTGTTCAAACGAGCCTTGTCTGAGGGACGTGATCGCTATTATTGTATGGCATTTTCACACATAGTTTAAGCAACAATATGGTTAGACTCGTATAAGGTTAATACGAACGTCTGTGAAGTGATATTTGGTTTTAGCCTTCCTGACCCATAATGACGCTGCGGAGCGTCGCTCCAGCGTTTCATGTATCGCTTTGTCGCGAAGTGGCAGAATGACGAATCTCACCAGTTCATGCACACGTGTCACCAGGCTGTAAAATGGTAAAACATCGGATGACAGGTAACCATATCGGGGGAATCCGCTGCCGTGTTGTCGGTTGAAAGGTGATTCTCTGTATGATGACCGGGCCGTGATCGCGCCGCACGGAGACGCCTAAGCGTGGGTAATGGATGACATTCGACTAAAAGACGCAAGAGACATGCCGTCATATAGTAAAATGTAGTATCCAATAATTTTCAGAAGTGCATTAGCCATTTATGCGGTCATTATTCTGCTTGTTGGATGGTAGAAGAAACTCGTACTTGTCATTCGACGTTATAGGAAGTTTTGAGCACATAAATATATATATATATATATATATATATATATATATATACATGTCGACCGACACAACCCGTCGGCAAATTTAGTTGAAGTAAAAGCTACCGCAGCAACGATACTCCTAGGATATCTCACAGATATTGACATAAAAAACGGCTATGAACAGTTTTCTTTATAAAGATGCACCTGCGCACCACGATTCACATTGCAGAATTATAAGGGGTTACACAAAGTTAAATCTGACTTCATGAAGTGATGTCTATACTTCACACTGGCCCTCCATTTGTGTCGGCATTTATGCCTAAAAGGCAGTTGTTCAGAAATGGTTAATTGTGTCTGAAAATATTGCGGAACACTATTGATAGTTACCAGTAGTGTTTTGTAATCACCTGAACACGATATATCAAGCATTTCCAAAGCAAAGGGAGATGATACATTAAGCATTTGTATGTACATACCAGGGTGGTTAAATAGAAGAAGTAGATGTATTTGTCCATGTTGTCAATTTCTAAAGTTGAAGTCTTCTCTGGCCAGGAAACTTGCCCGATCTTTTATTACCGAGGTGTTACTCGGCTTCGCGCAAATGCGTTTAAGCGATCCTTCTGTCATGGGGCCTCCATGGGGCTTCTCAAATCATGACAATGAATAATGAGCCATAGCATCAACCGGTTTTTTGCATCGGCATTAATGGGGCGCTACCAATGTTGCGCCCAGTCGAAAGCCGATACAAATCCTCATTGTAATAACGTCGGACAGTGTACCCATTGAAGCAATTAGAGAAGTTTGCAAGCAGCCAGGCCGCAGGGGCCTGGCTGCTTGCACTATCATAAAAAAAAAAAATATATATATATATATATACAGGGTGTGACTGAACGAATTTTATAGCGATACATAAAATTGTAGAGCTCGTTAAAACGAATCTTTTTTCCAATGGAACATGTGCTCTGAGAAGTCTTGTTTCGGAGTTACAGTGAAATTACTACAATTTGTGACACTGGTGTTTTTGCCCGACATAGGAGCACAAAATGTGCTGTTGCGAGACAACCAGTCTTCCTAGACAGAAACTAAGCGCACCGTCGTGTTCGTGATAAAATTCTGCTCCATCTGATGAATATGCAAGGCCGGTCAGAAGACGCGACATGGTCGCTTAGAAGAAAATTCGCCAAAAATGAAGTTCTTCATTAGCGTTCACGCCAAATACTTTAGAATCATAACCCTACAACCACTCACAGCGCTCAAAGCGGACATATTCAGCCAATGCGCAATTCATGGCGATCATTTTGGTACCAAACATGCGAGCTGTGGTTGCGGAGTAATTACGAGTTTTCGGCGGGATGTCCAGATTGAGTGCATGTAAGCGCAGCGCGTCATTTTTCACGGAGCAGAATTTTATCACGAACACGACGGTGTGCTTAGTTTCTGTCTAGGAAGACTGGTTGTCTCGCAACAGCACATTTTGTGCTCCTATGTCGGGCAAAAAACACCAGTGTCACAAATTGTAGTAAATTCACTGTAACTCCGAAACAAGACTTCTCAGAGCACATGTTCCATTGGAAAAAATATTCGTTTTAACGAGCTCTACAATTTTATGTATCGCTATAAAATTCGTTCAGTCACACCCTGTATATGATTCATACGACTAGCCGAGTCTGCTGTGCCCAATCCCTCCGCTAAATAGTCAATATAAAATCATTACAGAAGTCCGCAGCGTTGCATTGTAAGGTTAGGTGACTCTAATTGTGTTTCCGTTGACCTTAATATAATAAAAGCACTCCTTGCATAATTGTCCCGGTGCTTGCCACAAATAGTCGTGAAATAAGTAGTAATATACCCAGCCGTCTTGTTTTAGCTGCATAGAGCGTAAATAATTTTGCTTGAGAGGAGAACTCGCCCAAAGTTGATGTGGAGATTACACTAGAAAATGTGGTTGTTCGATTTTCGGGTGCGTTGATATTGGTATATTATATATTTTTGTAGCGTCATCCTTGGTGTAATTAACTTGATAAAACTTTTTGGAATTGTATACATTATATAAATTAAAATAAATTGTATATATATATATATATATATATATACAGATATATATATATATATATATATATATATATATATATACAGATATATATATATATATATATATATATATATATATATATATATATATATATATATATATATATATATAACTGATTCGACAAGGCGCCAGATTCATCATTCTGCATATGTGTCCTCTAATATAAACATACTTAATGGCTACAATCCCAGCGATGTAGTAATTCTATATTTGCAGAGTGACTGTACGTTTGCTATCCAGTTAGACATTCGAAGACTCATGCATCTCTGGTCAGAGAGCTGCCGCCGATGGGCGCTATCATTTTATTACCGGTCGGGTCGATTTTTCGTTTGGCCCGCAGTTGAGTTTTCGAAAGATACTCAACTGCAGCAGTTTCGGCGTACAGATCCCGGAAGAAAACATCATCATTTAGCTACGTATATTATCTGTACGTTTAATCTGGTGTCTCATCAGCTGTGCAGTTAATGTTTGCGGTGTACCAGCTAACATTTGCTGTGTCCTAGATTGCGTAGCAACAACGTAATGTTGGCATGATACCTGATTGTTCTTTTTTGAGGCATCTGAACACAGAGCGGCAGTATGCACCCGTTATCCTGGTCGGCATTTATCTTATCCCGCAACGCGAGCGTCCTTGTCAGCTTGGTGGCGCGCAACCCCTTTCTCGGTTGATGAAAAATAGAGTTATATAGGGCGTATGAAAACGTATATCTCAGATAGTACGAAATAGGTTGCATGAGTTTGCACTGCATTATTGCAAGTATTGCGAGTACACCACGACGCGCCCCCTAGATACTTAAATGATTCAGGATTTTTCTCCATTCAGGCATGTTCGGTTACAGAGTCAGTATTTCGACCGTAGCTTCGTTCTTGATGTCTCCACGTTGATTACTTCTTTTTTGATAACCTGATATCGATATGAGACACTATCGGGCGTTCTCCTTTGTTCGCCGTGATATACCGTTACACTTAAGGGTTAACGAAGGTGAACGCCGTGGCCGAGAGTGATGAGATTTTCGAAGTTAAAGTTGACCAAGATAATCTTTTAAAAATGCGTTGAAACAGGACAACAGCGGCTTTACGCCGAACGTCAACGTCCTGATAAAGCTCCACTGGGACTGGTATATATATATATATATATATATATATATATATATATATTGCGTAGATTACCACTCGATTAATTGAACTGGGAATTATCTGACTAATAGATCTTTTTGTGTAAGAGTAAGTGACATTTATAGTGGATGCGCTTCTTCTTCCTCTAGGGTACCAATTGTAGTTATTAGACCAATTATAATTTGTATTTTTTATATTAAATCTTATGTGGCCTACTAGCAATGCTTACAAATTATACGCTGACGACTTGAAGTTTTATGGTCACCCTAGCACCGATGAGAAATTCGTGCAACATTACAGAGTGCTATCGACAAGGTATCACAATGATGTAAAAACAATAATATGATTATATCTGTATCAATCCATTGTAAACTCAATCTGAGACCTTGGCGTAACCACTTAATTAGGTTTTAATATACTAATAACCAGCACTATCCGATGTGTCACACCTCTATGCAGCACCATGTCCCGGCGCTTTGCCATAAAGAGACGAGGATTTTTAAACCCATTTATATCGTGGTTTAGGTGTACTAAACTTTGCATATTGTTGCAAAGCATGGCGACTATATCTAAAAGAGCATATCGAGGCTATTGAGGAGTTTCAGTCTAAATTTTGTATTGTAACGTTAAAAGCAATATCGTAGTCGTGTAAAAAGTCAGATTTGCATGAAAATTCCTATCTTAGAATGTACAGACGAATTGTAACAAACGACAACAAATAACGTATCGCGCTATTTTAATATTCGCCCAACTAATCCCAGAAGCACTCGATAATTCCTGTCGAAACTACAAAGACAGAGAAAGAGAGAGTCCATAATATGTTATGGCGCATGCAACAAATGCTTAGGGCATCATGCATTTGCTTAAATTGAAGAAACGTTACATTGCATATTCTGCGAATTTTTGTATATTCTTTACTGCTGTGACTCGGCCTCCACTTTGACTAAGCCAAGGTGCACTTGACGTGACTTGACTAAAGTAGTCCTTTCTGTAGTGGCTTGCGGCGTTACACAAGTAGACTGTTTAAACAGACTCCTATAAGATTGGTAAGCGTCGGAAATACGTCCAGTCGGCTACCCGAACGATTTCCGCCGGTCGGTACTGAAACGTTAGGAAGAGCCGGGCCCCATCACCGGGACGCTGATTAAGCAACTTGGAAAAGCCGGGCCCCATCACCGGGACGCTGATTAAGCAACTTGGAAGAGCACTTATCCTCTTCCCAGGAAGAGATCTCGGGACAATTTACGACAGAGGCTCTCGTTCGATGTCCAACAGTGCATCCTGACTGCGGGAGTTTTAGGCACCCTGCTGAGGTGGAAAGAGCCCGGGTTCATTTGAGGGTCTTGACGCGTAAGTGTGTACAAGTTCGCAGGGTATATATATATATATATATTTATATTGTGCGTCTACTACGTTTTATAACCGCTACGATAAAGTTACGTAAGTAATGTTGAACGCATCTGAATGTATGACACCGAGTCAAAGCACAATCATTGGATTTTAATTTTGGGAACTGAAAATATGGGCAAATAACGCGACTAGTCCAAAACAAACACATTTGTTTGCATACAAATATTGCGTCACAGTTTCCCGGCCGAATTCACGACGGGGACGTTTGACGTACCTCTTCTACACTCACTTAAGCAAACAAGCTTCGGGATCTAGAGCTGTGTACGTCGTTAGCCGGTGTCGCTTGATAGCCGCACACATATAGTCCCTTCTATTATATATATATATATATAATCTTAGCAGGTTTCACACAAGTGTATAGACGCTTTACCATAAAACGGTAGAGCCTAGCGGTAAGCGGTCTAGTCCTTTATATCTTCTTCTCAGGCGGTAGCCAATAGGCAACTAGCAGAGGAGAAGGGGGGAGAGCGGCTACAACACAAGGAGATACTACAACAAAGAACAATTCGCCCAGGCGTTAACTATTTAACCAGCATCGAAGCGGCCCGCATGACGGCACGTCATTGACGCGTTTTAGTGACGCAGCTGTCTTTCTGCGTCACGCTTTTTGTGCGCTGGAGAAAAATGACGCTCGAGTATCGCTAGTAGTGACAGCGCGCTCACTGACAGTGGCAACAGGACGGCCGTAGCTTAGGCACGCACCAAGGAAACCATTGATTGCTACCGGGGACTTCAACTCGGCCAGTACTGCATGGGGGTACTCGTAACTCTTCGGAAAAAGGTCAGATTTTACTGCAATGGATGGCAGAGCAGGGGCGTATGGCTGTCAACGACGAGCATGTTCCGACGTTCTCATGGGCAGGGAGGGAGATTGTTTGAGCCGAAACTTGTTTTCCTCTTACTAAGCCTTAAACAGAGGTTTTTTTTAACGATGAACGTCTGCCAGCGTCTAGTGGCACCTTAGGTGTGACTCCATGAAAGCCTTAACCAACTTGGCGGTCATCAATCCAAGTTTCGTCAGAAGATTTTTCGTCGCGACTTCAGCGAACCCACCTATCTTGATTTGTTGGTAGCGGGTACAAGATTACTACTATTCGTAGAAAGACATCACTTTCATCTCTTCACCATATTAGCAATTACGCCAGACCGGTGCGTCCTCGTACTAGGTCTAGAGCAAAAATATTTTTTAAGAAGGCTCCACGAGCTTGGCATCAACGTAAGGCATATCTTCAATCAAGCAGCGAGGGCCAGACATGCTGAAATGCCTAGAGTCCTTCCCCAAACAGTCCTTGCGACAGCATGGCCGAGGCCTACATTAGATGGGGCCACTCCATCCTCTTCTTACATCTTGTTGCCGTCTACATCTTGTGCCATGCTAAAGTCGGCGTCCCTCGATTGAAGGCGTTGGTAGGCGCATCATCATGCGCGGCGACCGCTTTTGGGCTCTTAACCGGCAAATTTAGTCACGTTTATTCGACGCGAGGGATGCGGTGGATTAAGGAAGATCCGGTCCGACTGTTAGTGTACTCGGACCTGGTACAAATCTTATGATGTGGTCATATAGATACATACCGAAATCTCAAACTAAGGAGCCATCCGTTGTACGCTCGAAGCATACTTGCGAAACTGAGAAGGTAGGCTGCTACCCATATATCTATATCGGCGTCGCGGCTCTTCCGAGAATTGATAGGCAATTACAATGTCAGCAAAGGCGCACAGAACATTGACCGCTTGCATATCATATAACATACATGCATCGTTTAATAAATTATATTTATTCGTAAATTGTAATTGTTTTCATACACTGGCCATATAAATAACCAAAACAGTGTCTGGTAGTGGTGTACAGTATCCATAACCAGCTGAGGCCCCAAACACACACATATATATATATATATATATATATATATATTTGTCCAGTCATCTTGATGAGTTATGCGACAAAGCAAGAGATATCTATCTATTTATCTAATGATGATAGCAGACGAGGTAAGAAGATATCTACCTAGCATAGTACCCACAACCGCTACCCGGTTTGGCCTGCGCCGCCAACGTTCCACTTTGAAGGCAGCGTTCGTTTTTTAATTCCGTTAATTAGGTTTAATTCCAGATCATCCTTCGTCCCCACGGGCTTGGAAGTGCCATGAGGCATACGCTCAATGCTCCGCCAGACAGATTGAGGGTTTCCCAACAGTCATTGTGGCAGCATGATCACTGACTCTAAGGCAAGATATCTTTATTATCTTTTCCTAGTCAGGATCGCTCAAACCAAATTCGACCAACAACAGGGATAAAACCGACGGTTCCTATTACTGTTCATCCATGTATGTTAGCTAATATTAATAATAATAATAATTTTATTGGATAATAATTTACCGCTGGCGAAGAAAGACCTGATGGGGTGACCGTTGCATTATGGTCACATGGAAAGTCCCTAGCTTGGGATGCAACGGTTTCGTGCACAACCGCGGCTTCCTATTTACACCACAGCTCTGTTGAGCCGGGGTGGGTAGCAAAGCACGCAGACGCCAGAAAACGGTTTAAATATGCTGGACTGGAAACAAGATATATTTTTGTGCCTATCGCCATGGAGACACTAGGACCAATCAGCAAGGGAACCGAAGCATTTCTCAAAGATTTGAGTAAGCGAATTCAGGAGGTCACGAACGACCGAAGAGAGGGTCAATTCTTGAGGCAAGCGTTGTCCTTGGCCGTTTGCAGAGGAAACGCGGCATCTATTTTAGGCGCCATGGAGTGAACTAATTATTTAAAAAAGCTTTGCAATAATACGTTCACACCTCTCAACTGTAACATCGTTTAACATGTAATAAATAATAATAATAATAATAATAATAATAATAATAATAATAATAATAATAATAATAATAATAATAATAATAATAATGCTGGCTCGACTTCTACTATCAACGGCGACAATAAACAAATTTTTATGACCATACTTGATTTAACGATTTGTATCAATTGTCAGTTTTTTTTTAATACAGACTTTGGACATCTAAATGTGTGTGTCTCGCAACTATATTTTCTAAAAGTATCCTCCCCCTGAGTGAATCTGTGTATAGCAGTGCGTGCACATAGCTATTCTCCGTCTAGGTAAGCTACCACTCGGCAAAGAATTTAGCGTAAACCCACCTGTATTATTATATGATAAAGCAAGTCTGGTAAAATAGATGGCATATGGCCTTCTTGGCATGTATGCATAGCTCGAAAATGTGAGCGAGGTTGTTGCCGGAGAACTTAACTAACCAACTTCAAATAAGTTAACACATTATTGCATGCGCCCATTTCGCCGCCCGCCAAATACCATGGCCTTTAGAGTTGCTTCGGATTGCTGGCTCATTAGGTTTATGGTAGTCACGCTTTGAGGAATACAACGCTTGAATTGAACAAGAGGCGTAAGCTTGCAGAAAAACACGCCTCCCTTCGCCGGAGAAACCGGTCTTTGGCGGACGCCTTTAAGTGATCATTTCTCTGGTGCAAATCATAGAACGAACTGGTAGATCTCGTTGTTTGTTCTCATTCCTCGTTCAGGAACGAAACACTCCATGTCCTCACCATTAGGCTCATGGATCTCAAGTGTTCGTTATCGATGGCCGCACCGAATACTTAGCGAATATTCTCATTCGATCTCTATCTTTTCGATTTCTATTTGGTTGCCTGCACTTTTCCCGTTTCGATCCGCATGCTTTTATTTTTATTTTGTAAATAACTCAACCATCTGATAATTATGTTTTTTTAATGAATTATTTTTATATTTAATTAAACTTATATTTAATCTTATAATTAATTGAATAAATTGCAAACATATTAATACAAATACAAGACTTTCTCGTACCAGCTATCTAATTCCAACCTTTTCTGCCTCCCACCCGGCCCCGCTCCCTTCCCGGCAATGTTAACCATAGGCTGTGTCAATTCCGACTTGTTTTCTGTCTGTCTGTCTGTCTATTTAGATGGATAGACTTCTTATAAAAGTATTGTTTAATTATTGTTAATATCTATTTTTCTCTCTTTCTTGCTTGTTGCCGTTGTCGTCGTTGTCGTCTTTGTCGTTTTGTTGTCGTCGTCCGATACGTTTCGTTATTTCCCTTCATTCATTCACATGTATATATTAAATTCCTAAATAAATATCATTTGGACAGACAGATAGGGCTTCCAGACAGGGGAGCAATATGTAAGTTGAGGAAGACCAAGAGATTTGTAAAGGCGAATGTATATGCATGAGGAGTCGTTAAATTAAAACAGCGCAAGATAGTAGTTATTTCCTTTGAAGCAACTGTCGTGTCATTCAAAGTTTACCCTCCTCCTCCTCGCGTAGCTCGTTCAATTTCGTCTCCTCCTGTTTCCCCCCCCCCCCCCCGGCCGTCCGACCTGCGCGGTGGAGGCGAGGGGTTGCAGCAGCCGGCAGTAGCAGCAGCAGCAAAGCAAAGCATAGCCTATGTGGTGGAGTTTGTTCCTGTCCTGCACTGCACCACTACAACGAAAACCTATACACACAGAGAGAGAGGGAAGAAAGAGAGAGAGAGAGAGAGAGAGAGAGAGGAAAGCAAATGAACATGGTCGTGTTAGCCAGCCAGCCGTTCGAAATGGCATTTGCTGTCAGCCGCAGTGTCTAGACAGCAGTACGAAACGGTCTCTCTGTCCGTCGTCGAGACGGCATCTACCACTACCGCTGCTACCACGACCGAGATCAACCAGACCACCAGACACAATGGTGTTGATTGTGGGTGGCATTGCTGATGATGCACGGACGTATGGACGGGTGGATCCAACGGGTGGATGGATTAATGTTTCATAATTGATAAACGGATAACGGTACTAAACAGCGACAACACTACTACTACTACTACACTACTACTACTACTACTACTACTAACAGTAATATTACTAATCATATTTATAGTCGTAAGATTAATTCTAATAACGTTGATGATGATGATGGTGGCAGTGGCGGCGCGGCGGAGGTGAAGGTAGCAGTGGTGGTGATGATGAAGGCTCCGATGATGAGGCGTGCAATGTTGACATTGGAAGATTAGCAGAAGAACGACGACAACAACAACAATAACAAGAAAACGTAGAACAAGAGGAAGAGGATGGGAAGATAGGAAGTGATATGGTCATACGGAAGACGAACACCGTAGATGCCGATGCGCTGACTCGACCGCCGATCGGCAAAGAAGACAACACCGGACGAAACAGATCCTAACGAAGTATTTTCATTATTCTTATTGTTATGATTATTAGTATTATTATTATTATTGTCCATCGGTACGATCAGTTCGCCTGTACTGGTATAGCAGCACCGAAGCATGCGATCTTGCTACTCTCGCACTGCTGATGCTGCGCTGCAGGACGGCGCTCGTCGGGTGATCGTGACTTGGTCGTGACATATTCGTGACGTTCTCACGCACGAGCCGTGGTGGTGGTGGTGGTAGCAGATGGACGTGGATAGATAGGACGTGCTGATTCCGCTACAAGAAGTCATCATCGTCATTAACATCATCGTCGTCATCATCATCATCATCATTAACGTCGTCACAATCATCATAACGTCGTCACAATCATCATAACGTCGTCACAATCATCATAACGTCGTCGTCATCATTAACGTTGTCATCACCGTCTCAGTTGTACGCGGCGGTGAGCGGCGATCTCCCATTATCGGCAAGCGTCACGAGCTTCAGCGACGCCAGCTGCAGGGCCAGCAACAGCTGATCTCAATATATAGATGTTAATCATGACAGTAGTGGACCCAGTGAGGGTGAGCATGCTGAGGATAATCGGGCAGACAACGATGACCACGACCTCAATGATGACGACGATGGCGGCAAAAACATAACGACACGGATATCTCCAGAAGAACCAAACAAAGAAATGTTAACTAGTAGTAATAGAAGTGGTGGTAGTAATCGTAGTAGTAATTAGATGATTGTCGAGCCCAGTGGCGTGGATGTCGTGCCAACGAGCGAGTGAAGTGCACCGGTTCACCAGCTAGTTTTCACTGACTAACTAAGAAGAAAGAAACACTGATAACTAAGTCGTTGCTGACTGACTGACTGCCTCGAAGATCTACCTAGACATAGATCGTCTCCGGTGATAGCCGATTGGTGGTGTAGCACCACCTTAACTGCGTGGATATATCGGCGGCATCACTTTAACTACGTTGATATATCGGCGGTTGTTGTTGTTACTGTTGTTGTTGTTGCTGCTGCTGCTGCTGCTGCTGTTGTTGCTGCAAGAAGTGGCTGGAGAAGCTGTGGAGCCGAGTAGACATCTCTGCTCATTGAGATCATCGGTCCGAGAAGTATCACAAGGAACAACACCTCACAGGGTGAGTGCAAAAAAACTGCCTTTCAAACCTGTCGGCACAAAGCTTTGCCGATCCACCCCTCATGAGAAAGAAGGGAGGATCTCAACAACATGTAATTGCCAAATCTAAATTTAGATTTTGTTTTTTTGTTTGGCCTTCGACACAGACACGTATACTGTGGTATCACAGTTACATCTTGCAATTTTGTTTGGCCTTCAGGCTATGAGGAAAACGTTCTAAGTCTATTGTGTTATACTTACGCCGCCCTTATATATATATATATACAGGGTGTTGCAGGAATATTTGAAGCCCGATATACAGAATTGTAGAGCTCGTTAAAGCAAATATTTTTTCCAATGGAACATGGTCTCTGAGAAGAGTGAGAGTGAAATTACTACAATTTGTGACACTGGTGTTTTTGCCCGACATAGGAGCACAAGATGTGCTGTTGCGAGACAACCAGTCTTCCTAGACAGAAACTAAGCACACAATCGTGTTCGTGATAAAATTCTCCGTCTGTAGAATATGCAAGGCCGGTCAGAAGACGCGACATGGTCGCTTAGAAAAGAATTCGCTAAAAATAAAGTTCTTTATTAGCGTTCACGCTAAATACTTTAGAATCATAACCCTATAACCATCCACAGCGCTCAAAACTCTCGGACACATTCAGCCAATGCGCAATTCATGGCGATCATTTTGGTACCAAACATATGTCCATGCGAGCTGTGGTTGCGGAGTAATTACGATTTTTCGGAGGGCATGTCCAGATTAAGTGCATGTAAAATGACTGTGTGGCGACGTTCACTACCGCCGATGTGTCGCGCGACAGCCGCAGCGCGTCATTTTTCATGCACTTAATCTGGACATGCCCTCCGAAAAATCGTAATTACTCCGCAACCACAGCTCGCATTGCCATAAGTTTGGTACCAAAATGATCGCCATGAATTGCGCATTGGCTGAATATGTCCGTTTTGAGCGCTGTGAGTGGTTGTAGGGTTATGATTCTAAAGTATTTGGCGTGAACGCTAATAAAGAACTTTATTTTTGGCGAATTCACTTTTAAGCGACCATGTCGCGTTTTCTGACCGGCCTTGCATATTCTTCAGATGGAGCAAAATTTTATCACGAACACGATGGTGTGCTTAGTTTCTGTCTAGGAAACTGGTTGGCTCGCAACAGCACATTTTGTGCTCCTATGTCGGGCAAAAACACTAGTGTCACAAATTGTAGTAATTTCGCTCTCACTCCGAAACAAGACTTCTCAGAGACCATGTTCCATTGGAAAAAATATTTGCTTTAACGAGCTCTACAATTCTGTATATCGCGCTTCAAATATTCCTGCAACACCCTGTATATATATATATATATATACGTAAAGACTTACACAAAAATTAAGTTGAGATATATACGAGTAAGTCTGTTGAGCGACTGGATAGTTTTTACATCGCTATAACAAACTAACACAAACGTTGAAAATAAACTCGGGCTTGCCTTGTTGTTAGGAGTCTCTTTTGTAGACTGTACGGCGATGTGATTATAGACTCCAGTAGCAATTTGTGACGTTTTCTATTCGGTAGTTTCTGCGGAATATCACGGAACAGAAGATCAATGTCCAGTCTCTCTGCTGTGTTTCGTTGAGTATAAACAGCGTCGTTTCTGCTGACAATGTACGTGTCGACTATACGTATTTGAGTGCGCTTGCACGAAGACAAGGAAATCGGTTCCATAGTCGTCAGCGCGGCGAAATTGGCCTAGCGTTCAGTTGTTTTTTGTCATCTGTATACCAACCAGATGTAGGGGTAGGAAAACAACCTTGGAACTGAAGACGTAAGAGAGGTGACGCGAAAGAATAGTTTTTCAGAGGCTTCAATCCGCTTTAATGTACCAGATCCGACTTCATCTCTTAATATATATATATATATAGAAAATATTGTGATGATTTATTAATCATTTACAATACGTTTGCACACTCGGCAGTGCTCGCCAAATATATATATATATATATTCGCACGAATTGGTTGTTCTTTACAATGGATGCAGTATGAATAAATGTGATTGTATTTGTCAAGCGGACGGAGTCAGAAGTTAAGTTTGAGCTGGTCGATTCTGACTGGTGTAGTTACTCCTATGAAGCGACGTTAAGATTCCTGTTTTTCTTATTACTCGGTTATTATGAAAAAAAGGGTTCGTCGTAGTTCCCCATTGTGTCAATCGAAAATTCCATCACAAGAGCTAGTGCAAGCAGCGAATGCTGAAAATATATAACGATGAATGGGACAAAAATCCATTCAGCTTAAAGGGCAGAAGTGGCACGTGTGCCAATTTACATCCGAGGATAATGAATATAGACAATCGGGTCATTTTTATGATAAGGCTTGGCCACTGCCAGCAAACGCCTCCTGCCCGAGCATTATAGATTGAATCTAGTAAACAATATTAGGTGTTATCCAGTAGACGTGTTAAGGCGGCCTATTACTCTTCTCTAAGATGACAACTCTGTCACGAATTTGTGAGATATTCTCCCTTCTATATTCCTGATACGTATGATTTCACTCTCTGATATTACTTCTCGTGAAAACATTTTCGAATGCGCTATTACCAGGTGTACCAGTATGACATCGGATTTTTGTTCTGCAAAATCATGCTTTTATTACATAAAAACCGTAGCAACTGTTTTATTCAAAGTATTGCTTTCTCGCTAGCTATACATGTGTCTTATCTTTTGAGTAAATTATGGATTCCTCGCCTGAAAAGATTTTCATCTTTTTGTGGCTAATCCGTTACCGAGCCCAATTCCGACATATTTGTAAGAAGAGAGAGCGCTGTTCAGCCGGAGCGTGTCCTATCGATGCGACGAGGCATTGTCATAGAGCAGAATTGTCTTGTGCTGTCTCTGTCGCCATTCTGGTCGTTTTTCGAGCACGACTCGGCCAAAATAATTTGCTGTTGGTAACGAGCCGCGACGGATTGACTGATTGTCTTTTTTTTCGAAACGATTTGGTCGTGCAGTCGATGGAACTGGAGTACCGGGATTTTCGTTTAAACTTTTACTTACGCCTGGGATTCTCGAAGTAGATCTACTCTTCATCTGCGGTCACGATCCGGCAGAGAAATGATTTGTTTTTGTGCCTAGATAGTAGAGTCTCACATGTGGTGTTCCGGTTTTCTTGATTTCGTTCGGTCAGCTCATGAAGAACTCATTTTCCCGATCCTCAGGATTAAT
The DNA here is from genome assembly GCA_003439945.1 of Dermanyssus gallinae. Lineage (NCBI taxonomy): Eukaryota > Metazoa > Arthropoda > Arachnida > Mesostigmata > Dermanyssidae > Dermanyssus > Dermanyssus gallinae. The sequence continues at coordinate 20,908 of QVRM01006378.1, forward strand.
TTAATGGCTTTCAGACGCACGAAAATGCTTTGTTGGGAAACGTCGAGTTGATCCGCGGGCTGTTGTTGTGTTTGGCTGCCCTCGCCGTCCAACAAGGCTGTCAGTTCGTGACCCTCAAACATTTTGGGGGGCATTCTGCGTGGTTCGTTCTGGGTTCCAAAATCACTGGTGAATCGCTTTGGAACCACTTAAAACACTGGGTACAACACGCTTCCTTCAGCATTCATGCGTCGCGGCTTTTTTCAGAGGAAAATATAAAATCAAGAAGCTACATTTAGTGTTTCTTGCTTGGAAACCGCTGTCAGACTCCACAATAAGAGAATGACCCATCGGCGGCAGACGACATTGACAGCCGCGCTTTCTACAGATAAATTCTGGTTTTGCTAATTATAAACTATGTGGAGCCGACCGTTATATCGTGCAAAAGGTTAACTGGTTCCATCAGCCATCTAGAATGTGATGGATCTTCGCAAGCTCAACTCTCTAGCAATCTATAGGCTTATAAACGAGCCTTGTATGCACAAGACAGCACTGTATAAGCAACACCGGGTGGCGTGGTCAGCGACATACCGCAATTTAAAAGTTTTGGTGTATTTATGGAGGTGATGCCATTCTATGGGAAGGAATGAATTCGTAAGATTCTATAGGTCATAAAAAGATGCACAGGACGACGCGGGCCAGAGTATTAGAAATATACTAAAGTGAAGCGCCGTTCTTCACGTAGGGGTTTTTGTGAATGGTTACCTCTAGGGCAAATTTCTAACATTGGTTTGGCAAGCGATCTTCAGCCTACGTAATCAATATTTTTAGTTTTTTCAATATCTGTAGATGCTGCCGGGCGTCAGACCTCCGCGGCTACACTTCACGAAAACGAACACAGCTTGAAGAGCCATTTAAGTTTTCTCGCTGGACACCAATCGCCCTCAAGCAGGCCACAATTTCCGAATACTCATTAGCCTAAGAATGGGAACTCGTCTTTCCCCTCGAGCCGCGTACCCTTTTGACCGTAAGCATTTGAAGGCGTTTTTCTGCTTTTTTTTTTGGCAAATGAGGCTATATAGTTATCTGCATTACAGCCAGCCGAGCGTCCTCACCAACCAGCTCATACCAGATTGTGCCAGATGTGTCACACCACCCACCCTGTACCAGATGTGTCACAGTTCTAGCAGTTGGAAAGGTCGCTGAGCTGACTTACCCACCGGTGGGCAACCTATACCCAGATGGCATCTCAACGTCTCAGAGGTCAGTCGCGAGAGCCTGAGATCGAGCGCTTGCCCAGATTACCCTATACCGCAGTCGCATCGTATCTAAGAACGATGCTCTGAGCAGGTTTCTTTCACAGCGACAAACCGAGCTGAGCACTGAAGCACCATGTCGCTGTAAAGACTCTCTGCCGAGATTTACGTATCCTTCGTCGTCTTTGTGGTTAACCCAGTCCGCCAGAATCGACGCATGGCCAATGCTAGTGGTGCAGCTTGCAAATCAAGCCTGCATTCGGTTAAGCGATGTCAATCAGCGCTATCAGGCGACAGCATTGCTCCACATCGTTCTCCTTATAGCGTTTCCCTGCTAGGATCACTCATCTCCTAAGAAGACATCTATCTAACTCATAGGAACATCTCGCCATGCGTTGCCAAACGGATCGAGACCCACTGTCTGTCAAGCACAAGAACGAACTCTCAACGCACACGTCGAATATGCACACGCAAACATCGCGTGAGTCAGTGATTAGTCAGTGATTCCCCTCGGAATCGAGTTACTCTCGATGCGTTTGTTGCATCAATTAATTACCGGTCAGACACACGAGTGCTGCTCCAGCGGCAATAGAAGTCGCTTCCATGGAAGCGAACCGACGCTGCGGCTAAGCTTTGTTATTGTCTTGCTAAAAGTATTCCCGTTAGGAGCCGTTTGGTGTTGGTGTTGTTATTGTTGGTGTTGTTGTTGCTGCTGCTGTTGTTGTTGTTGCTGCTGCTGTTGTTGTTGCTGTTGTTGTTGCTGTTGTTGTTGTTGCTGTTGCTATTGTTGTTGCTGTTATTTTTGTTGCTGTTGTTGTTGTTGCCGTCGTTGTTGTTGTTGTAGTTGCTGCTGCTGCCGTGGCAGTTGGTGTATCTGTATATTGTATTTGTTGCTGCTGCTGTTGTTGTTGGAGGTTGTTTACCGCTTCATCGGGAAGGGTTGGTCATGTTGTGCGAACGGACTAACATAGGCTTCGCGGTGTCGGATTAAGTGCGTTGTTTGCCTTTGCGCTCTGGACCGACATCATCGGGCTGCCGGGAACTGTCTGTGAGCGTGAACTTTGCCCCGCGCTCTGATCGCGGCTTCGGACGCATCGTCGTCATGATGGCGGTTTAAGCGGTCTATTGACGGACGGTGGATGGATGACGGCCGGTGGTGGCGAAGCTTGATTCCAGTCAATTAATCGTTCTCGCTACGATGCTGTTGTTGTCATCGCATGGGTAGTGGTGGTTGACATGACAGCCACAGCCCGCATTCCGCACGAAAGACACCATTGAGTGCGATAAAGTGCCTGAATTGAGTGGGCCCGCCAGTATCAGCATAACCTTAACGACATTTAATTACGCCAAAAAAAACAGAGAACTAGCAAGCGAGAAGAAGAGAAACATCCGGAGAACCAAAACAATATAGTTCGATATTGCAAACTATTATCAATACGACTATTCTCCTTTCGCTGCTCACATTGGACTTATTTTAGAGCATTTTTTACAAAGCAGAGTTTTCTTTTGAGCATGCAGATATGTTTAGTTCGCTTAAATCATGTGATCCATGCGTCTACTACGTGTGGCTTCATACAGCGTTGAGACAAAAATTTTGTTTTCAAAATGTGGGCGCGCCAATTGCAAAGCCGTTTCTTATGCAGAAATAATGATTGCTTCGAATCACATTGTTTGCTCAATCGCAATGATGCAAGTGAAACGTAGCATTCCATCTCTTTTTGCTACCGAAACAGCAGCGAGCTCCAAAGAACACTGCTTCCAGAGTCTCACACCGCAGTGGCAATCCGGAACTGCTGCAAGAGCTCATGAGGCGTCCTATCTGACCCTTCAACGGCAATTTATTTGTGCACGGTCGTTCTGAGGTGCTGATCCATTCCGTAGTTATCGATTGACCTTCCCTACGATGCCAATCATTTGTGAAACCACTTCAAGTAGCAAACGACTGCACGGCGTCACGCTAGGCAAGCACGAACGTGTGTGCATTTTCGCGTAGCGAACTTGGACATAGGAAAATATTGCCATATGGCTCATTAACACCCACCAGCCTTGCCTGTTCCTGCTCTTGACTGGTTGGAAATCGGCGAGCCTTTGAAAATCGTATCTGGCACGAGAACTTGCGGGTTAGGGCCAAAAATTGCGAGCTGCACAGGTTCTGAATATTTTTAGTTCCGGCGGGAGCTGGGGATAAACGTAGGCAATACGCCTTCGTTCAGCTCCTGATGAAAAGATGTCGTGGACAAAGTCATTAGTAGTTTCGTTCGTATTCGTATAAGGTACACTCTAGTATGGCAGCGGGAGCAGCTGCGATATGACAAAGCCCGCATGTGCCACCGACACAGGCATACACAGGTCTCAATTCTGAGTCATATGTACGCAATTTGAATGAACCATGCCACAGCATATCGAATATTTCTTTCATCATGTAGTTCAACTGAGGCCTACTTATTAGGCCTACAATCTGCTGGAGTTTGACGAAGGTAAGCCTAGGCTAGATTGATGGTGGCGTAGTCTAGGGAACTAGCGCACTAGTCATGGTTGTCAACTACCATGTGATCGGCGTGTGGGGTGTCGCAGGTTTCATCCCTATTGCTGATCGAGCTACTTTTTGAGCGATGCTTATCGACAATAGATGATAAACCATATATCGCTAAGAGCGGTCGTGCTGCCACTAGGACTGTTGGGAAAACCCTAAATATCTCAACATGTCCGACTCTCGGTGCATTGAATATATGCCTCACGGTGATTTCAAAGCCCGTAGGGGACGGATGATAGTCTAGAATTAAAAGCAACCTCATAAAAAAAAAGTTTTAAATTTTATGCCCGTGTTACCAAAAAAAACTTTCTGGGCTGACTCTCAGCCAAGATTTAACGTCCATGGGACTGCTTTTCGCATTGCTTCATAGACGGACCCCCATAAATACAAATGTGGGGCAACGGTGGGGCTCGAACCCGCGCACCTGCTATGTGTCTCCTCCGGTTGCAAGGCACAGGCGGAGAATGCGCCACGCCACAGGGCTCGACGGCCCGTGTTACCAAGAGCCGCTTGCCGCCGCTGTGTTGCCCGCAAGCGAATGCCACCGAGATAAAACAGGTTGAAATCAAGCGGCGGTTTACTAAATGCATTGCGGACATCGTCAAAATGAGTGTGCAGCACGCACTGACTCTCGCAGGCTCTGGAAGGTGCTTGAAGAGAGTTTTCGTGAGTCGGTACCTTGACCGCATTACCAGTTCCGCACGGCTTTGTATCCACGATATAAGACGCCTGCTATTCTAGCGCGCGACACGAGAAAGGGCTACACCCGCGGCAATTTTCCCGGCCTTCCGGATCCCGCTGCTGTTGCTTCGGCTGCATTGGAAAGCCGTGTGCGTTACCTGCCACGAATTCTGCCGAGCCCACAATAGACCCCCATTTAAAGTACCTCCGCCTATGTGTCATCGTTTGCGGTCGCAGCCGTGTTTCATTACGCAACAATCCCAGCGTCTAGAACTCACTGGCAATTGCAAAATTTGTTCCAGGTATTTTGCCCTACTGTTAAACCATATCAAATGCATCGTCGATCTATGATGTTTAGTTTTTTTGGTAGACCCTTGAGCGAGTTCGACACGACGCAGCTGACAGGGGACTACGGCGCATACGACTTGGTTTCTTTCCACCTCCGTGCACTCGGATGCAATCCGTGCACACGGTGGTGAAATGAGGTGGAGTTTCTCGAGCGAAACTCTTGTTTTCATCCAATCGCACATATTGTAAAGTTCTGTCTGGTCAGCCACATCGGTTTACTAACAAAAAGATTAGTAATTTCACTATCACTCCCTAACAAGACATCCCTCCTTATGGATCCTCCCCATCAAGTCTGGCCGAGCTGGGTTTGGACAACTTGTGTATATATATATCAAGTTCAAGTTATTCTCCGAATTTAGTAGAAGTTTTTCCGTTACGAACGGGAACCATTTTTGCAATACTTCTTCAGATTGTGAGGGCTTTCCTGAGCGTTAATTAGTGTGATCTGCCATCACAACAGGGAGGTGTTTATTTTAAGTGCAATTAGTGTCTTAAGCGTTCCCTCTAGGGCTGTTGGTAAATTGCCTGCAGACTCTCCTTAGGTTCTACAATGCCATACTGTTGCTCTGGCATATCTTCAGCGGCGTCCATTTATTTGCAGAGCAGGCTTGAAGCCTAACCTATTCTGCGAAAGTAGCTTTGAAACTCGCCATACCCAGTAACAACTCGCGCTGTGTAGTCATTTTGTTCTCATTAATTTTGGTCTTTCGATCCAGTCCTAGATATTCGAGATCTAACACAACTCCCGGGTTAGACTGCCACCTCCTTAAAGTTTCCTTTCTCTTTATCTCTTTTGGCCTTGGAGAATCTTCTTATAATTTCCGGCTTTTAATCTGATTTTAGGTGGAATTGTACGGAGTACCCAGTAGCGGAGGCGCTGACTGTGCGTTACGCTTTGCTTAGCCTAAGTGCAGCTATATGCTGAACCTTCCTTAGCTGTGATTCTATTTCCAGCAGTGGCCATATATATATATATATATATATATACATATTTATATATATGTATATATATATATAGCGGAGCTCACTAGCATTACGAAGTAAACAGCCATTCCTGTGCCTCGTAAGTCGCCTCGGTCGGGTTAAGGCGACAGGCCCTTGACCTGAGTCGAGACTAGCTAGATACACACGGGGTAAAAAGGGAGGTCCGTGAAGTCGTCGTCCCGAAGCATGACAGTGTTTTCATTTTGCCGCTGTGTGCCAAAACTGGCTGGCGGGTGCAGAGTTAGTGAGGGTGGACGACAACGACGATGAAGTAAAAATGAAAGCCGCCATGAAATGTACACCGTAGACGCAGGACACCCTCATACACAGTATGCGACCGACAGCCGAGTTACGGCCGAGTTCTCTAGCTGTTGCTATAATTAGCGCAATAATAACGGTGTCCCTACACAACGTATTAGACTGGCACAGCGGGTTCGTACTGCACAGAAATCCCAATCTACTCTACTCCGGCGTATCAGTAACGTCACTATGCGTACGACCCTGTCGACTAATGTGAATAAGAATGTGTGTTTTGCTATGCATTGCCTACACTGCTATGCATTGCATATATATATATATATATATGTATTTTACAATCCAGGGTGGACGCGAACACGCGTGGGCGCCTAATGGTAGCGACGACTGTGCTGTCGAAACGTCTCCCTGTTTTTCTAGTTATGAATATATATATATATATATATTTGGTGTCACAAAAATATTTCAAAGGCGTTACAAGGAATTGTAGATTTTATTAATATCACTCTCACTCTGAAACAAGATTTCTCAGAGACCATGTTCCATTGAAAAAAATGTTTACTATAACGGGCTCTACAATTCTCGATATCGATCTTTAAGTGTTCCTGGGAAAAGGTAATTTATGCATGCCAGAATCTCTTGACATGCCTGCCAAAAAATCTTATTTATTCCGCAACCACTACTTTCATTGCCATGCATTTGGTACCAAAACGATCGTCAGGAAATGCGCATTTGGTAACGTTGTGGGTGAGTCGGACAACAACATCAGTGTCACGGATTTTAGTAATATCACTCTCAATCCGAAACAAGACTTCTCAGATACCATGTTTTATTGGAAAAACATTTGTTTTGACAGAGTATATATATATATACAGGGTTTTTTGAAATTCTTTCAAATTTGGCGGTCTAGTACAACTAAGCAAAAAATGTTTTAAATGAAACAAATGGCGGAAATTTATTGTTTTGGAGTGAGATCGAAATTATCAAAAGTGGGTGTATCAAGCTTTTTATCTTGACAAATGTTCACTATGCGATTTTGCAATCTGCAGTCATCTCAACCTGTGTGTTTAGAGGAAAATTTTGCATTGTTAAATCGCATTCTACGTTAGTTCAAAGCAGAACAAATGTTGTACTGAATATAAATCTTAAGAAATGAAATTCTTTGTTTTTCTTATAGTTTTATTTTCATGCTCAATTACCTTTTTTTAAAAAACATTTCCGCACTTGTTCCATTAGAAAAAAAAGTTGTTTTGCCTAGGTGTACTAGATCCCAAAGTTTGTAAGACGAAATCTGGGAGACCCATATATCTGTATATATATATATATATATATATATATAGCGAGAGAGGGAGAGAGAAAGAGAGGACATCTCCAATATACGGCGATGACCGTGTATTGACAGTGCCTCGATCGAGTAGACATACCTATGTGTCTGTCTGTGGATGTGTTTTGTGGAAGTCGGCGTTGATGCGAACCGAGCGTGTTGTGTACGTTGCCTACGTGAACGACGAGAGCTGGTCGTTTCAGTGCAGTCGAAACGGTAAACATCTTGAGCTTATCTGCCATAGCCTATTTCTTAATCGTGACAGATCATGGAGGAAATGTGGTTGAACAACAACCCCGACGATATAAACAACAACCGATACAACGGCTGAATGGCGTGAAATGAAGCTTTAAGGCTGTGATGTACATAAGCCAGCTGCCCTATAAAAAGAGACACGTCAGAACGAGGAGCGTGATCTATTCTATAAGTTATCGTTAACATTACTCGGTTGAGTAGTAGTTTTGCCGCAGCCATTCAACTTCATGGATTGATCGGCCTGCAGGAGCTTTTATTTCTCTCTCATTCATAAATGTTAGCTGTACATACTTTGCTGTTATAGTTACACCTATGTCGCAACCAAAAAAGTGCCGGTGATCAGATGAAGTCTTACGCTGCGTACTCGGGGTCTGTGTCTGCTTTGGAGAACCAGCACGGTGATGTATCTGATTTACAGAAGAAGTGATGGCGATTCCTTGGGATAGTGAAGCTGAGCTGTTGAGTAGTTGCGCTAAGTTTTCAGATCGGTAGGCGCCTTCCGGCTCGCCTTCCGGTCACGCTCCGGAGAACTCTCAGGAGAGACTGAAGCTCTTCTAGGGTGCGGTTCTTAAATTAGGCTGCCTTATAATATGGTAAAGCCTAGCCTTACCTTCTGATCAGTGCATCAATTTCCTGTGAAAAAGATGCCTAATAGTCCTCAAAATCGTTAATGCTTGTATTGCGATTCTTAGACGCGGATATCTCGGGAGAGGTGTGTCAGTCGCGTGTCAATTGCGTACATTATATTCAATGGATTAATTAATTAATTAATGAAAAAAATGAACTGTATGAAATTTAAATCCTTGCTGGCGGCCCATCGTTTGTTATATCCTGGACACATATTCTATATTATATACTATATTATATATATATATATATTATATATATATATATATGTATTATATATATATATATGTATATATATATATATATATATATGTATGGATATATTATAAAGATATAGATATATATTATATATATATGATACTATATATATATATCATATATATTGTATATATAATATCTAATGTATATATATAAATATATATATATAGATATATAGTAATTTATATCTATATACATATATATATATATATATATATATATATATGTATATATACAGGGTGTTTATATAGGGTGTTCCTATTTGTGTGGCCAAAACGCTAGGGTATGGTCAAACTCGGTGAGAAAATCATTTTTGCCAATGGGTGGAAGCCGGGAAAACGTTTTGTTTAGGAGTGAGGATGAAATTTATAAAAGCAGTTATTCAGCCTTTTTTCTTCTACATAGTTGTGCAAAATCTACGTTTGCGGGAGAACCAAAGTCAACGCACAAAGGAACCGATCATACCGGTGTGTTTGGCGGAAAATTCTGCACAATAAGGTATACATTACTAGCTTGCGTAGCAAAAAGCGAATAGCCAGATTAAGGAAAGTCATAAAAAGTCGAAATGTTACGTTAACGCTTTTTTGTGCAACATCGTAATTTTTTCCATTACGACCAAAAATGCACGTCCAAAAGGCTACTCTCAGGCAATAGCAGATTTAATGCCCATCATTTTCGTATCAAGGTGATGGTTCTGCGTTACGTAGTTGTTTAAGTCACTAAGCTTTTTCGACAGTCATAGTTGTTATGTTTTACGTGCAAGTTTTCACGTTCAGAACCGTAAAAATTTGCCAAGACGTTTCCGCCCCCTCCTTCCACTAGGAAAATTTATTCTCTTGTTGAGTTCTACCAAACCTCAAAATATGTACCTAACTTTCTCATACGCCCTATGGAAATATGCATGCCTTCGCTTTCGATATGGCTATCGAAAAAGCTTAGTTACTTGGCAACTACGTAACGCAGCACCATCACTTTAGTACAAATGCAGTGGGCATTAAATTAATTTTTTTTGTCGCGCGACAGCCGCAGCGCGTCATTTTTCATGCACTTAATCTCGACATGTTCGACGAAAAATCGTAATTATTCTGCAACCACAGCTCGCATTACCGTAAGTTTGGTACCAAAATGATCGTCGTGAAATGCGCATTTGCTGAATATGTTAGATTTGAACACGTGGGTGGTCGTAGGGTTATGATTCAGAAGTATTTGGAGTGAAAGCTAATAAAAAAACTTCATTTTTGACGAATTCTCTTCTAAACGACCGTGTCGCATCTTCTGACCGGTCTTGTATATTCTTCGGAAAATCTTTGAAAAATTTCTGCAACACCCTGTATATATATATATATATATATATATATATATATATGTGTCCAGGATTGCTTTATTATAAATACTGCATTGGAACCACTCTACTTCAGTTATTCCCACAACCTGTATATTGATACAAATATATACAAAAAAATCACTTACAGTACGTCACCTTCGTTTACGCGCCACTGTTAAAAATTACGATGCTTACGACGTCATAAGAGGTTCCACCAAGCAGTTGCTTGTTACCACTTTAATATAATAATCTTTTATTTTTCTGTATGAGAACATATCCGCTCCAACAAGTTGAATATTGTAAATATGCAAATGATGTTCAACTGTACTAATCTCTAAGTGTGTAATCATATTTGAATAAAGTGTTGATATCTGTTTGAATATTTGACTAACGTACCTGTCTGTACGGTCAACTGTTGATGGTTTCGTTTGCTTGTGTAAACAATACAAAATAACAATTTCGGCATTTAAATGCGTCTTAATTAATCGTGTCGAAACACAACAGAGTTATCGTTTGGATAGTCAACGCATTCCATCTGCGGAGTTCAGGAGAGACCTTGACCAATTTATTACGCAAAGACACGACGCACAAGGGTTCTTAGTCATACTCTCTCTTCAGTCTCTTATTCCCTGATTAGTAAGTTCTTAAAGATGCTTAAAGTATCTATGCGCAGTTATCTGAATCTCGAATTGTTTTAGCGGCTATCTACTTTTTTTATATCAGTGGAGCGTATATTAAGAACAATAATAATAAAATAATAATAAATCATATTCAAAGACTGCTCCTACGGGGGGAGTTGATGTGCGAGAGAGTGTAAAATATGTCCAATGCCCAGCAAACCTGACCACATTTATTCAGCGGAGCATGAATAATCTTTGCAAGATAAAAAAAAACGCACAGTTACAGTGATTTACTAGTAGACTTGGCATCAAACAATGAGAGCGTGCTCAGAATATTTACGATACGGGAAGGAGTTTCGACCGCAGCAACAATTTGCCGGGATGTCGTTTCAAAGCACTTTTCAAAGGTCGCGAGTGTATTTCCCGATCATCCGCCTGTACGGAGTTTCGATCGTAACAAAAAGATCTTCGAAAAGCAACTCATTATGAGTTACAACTAAAAAGCAGCGTGTTGTGAAGCAATAAGTGCAGTACGACAAGATCACGGCCGTTCAATCTCTTACCGTCTGGTGAGACTCTCGTAACTAATGTCTCTATTCGGTAGATTTGACCCTGCCCTAGACAATCCGCACAGTCCTCCGCTCGTGTTTCCCGCTCTACGGATGCATGCTCATAGCAAGGCACAACGGGAAATAATGTACAGACTATGTGTGGGTTTGGCCCATGTGGCCCAGCCGTTGTTTGTTAAGCTGGAGCCAGCTGGCGCCAGCTTATGGAGATGCCAAAACAACAACGCTTATTCGGCATCGTCAAAGCAAAAAAATAAAGAAAAAAAGTCTTCCAATTGTTTGAATTACAAAATATTTTAATTAGTTCTCATTTTCAAATTCGTTCTCAGCGGCTTCGAGTAGCTAGCTGTGTGTTCTCCCACCCGACTCAATTCGGTCGCTTTAATTCGATCTAGAATCGTTGTCTACGCCGAGGTAAGGAGAAAGAAAAAAAAGAAGAAACATATGAACAAAAAAAGAACACGAGAAAGAGTGAAGTGAACGCGGCAGCGTTGGCACGCAGGCCACACAGGTAGGTAGGCAGATCTGGTCCTTTCTGCGTGTTTTCGTTTCGGCGGTGTCCGTTCTCATCACACAACGCTTGAGACTGACAGGCGTCTCTTCTCTGTCGATCTCGACGCATCCGCCACGCTTTTGACGGGGACGTTCACGCCATTGACACTCGAGGAGTCTGGTTAGCACGCACACTCGTCTCCACGCGACTACGCAGTCGTTCACGGGCGCGAGTGAAGCACACCTTTTTGCGGGTGACGCGGGGGGCGGGAATGGGGAAGTGAGCCCACTTTTTACCTTATTATCGCTGCCTATCGTGACGATAGCCGGACCACCCAACTACGGTGCCGTCAGCGTCGTGTCGTGCCGTGCCGGCATCGCAACGCTGCTTCGTCTGCTCCCCCTACATCAGCCTACATCACATAGAGTTAGAAGTTGGGTACAAACTTATGATAATAATAATATTAATAATAATGATAATGATAATAGTAATAATAACAATAGTAATAATAATAATAATAATGTAGCCCGTCCGCTGCCTCTTGCTGGGCCAGCTAGTTCTTGGTCTTCTTGGTCTTCTCTTAAGCTCATTCCCTAGTTTCGTTAGACGAACCCATCAACCCATTGCTCGGCTGGTGGCCATCAATCAACACGCGCCCACACATACTTCGGTGGCGTATCTGAGTTGATCGTCAGCTTTTAACTAGCTAACGAGCTGGCCCTCTAGCCACGATCAGTAAGTAGTTAGTAGCGGGTTAGAGGTTAGGTAGAGTGACTGGCACTCGTTCGGCCTCGATCAAAGACGTTTGACCGACCCACGAACCGAGCGTTGTTCGAATGGTGTTGGATCTCACGTCGTGTCACCTCGCGTGACGCCGTCGAACGTACCGCGTCTCTAGTGCGCTGCGCTGCGCCGCGTCCGCCTAGGGATGTTCCTTTTCATCCATCTTTTTCCTCTCCTTTTATTTTTTCCACTTGCTTTTTGTCTGGCTGGCTGGAAAGCGGCAGCGCTCATTTTCCTGGAATGTGTCGCCTTCTCGTACCGCTTTTTCTTACTTTACGCTAGCCAGACACGGCGGACAGGCAGACAACTGACAAGACAGGCGATGTTGTTGCAGTAGCAGCAGATCATAGGGATGTCCCTTTTTTTTTCTGCCGGGCGAGTCATGACCCCTATACGTCAGTATAATTGATCTCTGTATCTACAAACAGCCTTATGCACTCATATATATATATATATATATATAGGGTACGCTGCCCAGCCCGCCAAATACTGCTTAATAGCTCATTGAGCGGCTAAACGAAGATAATAGTATACATATATATATATATATATATATATATATATATATATATATGGACCGCTCGCATTACCTTTAACTGCATAAATACTTTAACTCAAGTTTCGCAAATTATACTTTTGCATTTTTTGTCGAACAGCGAAATAAGTACGTTCACGATACGAGATTATTTGAATCGTAGAGTTTATTTTACGAAATTGCATTACCAGAATCTTGCATTAACACTGTTTGTCACCTTAGTTTGCACATTTTCCCAAGCAGAGAGTTCACAAGAAGTGTTCTATATTTTTAGATTTTATTCTGATTATCTAACATAACTCCACACATATGCGCATGCATCTAAAATAACATATATTCACCATAGCAGGACTGAATGCGCTGTTGTTAGTCTAGCCCGATCTAAGGATGACAGATACATTTTCTATGTCCCTGTGGTTTCAAAACAGCGCGATTCATGTTGCAAACGCAATAACCGCTTGCGCGAACTCACACTTGTTCATGCCGTCGTTTAGAGTTGACTACGTTTTTCCTTCCGCTCTTAACGCCTTAAGTTTTGTCGTTGCTTCTGTTGTTGTTACTACTGTTGTTGTCATATTCATCGATATGTTTCCGGACAGGTTTAAAACATATTTAAATTATTTAGTTGCAGATAGATTTTTGACGCCGGTTTGATTCGGCTACGGCAGAAAGGAGAGTCCCTTGTCCATGGGCAATGAACCAATTATCGGTGCAGCGTTTCCATGTTGAATTTCAACCGATATCCTCTGTAGCAAAAACTGTCATGCCCTCCTATGGCCGGTTGACGGAGAGACTTTGGATCCCTGCTCCGCCAGAAAGCTCTTTGTGACTTTTCCCATTGAGCCCAACGTTGCTAAGGCCATTGGTTGAATGATAAAGTTTTGTTCCAGCTTACAATATTTTGCCAACTTGTGGCCTTTAGCAAGGCGAGCGGCTGCTCCAACCTCCGGGCTGGTATGGTGAGCATACGAAACGGCCAACGTGCAAGACACGGTGACGTCGTATACGAGGCAGCGACCTTCACTCTATGGAACTAGATTCAGTCCGTCCGGACGCAGTTGGCTGTCAGACCGACCGGCTCTTTGACTGCATGTGGGCTGACTGCATTGCCCAGTGTATTACGTTGCTCAAAGCCGAATGTCCTGCGAATCTACCGGCGCTTCTCTTGCAAGCGAGAGCATGCTCACCCGTAGAAGACACCGGTAGATCATATTTTGCACAGTCATGCGCGAAGCAGACTGATTCGCCCCAACGCAGACCGGAGACGATGCGGAGTGTGACATTGCGCAGCATCATTCCGAGCTGCGGTGAGGGAATAGCCTGAAGCCGTTTGCCGCTCATTAGATCGATCGTGGCTCTCAGTTGCGCTTGCTTCTAAGTGTTGTTTGCCGGGATTATCAACGGCTCCATCGATCGACTTCACTAATTGCAAGTCCAAAGCCGATTGTGAAATGCGCTCAGGCATTTTCTGCATAGCAGCGACAAGCTTGTTCTATTTAGACAAAGAACTCTAGTGTAGGCTCCGGTGGTGCAGTCCCTGACACCAAAGTCTCGGTGTTTTTCTAAAGACCCGAGGTAGGCAAAAATGGCAGTTTGCCATGCGAATTCCCATTCCCCCCGCGGACGTTGGGAGCGAAGCTTGTAACCACAAAGGATACCCTGAAGGGTACCTTGCAAGCTTTCGTCGAACGATTGAAGCAGGTTCGGTTTGGTAGACTCGTTGTTGTTGTTGCTGTTGTTGTTCTTGTTGTTTGTTGTTGCTGTTGTTGTTTTCGTTGTTGTTGTTGTTGTTGTTGTTGTTGCTGTTGTTGTTTTCGTTGTTGTTGTTGTTGCTGTTGTTGTTTTCGTTGTTGTTGCTGTTGTTGTTGACTGCAGGACTGGAATCGCGAAGCCGATGTTGCTCGGTGTTGCGGAACGTGACTATATGACTTGGCCCGCCTTTCGACACTGATAGAGCAAGAAGGTGCGTGCGCTCACACAGCGATAACCTCGATCACTTGTTATCGTTGCTGTTTGTTGCTGTTGTAATGTTTGTCTTTGTCGTCATCGTAATCTACATCTCGCGATACCCCCGTAGTAGTAGTAGTAGTAGTAGTAGTAGACATAAATCCATCCATCGGTGGTTTGTCTGTCGTATCTCCGCACAATAACGCTACAACCACAGCTGGGACAGAACAACGTAACAGTAATAACGACGGCTACAACAACAACAACCATCATATCTGCAACAACAGGGCAACCACCACCACAACAACAACCATATCTGCAACAACAGGGTAACCACAACATCAGCAACTACAACAACAACAACATTACGATGGCCATAGAGGAAACAATAAATGCGGACGAGTTCGACGGTGGCCACCATCCAGAACTTTAGTCGCGATAAGAGAAGCGAAAACACTGATAGTCCGTCACTCTGTCTGTCTGTCTGTCTGCATGCGGCGTGGGCTTGGGACGATCGCTCTTGCTGCAATCGCATTCGCGAAAACATCCTCGCGTGCCCGCGAGTTAGGCCAGCAGTTCGTCAGTGGTGGACGATGATACTGTGTGGCGTGGTGACGGACGATTCGGCTTAACAACAGGAGTATTTTTTGTTGTTTTTCCTTTAGATGTATCCACTGTCCTCTACGGCGTAGCAAACTAGCGAGGAGCGGAAAGCGCGCGAGAGACAGATCGAAGGTGGGGAAAAGTCGCCCAGGTCTGTTGCTGTCCCGCTAAGCAGCATTTAGTTAGGAGGAGCGTAGTTAGCAGTCCCACCGTGCCCATCGTATCGCAATGCAATTGTTGTACATAGTTGCGTCACTACCAATCTGTTACAGCGTGGTGCGGAAGTGCTATATATATATATACATCAATCAAATATGACTATGTTTATTTACCTTTCGGTAACGCATAATCGCTACTAAGTCGCTTTTGTTTGTTTTGTCGGGATGCTCAATGGTATTCTATATATATATATATATATACATATACATTCATACATATATTTATGATGCACACCGGGCGTCGCTTTTAAAGCTGTTAAAGATAGTGTGAGACTCACCAACCTACCAAAGTTCAGTAGTCCTCTTTGCCCCTGTCTGGGGTGTCCATTCTGTCTTCTCGAGTTTACTTTGCCTGGCCAATTATTCTTGCCAGGTAAAGAGCTGCTCGACCTTGTGCGGCGGTAATTGTTACCTCGGAGACAAATTCTGCAAATCTTCTTACCATAATTCAAGATTCATGATTTTTGAGGAGCGCCTCTACAAAGGCTTGGCATGTCAGGGGGGTTTCCCAGTCTTAGATTCCGAAACAGTATATCTCTCGCTCAATGTGAAAAAAGACGCACCGTTCATAGCAGTGCCTTACATCCCTATATAGTGGTAGTGGGGTGACAATGATAGCATTTATAACGATAGATGGTGGCAGCAATAAAAATGCGTCAGACGTTTTTTTTCTGAAAAAACGACAAGTCGCAGAAGCAAGCGGAGGGAGGTATTCGAGCACCCGATGGAATGTTTCAGAGAGTGTATCGACTGGTGGGCATTCGTCAACAACTCGTACCAGATGCATGACGTGTATTATTAATGCGTTGTTACAGCTCCAACACAAGCAGTACGTGGTACACAACGAGAACAACATCGCGCGCGACATATATATATATATATATACATATATGTATATATACTCTGTTGTCATTAAAACTTGAGAATGGCTAGAAGTACGAAAGTAAAAGTATGAACATAATATGTGTAAACACGGTGATTTTTATATATATATATATATATATATATATATATATATATATATATATATATATATATATATCAATTCGGGGTAAAATCAAACCAAACTAGGATGTGAAGTAGGTAACTCTTGCTAACAAATGGGTGGTGTTAGTTATGGACAAATCAAACGGGCAGTTTGTGTGTGTCTGAATGTGTGGAATTGTTCTGTGTTTATGTCCATGTGATGGTATGCGATGCGCGTTTCTGTTGTTGTTGTTTTATATAGGTGATAGCGTGGCTGCCAAGGCGCCGACGACCAAGGCCGAAGCGAAATCGGTACAGACCACCTTTGCCATCGCTCACGAAAATGATTGCTGTTTGTTTGATGATGATGATGATTATTATTATTATTATTATTGTTCCCATGTGTCGGTCGTATCTCACTGCTTTTATTACGCCCATGTTTGTTGTGGACACTTTTTGTCGGTCAATTTTTTTTTTGGTGAGAGGAAAAATGCTTTTACGCACACCCAAAGCGGGTAGTGTGAGTCGTCTCGATGCCGATGTTGTTGGCATAATACCCACTAAAAACCTCAAACCTAAATAGCCTTAGGAAGAGGTGAGGAGCTAGAACCATTCTTTAATACTACTTCAACAACGACTTTGGCGGTCAATTGCGGTCTACTTGTCATACAGATGCTACTCTGGTGGTCTTTATTTTGCTGGTTCTTAATTAAGTTTTTCTAGTATTTTCTTTTGTTGCTTGCAATTGAACATTTTGTCGTTGTTGTGGTTGTTGTTGTTGCGGCGGTTGTTATTGCTCTTGTTGTTATTGTTGTTGCTCTTGTTGCCATTATTGTCGTTGTTGTCATTGTTGTTGCTGTTCCTACTCTTTTCGAGATTCTCGTCGCGATTTTTTATTGCTGTGCACATCAGCATCCGTCACGCGGCGGCGGTGGCGCCGGTAGCGACAACAGCAACAGCAGCAGCATTACAACCCGTTGTCGCTGCGACCGTCCCTGGCGTCCTGGTAGCAGTTGGGCTGTCAGGACGTTACCAGCTGTCTGACAGGACCGTGTGGTGTGTCCCGCTCACACTGTATGTGGCGGTCACACGTTGAGTTAGTTCGATCGAGAGAAAACTGCCGACCGACGCCGCCGACATTGCTAGAATCATCACATTATTTTTTATATAAATATATATATACATATATATATATATATATATATATATATATATATATATATACATATAAATATATATATATATATATATACATATATATATATATATATATATATACATATATATTTCTACGTGCTACACACAACCGACACGTTGCGTGTCGGTCTGTCTGTGGCATCTATCAGGGCATTTTTGATGCATGTCATTTTACGCGTCCTATAATACACTTATCGCAGTGGTTCTAGTCGTGGCCCGTGGTCGTCATCATCAGTGGACGAACGTCTCTGCCGTCGTAACATCCGTCGTTCCGTCATCATCATGGGCGCGGACGGGGCCGGGGAGCCGACAAGACGTCATCGTCAACGTTAGCAGCGCCATTTGGTTTCGTCGCCGCTGCCGCCGCCGCCACCAGCCGTGAGACCGAAAGAACGAAACCAAGAAAGAAAGAAAGAAGGCGACTGTTTCTACGCCATTCGGAGGGGGGGGGGAAGATCTTGTACAGCGAGTCTGGCAGGCGCGGCGGCGGCAGCAGCAGCAGCAGCAACAACAACAACAACAGCAATAACAGCAACAACAACAACAACAGCAACAACAACAACAACAGCAACAACAACAACAACAGCTGCGGCTACCCGGCCGGCCACTCATAAGGAGCAACAGTAGAACTAGACAGGGCCACTTTGTTGGTCTCCCTTCGAGTTCTCGTCCGGTAGGCCCTCCTCGCCGACGCCTCGCCGCCGCCGGCGCTGCTGTTGTTGTTGCTGCTGCCACGGTTGTTGTTGTTGTTGTTGTTGTGGTCGCTGCTTATGTTGTTGTTGTTGTTGTTGCTACTGTTGTTGTTGCCGTTGTTGTTGTTGCTGCTGCTGCTGCTGATCTAGAACGCCTATCTGCGCCGCATGGTTACTTGCTAGTGAGCGAGCTAGTAAGCTCGCTTTGGTGGCCTGGGGCTTCTCCTTCCTCTCTTCCCCGTCCCTCTGGCTGGGAGACGCGCCGCGCGGGCCGACGCGTCTCCCCTCTCCAGTAGTAGTCCTCCTCCCGGCGCCGCCTGTGTTCTCGCTCGCTCGCTCGCTCGCCCGCTCGCCAGCACCCGCCAGCGACGCAACGACAACGACAGAGGCGCGATTAGCGGCCACCTTTGCCGCCCGACGTCAAACGCACAGACGTCGACCAGACCAGAGCAGACCAGGCAAGTGAACAGTGAACAGCGGCAGTTTGACTGGCGAAATAATCGTGTGAGCAGCAGCGACAGCAACAGCAGAAGAAGAAGAAGAAGAAAAAGAAGAACATCAAAAACAAATCGTCGCCAAATTAACAACAAGACATACTGCAATTACAAGAGCAACTACTGCTCACGTTTTGAGAACAGCGGTTAGCTGGCGCTTTGGAGCCATTTGGACATTCGCAGGAACAGTTGTGGCAGCAAAAGTTGCAACAAAAACAACAACAACAACAAAAACAACAACAACAACAATAAACAACAGCAACAACAACAACAACAACGACAACGACGACAACCCGTTCAGCAAACGCCCCGTTGTGTCTGTGTGTATCAGTGTTTCCCGTTGCTGCTCTTGCTGATGCTGTTGTTGTTATTGTTGTTGTTGTCGTTGTTGGTGTTATTGTTGATATTGTTGTTGTTGTTGCTGTTGTTGTTGTGTTTGTTGTTGTTCTTGTGCTTCGGTGTTTGCTTACGATCGACGCGACGAAATTATAGTTAATGGCCGGTGCTACAATCTACCGCCGCTCGATGTTGACGTCCGCTGATGATCGCTAGTTCGTTCTTGATTGGTGGACTATTTCGTTGGTTCCTTCATGTTGCCACTCTTCAAATTGACAGCTTCTCCGTGTTCTTGTTGTTGTTGTTGTTGTAGATTGTCTGCTGGTTGTTGATTGATGGTTGTAGACAGGCCACGCAGAGATAGCGCGAGCAAAAAAGAGAGAAAGCGAGATTACGTGTGAAGATTTGGTGCAAAAGGCAGAGTGAGGGAAGGTAGAGGGGGGCGCTATACATACACTACATACCTGTAGATACACACCTACGCACTCGGTCACTCACATAACTACAAACGTATACGAAACAACCATCTAGTATCTCATGTGGGGATTCGGTCTGCCGGCCATTAGTACACGGGCCACACGGGTGTGTCTTCGTGAGGAGTGGTCTTCAAGCACAGCATATTTGTGTGGGTGTGTGATGCGCACAGATCGGGAGATGTATGCATGCGGCAGCAAAGTCTACTGTGGTGGCGCATTTTGGTTGCATTTCTGCAGTATGTACGGGCGTTCGTCGTCGTCCGCTTGCGAAAACTACTAGTCTACACTAGAACTAAGAGCCTGAACAACTGATGTACCCCACCACCCCTGGAAAAACGCTGTTCTTCGTGCTCGGCAGCCCACCGCCAATTCTACGGTAAACCTCCACCGCCCCCACCCGCGCTGCTCTTTAGCGCCTCCTCTTTCTACTGAAGCAGACTGCAATAAATGAGCAGAACATGAATGATAGAAAGTTGCACAACGAACTCGAAACAACAACCCCAACACGATTGACACCAGATGTGACATTAAACGAAGTCTATAATTACAACGACAACGGCAACATCAGCCACAGCAACAAAATTCGCGCACCAACTAGCAAAACAACAACAACAACAACAAGCAAAACCGACAAGCCATATAATAGTATTGTATTTTTACAATCTTTTATGGGAGGATTACTTCGAAAAAGTAGCACATAGGGTAGCGTATGGACGAGCCTGTTGCTTCGGCAGTCATCATTTCTTCGGCTGAAGAAGGACTTTTTGGGACTCCTTCAAAGAAAGTTTGAAACCCGACGTTGTTATCGACGACAATGCTGGTTGTGATCTTCGGTGTCTCAGTATGCCTGGATGTGGATTACTTGCAGTTATTGATGCTGTTGTTTTTATTGATGCTGTTGTTTTTATTGTTGTTGTTGTTGTTGTTGTTGCTGCTGCTGTTGTTATCGTTTGACGTCGTCTCATCAAACCTACTTTGCCGGATCGATCTGGCTTGTTGTTGGTGCAGGTGTTTTGAATTGCGGATCTTTATCATCGCTGACTCAGTAGCAGCGATCGGACGGACCACGGATCCTCGGTCAATTCTACGACCTCCGAAGGAGTGACAACAGTATAAGTCAGTTCGGTTTTGCGTTCGGTTTACCATTCTCGGTGACTCGGTCAGCCAGCTAGAAGACGAATCAACTGTCGGCTTTTCGAACACCAAACACATCGAAAATGAACAGACCAATCCTATACGACGATGAGGTGAGTACATATACGTATATATATATTGGGTCTACAAACATTTATATATATATATATATATATATATATATATATATATATATATATATATATATATATATATATATATATATATATATTTATTCGCTTGACATGCATAAATGCATAGGTCACACTTTTATATCATTTATGTATAGCGCGTAGAGCGACAGCATAGACGAACATGTTAGGATCTACAGTGCTTGTAGCACCATGACCGCTGACTATCCGCGGTTTATCATCTATTCTCAATGAGCATCGCTCTAAAGGACTCAATCGACAACAGGGGTCGAATTGGCGACACCTCGGTAGATGAAAACCGTAACTAGCGCACTAGCACCTTAAAATACGTCACCAAGTCACTTAAATTAAAACTAGAAACAGCTTATTGGAGTGCTACCCCTTGTAAAAGCGAACAAAACGTTGAGGCATGGAATGTGTCATCGACTCTTTTTATCTGGTATTGTTGCGAAGTTTGAAATCAAATCATCCGCTCAAGTTTCATGATGTCGCTAGCAGTAGACCGTGAGCGTCAGGACTGAGCTCCTGATGTTGGCCACTGAAAGAAATACATGTAAAGGAAGCAAGAGATGGGTACTCAGTCAAGTGGCGCCAGATATTTTCGAATGCGAACACACTCTAAGATATTACGGCTACTCGTGGTGGACACCATGCAAGAGCGGACTAAAAAATCTAGTTGGAAAGAGCAGATAAAGGAAATATATATATATATATATATATATATATATATACTTGTAGAGATAGTCAATTTCTTTCTGCAGCTATATCAAAATACATTTTGTGCAATACCGTATCAAGTGCACCTCTGTTATGCCTACCGATAGCTCCGATAGCTTCTTAGATCACAGAGAAGTTCACCCTTCAAACACGCGGCAAACTGGACCGTCGTCTTGTATACGTATCAATATAGACGCCTTATCTACGAAGTGAGCGTGAATACATGAACTGGATCAAAAGGTTTTTGTGGATCTATTTGTAGACCTATTCCCTGTACAATGTGCATTCGTCTGCGACCCACAGAGACGTGACCAACACTTAAAAGCATGCGTGTGATTATAATTCAAATTATATGTGCCTTACCTATCTTGGATCGCCATGTACTCATAATCCTTACTGCAGGCCATGGAATAATTCGTTCTTCTTCTTCTCCTCTGCTCACCTTCGTTTTCTAGTTTTATTTTTTATAACATATTTTATAATCATAATTAAGTATTAGCCCGATAAGAAGATAGACATGTATGTATGAACAGTCAGTCACACGTGCAAGCAAATTGCCTATTGATACGGTATACATACTTTCGGAATACTTCTTACAACAGATTCCTTTACTGAATTAGTTTTGAATTTGATCACTTGTTGATCACTAGTTATTAGTCACACTTTTGGTTGGTTGGCATTACTAACTTTATGAGAAATGAACAATTTCATGTTGTCACACTAGTGTGTGTGTGTGTTTCAAATATATATACAGACACACACTACAGTAGAGGTTTTCGAATTTCTGATTTGAGTGTGTGAGGGTGTCAAATATTGTCGAGCAACCACTTCCGCCACACGAACGGGCTTGCGTTTAGCATCGTTCTGAGAGATGACACATCGTGGCGGTTAGCCGTATGCTACCATCTGCCATAGTCCATCCTCACATTTTATGCATAAGATCAGTTCCGTTGGCTTTTCGAAGTCGTTATAGTACAGCGCTTAGACTGCAAGCCATACACCGCATAGCGTGTAATGACGTGACTGTTTCACCGGTTTGGTTCTTGTCATGTTTGATTCCTCACAGCTCCTGATTTATAAAACGAAAGACTAATAGAGACACTCATCACAGTTAGTTTGAACTTCCACATTTAAATGCACTTATATATATATATATATATATATATATATATATATATATATATATATATATATATAGGTGTATTTAATGTGGAAGTTCAAACTAACTGTGATGAGCGTCTCTAGTTTTTAGTCTTTCTTATATATATATATATATATAAGTGAGAAGCAAAAGGGCGCTTGCTCGTTCATTGCCTCCGTCTTGATAAGGTTGACCTCAAGTTCTCATTCGAAAGCTGCGGCACGGAGTCTTTCTTTAGAGGAGTTAGAAACAACATTGCTTCGTGATCACACTGCGCCCCCTGTAGTCTAGGTAGGGTGTATTCTCAAACCACTTCCGACTTGGTGATACCTAACCTAGCTCCTTCTTCGAGTGGAGCATCTCTAGGAGTTTAACCTCTTGTCTTCTGGCTTCACACTCATAGCCGGGATCTACCTGTCTGCATCGCACTCTGGAGTGTGGTCCACGTCACCGATAGTGCGATGCATAGCATGCTGCTGGCCTGAGCCTTCCGATTTTGACCAATTAGGTTTAAACGCTATTGTCGCTGATGAGAGAGCCGGACTACGAAATATTAGTACGTGGCCTCCGCGTGCTCGCGATGATACCCACACTCGGTGTCTTGAGTACCCACCAGGTTGCGCGTTCTAGGAAGATGCGCTTGCGCTGAGATACAGTTGGCACACAAGAGCCGTTACGTTTTGACCGTTACGTAGTTTAAATGCGTGTCGTGCCGGTCGCGTTTCGATGATAATAAGCATCATCACACCCGATATTTCAATTGCTTCTCATAGCCGCTTGAACGGATATTTATACGAGTATACCTTTGGCTAGTGCTTTCTTCCGGCGAACAGGAGGGCTTCGCTTGTCTTTGGCACAGCTGGCATTAGGTGGACGGACTTCATCTGGGCATCGTTCGCCCGATATTTCGGCAGATCTCTGTCTTTGCTCATACGGGCAAAGTCGTTGTTGTGTGGTCGGTCGTGCTCACGTGCCACCGGGTTATGTCATCTAGCCGAATTGTGCCAAATGCCATGATGGCGTTGCTAGATTGGGTCTTACGATGGTAATGTAGCGGTGGCCTTAGTTGCTTGTCTAATTATAGAAGACCAGCCCTCGATAGTGATTGTACAGTATAGAGAGCTGCGATAGCGGCGTGTTATGCGTTGACATTGCTACAATGTTTAGCATAGCTCATGATTGCTGTTGCTGCGGGAGGCCGAATTGATTGCCAGAGTAAATCGAACTTTGCTTCTTAACTCTTGCACGACTTCTACACCATATTATATATATATATTTGCTACGAACGTTTATATAAATATACAAAAGTTTGTATAGAATGCAAGCATAGGCGGTCAAAGACAGCGTTCCTTTTAATGTTCACTTCAGTCCCCCCGAAGCTTTACACATCTAGTCCAACGATCCTTAATAGCCTTTATATTGCTTTAAATACAATACAAATGCAATTGCACCACGGGCAAATTACTTCGAATCACTAGACACAGAATACTCGTCTAGAACGCAAATGACACCATTTTTGCTGTGATACCACTTTCCAGAGAGATACTTCCTAAGGTTAATTTGCATAATTTGGCCATGGCAAAAAGAGATATGTGGGTGTGCGCATTATCGTGGCCAATTAGCAGAGTCCTTTTCTGCCATGTGAGCCAGTATTT
>QVRM01006379.1:0-30000 GCA_003439945.1 Dermanyssus gallinae
CCACTATGTAAGCTAGTCAGACGGTACAAACTCCCAAAACTGACACTCCCGTGTTTTAACAACTAACCGGGGGGCAAGGCATACGATAGATTTGGGTGTCAACGAATTTATATTGTCATCCTGTCGTGGCCCATTCGAGGGCTGTTAAGGCTACTGCCAATACGGGGGACTCGTGCTGCATAGAAGTCCCCCGGGCCGGACGGTTAATGCCCCGAGAGACACTCGGTGGTACCGTTCCGGGACGCCTGCTGCCTTGGCTTAATAGGCAAAATGAGCGAGAAGTGGCCACACGAACGCAGACCACCGGTCGAGAGGACCTTCTGGCCCCGTATTTTACGGGGTAACCCCTGCTCTGGAGTGGTCCAATGCCCTTCGGGGAGAAGGTATATTCCGGGGTGTAACGCGGAATCGCGAGGTGAACGAGTCTAATCGGTACGGTGGAGTAGTGTGGTACCCCCATTCCAAACCTCGATAGGGGGGAGGGTGGGGGATCTGCTGGCCTGTCAATTCGGGCTGGTAGGCACTCCCGTTCGGGTCCGCGCGTATTAAATCGCGGTTAAAGGGCGGGAGTGTAAGTATTTCTCTCTTTTGGTATATATATATATATATATATATATATATATATATATATATAAATATATATATATATATATATATATATATATATATATATATATATATATATATATATATATATATATATATATATAGTGGAACTGTTGTTGTTGTGTTTTATTAAATTACTTTTTATGTTAGCACTTTGAAGTGAACAATTGTCTCCGCGTTAACGTGTGGTTACGGGTTATCTAACCCGGGATCAGCCCAGTTCAGCAATGTGCCCCGAACAGATGCTGCACTTCCTCGTTGGATGTCAAGCGACAGCCTCTGACGCAAAAATTCCGATGCTCTTAAGTCTCCCGGGGAGAGGTTAAGGCTTCTATTCATGCGCTGAATCAACTTCAATGTAAACGGGCCTGGTCCTCCCATTGTTTCAAAAGCCAACGGACAAAATTGGTGCGGATAGCTAACGCCTGAGTATTTTCTTTATTTGTTAGCCTCTGCTAACCTAGACGCATGACCTGCCTGGTCCGCACCTGCACCGACCATCGAAGGGGCTAATGAGTCGGTTACAGTTGCGTCCCAAACAAGCATGCGACCACGCTCAAAGAAGGTTAGAGTAAGACCGTCGGGCCTTTTTCCGTCATTTCTGGATAGACCCGGAGGTGCTAGTACGCACGGAAAGCCAGCAGATCTTAGTGCTCGACTGAAAGTGTCATTTAACGCCGAGTAGCGTGCTCTTCGGCCTGCACTTAAGGCGCATGATAAGCCATGATGCGCCAAAGCGTCTACAAGGTAACCACAACGACATCGGTGAGGGACAACTAGGTCGACACGAAGCCGCAATCCTGTGCTGATGCGCGTCGTCTCATCATCCAAAAGCGTCCCTATTCGTGGACAGGGTAGGGCATGTAACCTGACTCCAGCCCCTTGACTACTAACGGCTCGAAGCCTGGCTTTGTCAGCCACGGTGGGGGCTCTATCGATTAGGCTTGTTAATCGCTTTTCTTGCAGAGGGTCTGTCCAACTGCTTTGTTTAGTTCTGTTATCGGGAGGGGAGTCAAACAAAGACAACAATCTGTCGGTCAGCTTTTGTAGTTCAGCGTTATAAGCTTCTGATCCATCCTTATCCAATGAAGCTCTAACCCTCTCCGAAGCCTGAGTCAATATTGACACGATCGCGGGTCCAGCCATCATGACCGCGTCCGGCATCCCTAAGCCGCCTAGAGATCGGAAGCATTTCCTGATCCCTTGCCACAGCGGTAAGCTGAAGATTTAGTATCTCCTCTAAAATGTCCAAGCTAAGATCATTAAAAGGCTGTAAAAGTTCAGGCGATAAGGATAAATTGCAACCTCTAACTAGGTGTGTTAACTTCGTGGCTAAAAAACAAGATCTAAGGAGAAACAGACCGCAGTGGGCCCCCAATTGGGACAGTCTGCCTGTGGCGAAGTTCTGTTTGTCTTTCCGGGCGGCTAGTGCTTTTGGTATCCCATCCGGCAGCAAGGGCACACCTAACAGCTCCAGGTCAGCCTTGTCAACAACGCGACAGCCAGGAAGTGGGCTAACGAGGTCCGTTAGATCTAATTGTTCAATTCCGTTATAATCCGTAACATAGACTTCACATTTGCCCGGGTTCAGATTCAGGCCACTAATCACACCAAAGTCAATGACTTTTCGAATATCGTCTAGTACTGTCGGGAGGTCTCCGCCTAGAACGCCGTCATCCAAGTATCATGTATTAAGGGGGGATTGCAGTGTATCCCCCATATCCTTGATACACAGACAGAAAAGTGGAGGACCTAGGGGATCGCCCTGCTAAAGACCTGTTTGCGATAGCATCGTGTTATGGGGCATGACCAGATGTGATGACTGACCGTAAGCCAGATTCGTCTGGTGAAACAGTAAGGGAACCCACGACTTGACGGATTGGAGTAGATGGTCTCGTCGAACGCTATTAAAAGTGTTTCGGAAATCCAGTTTGACCATCACCGTCGATACTTTGCGCGATTGCAGAAATGTACGGGCACAGTGTACTCTGTACCGCCAGGGGTAGCGAATCCTAGCTGGTGATCGCCAAGAGCTGCTAAAACAGCATCCTTATTATCTTGACAGCTGATTTTGGCTGCCAATCGGCGAACGACCGAGGAACAGGCGATAGGGCGTAATGATCCATCTTTTTTCTTTAGTGCAAACATCCGTGCTCCGAAGATAAGTGGTATAAAACAGGATGGGGCGAGCCCCATCTGAGCACATCATCTACTTTGGCAATGGCGCCAGCTAATTGCTTAGCCGTGCTGCCCAGTGCACCAGACAGCAGTCCTGAAGTAGACGGGGTCTCATAAAATCCAGGCCGGCAGCTGAACTCCGACTGAAGGTCTTCATGGCATTCAGTATCTCGTCTTCGCGAGGTTGAAGATGGCAGTGTAACTGCCGGGGTTGTGGGCATGGTTAGATCCCGAGGAGCCTGTGGGTGTTTGGAGCGGAGTGCTTCCGTATTTTCGTTCACTGGCGCTAGAATATCCTCGGAGCTCACCAATCTAGCTGCACCTGAGATATCGCCTTCCGACAACTTGACTCTCACCCGTCTGCAGAGGTTATCGTCGAGGTAAGCCTTCGATCCCGAATCCTCATGCGTCAGGTCCCTAAGCCTTTTTCCCGCTGAAAATTCGCGTAAGTTCTTCCTAATCACGACAGACAGGGACCGGGCGTCCTTTTCCGCTCGAGGAAGTCGCAGCACGACCGGAGCAAAGGAGTACCAGGCGGAGAAGTCGTTGTCCTTGGCGACGTTTGAGAAGACGTTAGTAAGTTTCTCTGCAACAGTAGGCCTTACAGATTTTGGTGAAATGCGTAGCAGTTTGGCTTGGCGCATGTTTGCCTGAATGTCGACGAGTAGAGTGTCTAGATCAATTTCTTCCGTCGAGGCCCGATGGGCTGTGAACGGCCTGTTGGCGGCGTCAGCATGCCTGGCTGATATGTGTCTGGAGGTATCCAAGAATGGAGATGTTTGTGCGGCCTCAGTTCCGCTTGGGTTATTATTATCTGGCATTATGATGTAAAGGCTTTAAGCTTCTCTGCGAGTGGAAGGAGAGTCAATAAAGGTTCTAGAGCTTCCGCGGTTGTTCTCAAAGTTGATGCCAGATCAGGGCTGACACCCTCTAACATCCGAGCGACGTCTGTTAAGGCGCCCGCAACATCTCTGCGAGACGTATTGTTACGGGTGTGTCTCTTCGTGGTGAGTTTAGCGGTATTCCGCGGCCGAGCTTGACGACTCCTGTATGTGTTGGTTCGCTTCCGTTTGGGCCTTGATAGCGGTCGTGGATTGGGGAGAAGCAGCTGCGGTGAGGAGCTTTCCTGTGTGGTAGAAATGCCGTTAAGGACAGCAGCGTACGAAACCTTATCTTTGCTGGAACCACCAGGTTGCACGTCTTTCACGACAGCAGCTGTGGCATCAGGTCCCTCAATGATCGATGCAGACGGATGCGATGCCTTAACTTGTTGTAGAACTCTCGCTTTCATGATGATCCTGTTCCGCTCGCGGAGGTAGGCCACACGCGGACAGGAAGGCGATCCGGCCACGTGGGGGCCACTACAGTTAACACACCTCGACTGTTTCGTGCAAGTATACGCGAGGTAATCTCCACCTCCGCATTTTTTGCACGCCTTGCGATAGATGCACCTGTCCGCTAGATGTCCCACTCGTTAACAATTGTAGCATAATTTTGGTTGATCGGGCTCAAGAACGACGGAGTGGGTTTTGTATCCCAGGAAGACAGACACCGGCGGTTGACGGTCAAAGGTCAAGATCACCTTGCTAAGTGGGGTCTTGCCAGTGTGACCTGTCCGGAATAAACGTCGAACGTGCACCACACCATAATCTGCTAGTTCTTGGCATATCTCGTCGTCTGTGAACGCAACATCGACGCCTTGAATTCTCGCGTTGAATATATATATATATATATATATATATATATATATATATATATATATATATATATATATGTATATATATATATATATATATATGTATTTATATATATATATATATATATATATATATATATATATATATATATACTTACTTAAAGGGTGAGTTGGTAAATTGTGTGTGAATTAATAATCACATCGTGCAGCAAACGTCCACGCGTGCATTTTTCATCGACTGTAATCCCCTGCTAAAGCTAGCTTTTTATTTATTTGGGAAGTTATGGGATATTGTGCACACGCGTTGATGGCAATTATCAGGGACCAGCGTATCAGGATCTTGTCAACCCACCAAACCTGGTGCAGTAGATTTCCCAGTCGGAAGAGGATATATAGAAAGAGGCTCACCAAGTCTCCTTATGACACGCCGCCTTCTTGGATGATTGGTCGTATTTCGAACACAAAGATGATACAGTGTTTCGGTGATTAAAAAACACTTTCTGCGGATAACTGTTAAACGTTGGTCTCTGGGTATACCGTCAAATGCGGTTTATAATCAACATGTTCTTTTCGTGTGTCTTGTACTTGGGTAGTCTAATGGGTACCGTGTAGCATCTGTTGTTGATTGCTTTAGGCCTGCGATGGTGTCGTAAATTTAAACATTGAATATACGGCTATCAGAGATGCGCCGTATATTCAATGTTTAAATTGTGCGTTATATTTATTATGTACAATACATAGAATTGTGCTCTTCATCCGTGTATTATATAAATATACCCTCCTCGGGAATATGTTCGGTGCGGTGGCACTTATTAAATATAAATTAATAATCGATACAGTATGCTATATTGGTCTCCACGCGCTCGCAGGCGACTATCTGGCCCAGCCAATTAGTTTTTCGGTTTCGGCACGGTCGCGCTTTTGTTTCTT
Source organism: Dermanyssus gallinae (assembly GCA_003439945.1). Lineage (NCBI taxonomy): Eukaryota > Metazoa > Arthropoda > Arachnida > Mesostigmata > Dermanyssidae > Dermanyssus > Dermanyssus gallinae. The sequence continues at coordinate 5,411 of QVRM01006379.1, forward strand.
CCTTGGTTAGAGGTTCAAAGGTCGTATCAGGGTCTCTAGAGGGCAAGGTGACTCGGTTCGCCCAAAAACTCCAGTAAGTCCAGCGACCCACTGCAGCAATTAAGGGTAGGTCGTAGTGTAGGAGGAACCGTGGTCGGTTAGCGATATCCTTGAAGCGCCGCGTCGATTGCCTTTTCCAGCGGAACTTTTGTTCTTTTGTTCACGAGTCTGAGCTCCTATTCTGTTGTAGCAAGTCGATAAAGTTCTTGTTGGCTCCAGCTGTTGTGCAAACATATACGAGTATATGTTTCATATGTCTACATTCGTGGTCCACCTATGATTTGTGTGGTCGCGGCGTTCGCTCCCCCATTAGGATGGCCGCTTGCTGGATTGAACATTGGAACGTCTTCTTATCATAAACATGTAATTGCTGTTCAAAACCTTGCTTTAACACGCCTCTATTGAGTTATTTGCTTAAGTTTTGCAGTGGGCATGTATACATTGAGATCTAGAGTGCTAGATCAAAGCTAGTCTTGCAGTATTTTTGGAGAGCTAGGACAGTGGCTTTTCTGTTGCGAATCATTGCTCGTGCGTGGTGCCCCGATGACAGGACCATGTCAATCGCTCAGCCGCATGTATTCCGACATACATATGTAGGCCCCGACCTAGATATATCCGCCGCCACGGGCCAATTTAAGTTAAGGTGACTCGATCCCGGCCAAAAGGGTCCTTGCCGTTCATTGTTCTCTAATCGTATGCTGTGTTATAGATCACATATTTGGCGTCTTTTTTTGTGACAGGCTGTATATACAGGCTTTCTGTGTTCTACGATGATCTGTCGGACGGTGCAATGGGTTGCCTGGACCCACTCCGCAGTTTGCATCACTATGGCCACTCACTACATAGGTCGAACTTTGGCCTATTATTTCAAAGCTAGTCTGTAGAATATCTTTTGATTAAACAACATGCCTTAGGCCAGTAGTCAATTTTGTTGTCAATTCAATCTCTTGTTATCATTTGTTCATGTTTTCTTTTTGCACGCACTTTTCGTGTTTACTCCAAATACTCTGTAGGTTTTAGCGAACCAGGATAACGCTAACGTATATATGCAATTTTAGAGTCTGTGCAACTATACTATTAAGGGGGCCATCGTATAGAGTGTGTACATCCCTTGACTATTTGAGCAGCCGTTTGGGTTGAATTTAAACGCCGCGACAGGCCGCTCGAAGCCTACCGACCGTTGTGCGAGCGGTTTCGTTTGTGTCCTACCTGCAGAGCAGGTCCTCCTCGTTTTGCTTCGCACTCGCTTTGGCCTGGCTCTTCTAAGTTTTGCTGCCGGAAGTTTTCTGCTACGAAGCTACTGCGTACACACATGTCCGCATGTTTTCGCGCCAAACCTTGCTTCTCCAAGCTAACTATTGAAGTGCAAGCTATTGAAGCGTGTCTCGTACACGGCCCGAGCCAACCCCTCAAGTTGAGTTGCGGTGTTGGCTTAGACGGCTAACGCACTGCTCTAAGCAAACAGGACGAACTGGATTCGCGTCCAACAACCAATAGAGTAGCGAGAGTTCGAACGGATTCGGCTCAGGTAGAGTGTTATTTAGATTTAGTTAGCAATTCTCGACCCGCTGCGACATTTCTCTCTCTCTGTAGCAGTCCATATATAATCATAGGTAACATGGCCTAGCAGACCAAAGTAGGCAGGTTTATCGATAACAACAACATCGTCGTTATCCAATAATGTAATTCTACTTGCGGCGCGGCAGTATCGAATCGGAGTGGCGGCGTGGTTTAGGTGGGGACTAGTGCGACGCTAGTCATGGTTGTCATCTACCGTGATTTTCTAGAAACACACATAGTTTGATCTAGATCTAAATCACGCTCACCTAATGGGGTATTTTCTCGTGACATCATTTCGTGACGTACTTACTGCCATACCGAGGTGACTACTCTCTGACAAGAAAACATGGCAGCAGCCAACCTGATTCACTATATTAGAGACAATGAACATGTTAAAATGATAACGTTATGATTGTGTTTGCCGGAGTGATACTAGCATACTCTATATGTCGGTACACAAGAAAGGGGGGAGACAAGAAGGGACACGTAACACAGAACTGGTAACCTGGTAAGTATTTTGCTTGCCGTATAGAGAAGAACATAGAAGCAAAGGCTCAGCACAGCCAGCAAAGTATCACAAGACCCCTTTTAACGAGTAAACGACGCTACCGACGTTGAAGTAGGCCCTTCCGTCGCTGGGCTTGCAGCTGCCTGAGGAGAGAACTTGCTAGAGTTTTAGAAAAACATCGGCATGACGCAATCGGTCTGTCGCACAATCGTCCATTAGCGGTAGAACTCATACGTGTGCCGCGTAACCAAATCACTTAAGTGTGTTTCCTGTGGGATAGGTTGCTCAACAAAGCGCTTCTAATCAAAATTCGACTCATGGATCCCGAATCCAGACGTTGAAACGGTGAAAGAGTACCTTCTTAGAAAAGACACGTTGAACCGAGAAAGCCATTTTATGTAGGTTCTGACCACGAAAGTAATGCTGTGGATATAACCGGCGGTTATATCTACAGCATTACTTATATATATATATATATATATATATATATATATATATATATATATATATATATATATATAAACTGTAAATAGGTAGCTACGCTATGTTTGTCGTTGGTATGTTTATAGACCCGGATGTCAACAACCGGATAGGTAAACAGACTTGTCCACTATTGCTATTTATGTTTTTTCGCGTGCAGTTGTACCTTGATGGCTACTTTCTGTATTCGAGTAGCCTGCAGGTAGTCTGCTATCTGACGGACGTATAACCGTCGTGTGGTACTCTCCTAGACATTACGCCAACGACGTCGTCCGGTCGTCAACTCATGGCTGACGTTCGCCTTCTGTGTGCCTCCGACATCCAGAAGTGCAACGGCAGCTGCAACAGTCATGTTCGATAAAAACGAGGCACGTTTACAAAAAGTCGCTAAAAAAACAATGTTAATCGTCAGTCAGATGCGTGTAAACCGTCCTTGCAGCAGTTTTAAAAAGCTGTACAATGCTCGTTAGGAAAACTATATGTAAACGTCACTGCACACACACACACACATATATATATATATATATATATATATATATATGACTGCGCCAATTTGTGACGTACAACCAAGAAATGGTTATTATGCACGAGATATGCAGCCTGGTAGTTTTCAACTTTGGTGGCCAGTATATGCCTTAGCCCGGCCTGCGTGTAATAACCCTCTGGGCCTCTTTCCACCGGGTCTTCCCTCATGACAGAGTCGAGATATCGGATTCCGCCCATTCAGTCAGCGGCCGAGAAATGCACGCGGAATACGATCTTCGCCGTTCTTCGATGTGCGTCGTTCCTGTAATGCCAGTGTTTAGTTGCATGCCTAGGTATTTTGCTTGTCTTTTTAGGGTTACTATGGGCCTGCCACCTTTAGATGGATTCCGCAGACTTTTTTAGGACCGTCTCTAGCAATGTTTCCCGCCGTGCGGTGTTCAGCATCGCCAGGTCGTCAGCGTATGCGACCCCCTCCGATAGGCCTCCGTTGTAAGCGAGGTCTCAGAGAACCAGGCAGTGGGAGCTATTACATGATGGATGTGCCTCTCCCCGCAGACCTATCTCGTGTAAGTATGTACTCATCTAGGTAACACTGCGCGACTCAAATAAGATAGGGCAGAAATAGGGCGATCAGTCAGAGTTTTCATTATTATGCCCCAGTTTGCTATATTAAACCCGTTCCTAACGTCTTAAGAAAACAATGGGAACATAGTTGCATGTTTCGCGCAAGATGGTTGCCTCCCGCCCTGCATTTTGGAGGATGTGGTCGATTGCATCGAGGGTAGAGCAACCTCGCCGGAACCCATTTTGGGTGTAGGAGAGACCACCTAGGGCAGGTTCGAACCTTTTGTACAGCAAAGGCAGAAACGGGAACACTGAAGTTGTCCAGTACTATCTTGTATAGACGTCTAAACGGATTAATCTGGACCTAGTCCGTGAGCTCCCCAGGCGTCTGCCGTTGGTTTAGAGATGAGCAGCCTAAGTTTACACCGCCAATGCGTATCGATAAAAGCTTCTGCCCCACGCTCCGACTCGAAGAAGATTTAAGCGGTGGCCCCTTCCTCATGCAAAAGGCAAACCACAAACGCGCTCGAGTGGCCGCGCGGTTTGCCCGGACGCAGGCCCGGCGGGCGTCCTCAACCCCTTGTTTTCCTTTTTAGGTTTTAATTTTGGCCCCCCGATAAGGCCTCTCCAATATCGTTCTTGCCGACGTCTCTTAGCAGCGCAAAATAGTTGTACAAACTAGTTTCAACCGCGTGGCGTCTAGACCGCCACGCATGTAACTTTGATGCAATATGTGATGCATATTGCATCACATATTGCTAGGAATATATAAAAGCTAGGAATTTGCCTAATTTTACAAATTTATCGTGGTATTGTATTGTAATAGGACCATCTGTACCTTTTGGCTTTGTTCTTCAAGCCTCCTTAACCAGGGTTGGTGGCTCTTCATGAACACTACGTTTCGTTTGAAGAAGTTTAACAGTTAACACACTGTCCACAGTTTTTAAATATGTACGAGTATAGGTACGCTATGTTCTGTCGCTGTCGAGTCGTGAACCACTCTTTCCGTTGTGGGTGCCCTAGTGTAGTGGTTGGTGTCTATGGCAGTGGGTGCAATCTCGGTCGGTTTAAATTCGGCATGCCTCGACGACTGCACAACCCCCTCCCGGATGCATACAAGATCTAATCGCCACTCGCCGTCTATCGTCTGGCGTCATCTATCAGTCTACGATCTATCTTACGAACCATCTAACTGAAAGAAGACTCACTTGTTGTCACAGTGAGATTGAAAACGCTCTGCACGAACACTCTTTCTCTTGTGTGCTTGTTGCTGTTTTCTTCATCGACGTCATGTTACTCTATTTCTCGTTTTCCTATTCCTGTTTTTGTTCCTTTTCCTCTCTCTTCCTCTGTTTTCCTCGTCTTTTTGTTTGCCTGCCTGAGTGACATGTCGTACTAATAGTGGCATGAGTAAACGAATGGGAAGCCAAAGAACAACAACAACGACAAAGAACAGCAACGACAAGAACAACAATGGCAGCAAAAACAACAACAACAACAACAACAACAACAATAGCAACAATAACAACAATTACAACAACTGCTACGCCAACCGTCACCGCGGGCGAGTCTACGAGAGCGACTTGAGCGCAGAACAAGAGAAAACCCGAGAGAGAGAGGATAACACGAGAACCCGGCAGACCCTTCAGAACAGGAGCTGGCCGTTATGTCCGGCTGGCTCGCCCGTGAAAAACCTGTCACGATTCAGCGCTACCATCTCGCGCGTCTTCTCGCCGGTCTCAGTTGCTGAACGTTTTCCTCCTTCCACACCCTTCTTCCTCCTTATCATCTTTCTTCTTCTCTTTCCTTCATTTCATTTTTGTTTCTTCCTCTCTTTCCGTTTCTGCGCTGTTCATATCACGCTCGTGATCTGTTCCCTCCTTAGGCTCTTCCTTCCGCTCCCCCCCCTCTCTCTCTCTATATATATATATATATCACAGTGTGTGTCTCGCTGTCTCGTTGTGTTTCTTCACCATACATCCTTCCCGCCTATCAATCTTTCCCGGAGTGATTTCTCCCTCTCTCTTGCTCTCAAATTCTCTCGCTCCCTCTGACCACTACCTACACGTACCTCTTTTCCCCATAGTCTGTCTCTCTACCTTTGATATTTTTCTCTTGCTGTGCGTGTGTCGCTCTTTGTTTTCCTGTCTCTGGTCCTATTTGTGGACAGAGGGTCTGGGTTTTCTTCATCTTCTTTTTCTTGTACTTCCGATCGTGTGACTATTAAAATCGACCACCGGTGCATCATCGGTGCTGTTCATCTGATGGTCTGTCTGTGTGTCTGTGTACTGCTTCTGCTGCAGTTCGATTTCTCCCTGACTCTTTTTCCCTAGATTCTCGCCTGATCATCAGACGGCAGTCAACAGCTCAAGCAATCTATCTATCTATCTAGCGAGCTAGTGGTTGGCTGTGCTCTTTCTAGCTTTCTAGCTGAAGAAGCCTTTTGCTTATCGAAGTCACCACCAAACCGCAGACACTACAACCGCTAGAGCGCTACTGTCAGTAAAAACGAACGGACGCCCCACTCCCCGGCCAGCAACTTCGAGGCGACTGCAACAGATCGATACATCTATCAATAGGTGGTGTGCAAATCAAGTGCGTCTACGGCAGTAGCGGCAATTGGAGCACCGCCAATTGGCTGCAAGAGTCAGCAGCAACAACGCCAATGTCGACGAAATCAGCAGTAGCAACAACAATAGCAACACCTGCCTCAACAACAGCCGCAGCAGCAGAGCAACAACAACAACAACACAACAACACAACAACAACAACGACAGCAACAAAAACAAGATTAACTCAACGCGGCAACAGAACTGGCATAAGCCAATGAGATTGCCAGAAACAACATCAGGAGCAGCTGTAACGGCACACAGTGGCCCATGATTGTCCTCGGTGGCAATCGTCGCGAACGGACACATTATTACTACAGCTACTACTACTACTACTATTGCTACTATTGTTACTACTACTGCTATTACTACTTCTAGTACTATTGCTGTCAGGACTCCTGCTGTGGCTACGATTAGAACTCGGTAATCATCCATCTCTCCACGACAACATTGTTCAAGTGTTGTGCCACCCACAGACGTGACCAGAACCCGTGTCAGAAGACTTTGATCGTCTTTGGGAAAAATACAAGAACGTCAGTTGCCGATGTTTCTGTCATTGTAAGCGCGGTTGTTGCTGCTGCTGATGCTGCTGCCGAAGTCACTGAGGATCACGTTGACGCACGCTTACGCTAAGTAATGGTGCATCTGTGTACGTCTTTGCAGCTGTGACAACGACGACAACGACGACGTCTTTGAGGATAGCAACTCTTCTGCTTCTGCGACCAGTCAGTGTCCTGTACACTGATCCTGTGCTCACCACAGCCAAGACGAGCCTGTGGCGGCCGACCGTGACGACGATAGTGATGATAACCACCACGGTGAAAACGTGACATTGCACCGGGCTGATGCGTGCGCAAGGCCGATGTCACGCTGAGATGCTTTCCGGCGTTGTGCGGCCGCGGTGTTAGCCCGGACCCACCGGAATAGGCTCTTTGGAGCGGCGGCCCGCGACAAATAGAGCCAGAATAAACGAGCCGGGTTCAAATCAGTTATTCAGTTATCTAACCACGAAAGATGACGAAGGAAGACATCAGGAAACCACCGTTGTAAGCCAGACAACATCAATTCTTGGCAGCAGCAGCAGCAACAGCAAAGCAGAATCGTTATATAGAGAAACATATACATGGACGTCTTTCGTCACTTCGTGTGTGTAGTAACTAATGCTAAGTTATGTATACGTGGTATACGAGAAACATATGCTAAACAAAAGGTGCACAACAAAAACAGTTGTAACAGCTTTACGACATTTATGTAAGAAGTATTAGAAGCATATTGCTATGAAAAGGCAAATCAACGCGACCTCGATATACGGGAGCTGCCCCACCATAATGACGACGAGGAGGTGAAATGTTACGTGATGAGCTGCTGAGATTCGATTCTCGATCCGTGGTGCTTTGCCGATGGTGCCGTTGAGTGCACTCTGCAGTTATTCGCCTCACCGTCTTCCTGGCTGCTTCCGACATACTTATCTACCGCGTGGTGTATGATAATATCAAGTGTAGACAGGTAGATCCGTCGCCATAATCTGTTGAGCAAGTGAGTCGTGACACTCTTCAGTAGCAGGTGCAGATACTACCCCGTAGCCTACATACGCTTTTGGGCATCGTGCGCGCGCGAATACCGTAAGATATCGTAATGGCGAAAATCTAACACTTCTTGTAGCGGGAAGTGCGGGAAGATGGCCGTCGTCACGAGTCACAATTGCTTTTGGAAATAGAGCGTAGGCAATGGTGCATTTCGCACGGACTTATTGAAGCGATTGTGGCACAAGAGAACGGTAACGAACTCAAGCTCGTCGGCACACTTAAAAAGTACAATCAGGTAAAAGTACATAACCACCTGCCAAAAGCACCATGTTCACCCGTAACGAAGTGCATACAAAAGCGGACACGGACGACGGTAACTAATTATACGTTAAAGTGCAGTACACTCAGCGTTCACTGGTGACTGCGTATATCTAATACCATGAGCAGATACAACGTGTTGAAGAAGAAAACGATGATGTTTTGACCACCAGTTTTTAAATTGAACAACTGTGTGCAGGTTGTTTATCGAGTGTCGCTTACTAGAGCGTATTTCCTCTGTGTGCTATTTATGCGCATTGCAAATGAATATATAGAATCATAACATCAGGTAGTAGAGAAACGGTTCAAAGTCGTTGACGCTTTCAAAGCTAGTAGTTTAAAAGTACTTCTATGTATATGAGGTACCCTTGCAAAGGGTGAGCTTCAACCATCTGCTGAGGTGCGAGACAAACTCATCAGACACAAGTCAGCGTGTAATCAAATGTTTCGAGCAAATGTCGGGCTGCGATGCCTAAGCTAGAAGATATTCATCTAATGAGCCAGAGGTTGATTTCGAATACCCTAACGACAGCCAAGAGTGCTGTTCATGTACATTGCTGATACTGTTTGCTTCTACCGGTGCCGTCGGTATCATTAGTACCAGTACAGAGGCGGCAAATGCACGGGTGCTTAGCATTAAGCCAGAGTCGAATCATATCTACATCGACCTTTTGCGGAGGGATTTCGGTGGTCTGCAAACTCGGCGGCCGACTCGCATTTGTCGGGTGCTGCTGAATGATCTCGAAAACCTGCGCTTGTATCAATGGGCCGAATATCTTCAACGTCCTGTTATAGCCAGTGGCAGTGACAAAAACAACAGCAACAAACGCAGCAGCCAGCAACAACAATAACAACGACTACGACAACAACAACAACAACAACAACAACAACAACAACGACGACGACGACAACAACAACAATGCCAACGATTGTTGCCGATGCGCACCTTTAGCGGCACCAATGGCGCCTGATCGAGATGCTTCCTTGCCGACTTCACGGCGGTTTACCGTTCAGGTGTGCGATGATCGATTACAGAGTGAGATTAGAAACGAGTGCATTGGAGGGCGCAAACGCGTACTTGTCGATGCTTTTGAAGGGGGCCTGTTTGGCGGAGCTTCAATAGCAGCCATCGGCCGTCGATTTTTGCAAGGGTCACACAACCACACAACCTAAAGCGAATATCTCATATAATGTGCGCTAAAAAGCAGAGCCGCAGCGCCGCTAGTAAACAAATTGATGACACGTAAGGCTTCTGGGGATCCTCGTGATTGCCTTGCCGCCAAAATCCAGCTTGAAAACCGGGGGCACTTAATTAACCTATTATGCGCGCCGCACAGCTTTTCCGATTTCCAATTTGGCATCGCGCGGTTTTTCAGCTTGGTCCTTTGATTGTGTACTTTCTTTCGCAATTGGTTGTAAACTTTTTTTCGCAACTTTAGGGCGCGAACGCCGTTCGGGGTTCGTTTGCGGGTGTTTAACAACGACCGCCGCAATCCGTCTATATCAACGATGAGGCTTTTCTATCGGTGTGTTCCTGACGAGCCTGTGTTGATGAGCTTTGATAGACGGCCATGCAACCCATTGCAACTCGTTTCGATGTCTTGATCCACGTACACTGGGGTCTAAGTTTAATTCCGATTAATTCGTTCCAGTAAGCTAGTGTCGTTGTGGTAAGCGTGTGTGATTCCACTACACCACTGGCGCTTGTCGTTGTGGTTGCCGTTCTTGTGAAGCGACGACTAACATCAAGCTGTATTTAGTACCTGACAGCGAGATGATTACTGACACTGAGATCTATGGTACCTGATGCATCGACCTTCAGATTGATGTATTGTAGGTGTTATCGAGGGTACGCGGCGGCGTCGTTCTTGTGGGGTTTAAAATTGAACTACACAAGCTAAATGTATATAGTGTTTCATTAATTTGACGTCTGCAGTTTGATTCTTTGGTATTTCGGCAAGTGAGGGTTGTTGTCATTCGTGTGGTAAACGGTCATCATTCCAAGTACTATATAGCGTTTAGTTTAAAGGCGATCCCACAAGGAGTAAAGTTCACCAAAGAAGTCTATAAAAGGCCGGCCAAGTGGACAGTCTATGACAGTGACTTTGAAAGAAACCAGGCGGTGATCTAGGTCAATTGTTAAGGACCTTATCATTGCCACCAATATCATAACGGACGATCATCTCATCCTGGCGTAATCAGGACTCACTGAGTACACTCATATCATGGAGAGGTTAAAGCGCCGAGGCAATTTTCTAACATTTAGGATTCGATCTATTGCTGCATGTATATGAATGAACTAGGCTGACGGTTTCATGACCGTTGCACGTGACATAAGGCCTGATCATTTTATTATTATTACTATTATTTGTCTGAAAGTGTCTTCAAATATCGCGATCTTCAACATCGAAACACTCCGACCAGGATTAATTCTGTCGTCAGTCTTTTCATCTTCGTAATCGCGATCGCCTATAAGATGTGCAGCCGAACATATAGGCAGGCCAGTAAAAACCTAGACGGAATTAGATAACGGGATAAAGGCAGCAGAGGGGAAGCGGTTGTTTCGCACCATCGATTGCTATATTTTCTCTATTCCTTGCTCATCCTTATACAGATATTTGTGTTATTACTCATTAGTGCCTTCGTTTTGACGATATCTCCATAGCAGTGCCAATGTCTTTCTGACTACGAATGCACGCGGGTTAGTCGTTGCCGTGTATCCGAGCATACGTCTTTTCCAATATGTCCAAGCAACTTCAAGATCTCCTGTGGCTTTCAGTCGTCTAGCTATCTTCAGCTCCCTCACAGGTCTACCTCGAGTTTATTCACCTACGTAGGCGCCTGCCGTCAGCTTGTCGCTGGTTGGGTCCAGGTACTTCCATGATAAAGTCGACTTCGCAGCTATTTCGGGAAATTTCTTGTCGAGACAGAGATGACTTCAAACATCTTAGCTTTAGTTGGGTTGATCTTCCGACTTGTTAACTACCTTTTAAGCAATACGTATGCTGCAAGAAAGTAAAATTACAGTGAATGAAACGTACCAATGTACAATCGAGCCCGGTGGCGTGGTGGCTCAAGTCTGCAACCGGAGGAGACACATAGGTGCGCGGGTTCGAGCCCCACCGTTGCACATTTGTATTTATGGGGGGTCTGTCTATGAAGCAATGTGAAAAACAGTTCCGTGGACGTTTAATCTTGGCCGAGGGTCAGCCCAAAAACTTTACTAATGTACAATACTCTATGTTAAGTACCTTTTTAGCAATAAGTATGCTGCAAGGAAGTGCAATAACAGTGAAAGAATTTATCCATTAAGAAGGCTCTGACTATGGCTCACAGACGAGCCTTATAAACGGCGCCAAACCCTTTGGTAACAATGTCCCATAATACCCTGCAGCGTACAACGGTTTGGGTCTTATTGAGTAACCGGATAATACTCCTGCCCTAACGATACGGGCGCAAAGCACTGTGTGGTACTTCAAGATATATATATATATATATATATATATATATAGATATATGTGTCCATACCAACAAAGTATAGGCATGAAATCTATGGGGGATCTCTATGGAGACACGAGCAGTCGTGTTTTGCTCCTAGAAAATAGTGCTCCTAGCAGCGTTTTCACCCACAGTGCAGCCAGTCTTGTGTTCAAGTGAGAAAGGCAATCCCAACGGGTCGGTAGTTAATACAACAAGACAGTACAAGTCTCAAAACGACTCCTGGGTCAGAAGCCTTTTGCGGTGCCTGCTGTTCCATCACAGAGATGTTGTTCTGTCTAGGTTGCTGTCAAGGTCTGGATTCGTTGTTCCTGCGGCGGCGATCAGGGCGACCGGGTTGTCACGCATAATAGCTTTAATCAGCGACTTCTTATTTCAGCGAGGAAACAATAATACACTACGCACTGAGCACGGTATCTCCCTGTATGTGGTGTCCAAAGACGAAAGCACTCAACAGCCCAGGTTCACTATGTTTTCACCTAAAACCGACGTTCACGAAAGTGTTCCCCGTATTTCCCAATATTCGCTGCCAGCTGAAGCTTCAGCCAGAATACTCGCTCAGCTGAACAATGCTGCTGCCAACTGACGAGCAGATTGCCTGCGGCAAGACCCCTATCATCTTGGAGTACGTCAATGTTATTGTTGACGTAGCGAGAATTTGAATCCGTTGATAATCCACCGCACAAGGTATTACACAAGCTTTCCTAGCTCAAACACTGCGTACAGAAGAGGAGCTGTGAACGAAGCTTGGCTAGGCCGAATCGCCGGGTCGCCGGATCACCGCCGCAAGAACAACGAACCCCAGCAACCTAGACAGAACAACCTCTCTGTGATGGAACAGCTTATTACAGGCACCGCACAAGGCTTCCGACCCAGGAGTCGTTTTGAGACTTGTACTGTCTTGTTGTATTAACTACCGACCCGTTGGGATTGCCTTTCTCACTTAAACACATGACTGGCTGCACTGTGGGTGAAAACGCTCGTAAGAGCACTATTTTCCAGGAGCAAAACACGACTGCTCGTGTCCCCATAGAGATCCCTCATAGATTGCATGCCTATACCTTGTTGGTTTGGACGCATATATATATATATCTTAAAGTACCACACGATGCTTTGCGCCCGTATCGTTAGGGCAGGAGTATTATCCGGTTACTCAATAAGACCCAGACCGTTGTATGCTGCAGGGTATTATGGGACATTGTTACCAAAGGGTTTGGCGCCGTTTATAAGGCTCGTCTGTGAGCCATAGTCAGAGTCTGCATAATGGATAACTGCCCCGCGAGTGCAGTTGGGCGTGACCTATTGATGTCTTGTGAATAGCTTAACGTTTCGTTTACTGTAATTGCACTCCCTTGCAGCATACTTATTGCTAAAAAGATACTTAATATAGATTATTGTACATTGGTACGTTTCATTCACTGTAATTTCACTTCTTTGCAGCATACGTATTGCTAAAAAGGTAGTTACCACAGAGTACATTCCACAGATAAAATGCAATTATGTTTTCTCGTTCCAATCATAAACTCTTGTTATGAGAAAACAGGAAATCGATCCTAACAGAAAACTACACAGGAAAGAGAACAGACCTCATATACGACATTGGTATATGTGATACTTGACGTACGATGCGAAACAAAGGTCTAAAGATAAGGTTACAAAACTTAAAGCCATATTATCTAACTGATGTGGTCTCATGTCTGAGGCCGTTGTTAAAAGCCCAATGATCGCGCACATAAAAGACATAAAGGGGAGTGTTTGATTTCTTTATAAAAAAATACAAATATAGAAGGTTAAGGCGCTTTAAACTGTATTGCTTCTAACTAATGCATTTAGTCCAAATTTACAATATCTGTTATATTTAAGTTTTAAGTTTGGTGCACTATTTTGCTTAATTATTCTTTAATAAAATTAACATTAATCCTTTTTTGCATACTTTTTTATCCTTGACATAGGGCCACGTCAAAGAGCTGTTTTGTGTTAGATCTTGAACGGTCCTGCTGTCTAGTAGGCTGGTACTAGTATTCGCTTTAGTAATAATACACCATTGACAATAAAAAACCTGAAGGCACCCGCATACGTTCACCTGTTGTCGTGTAAAGCAATTGTTTTCTCCAGAATGGACGCAATGAGACATCGTCAGCCAGGACGGAGACAAAAACGAGACCGCACGCTTATACTTCATCGCTAGACAAACGATGTAATTATAGAGCAGGTGTCTTGCTTTCGTGGCAGGAACATCTATTATTAGCCACGTACTGAACAGACACATTGTATGAATAGCGAGCGGTTTTAATGCCGGACTGATCGCGCTCGAATGGTTTTTATCATCTCAGCCCTTTAAACAAAAAGGGCTGCCAGAATATACTATAGCCTGCCACGATAAAGACCGGAGATGCACACGTCTTCGCAAAAGTAATACCTGACCAGCTTGTTGTAATTGTTTTTCAAGGATTTAAGCAATTTAAATCATTTGAAAAATAGATCTGCGCACGCAGCGGCGCCTGAGACTCATGTATGCTCGAAAGTTAAAGGAGTTATTTTGAGCTTCCTTTTAACAATAATGCAATTCATTACAGTATTATTATTATTATTATTTTTTTTTTTTTACTATTATCATAATTATTACTACCAGTAGTCATTAGTACTACTGTACCTAAACGAGACATACCAATGCCCGCAAAAGTGTAACCTCCTGTAAATTGCACTAGTTACCCACACTGCAAGAGCAAAGCAGCTGCACGCACACTTCCCGTCTCTATTTGGATCATTCTTGTGTTAATGTAGTTATAAAACGTAGGACTGTTTGCGAACGTTTTAGGCGTTTCTAATACACTCTCTCTGCATTCCTGCTTTACTACCTTTATCTAACGACTAAACACCAATGGTAAGGTGTTTGTGCCTGTCGTCACCAGGCACAATTATTATTATTATTATTATTATTATTATTATTATTATTATTATTATTATTATTATTATTTTATTTTTGCAATTATATTGAATGATCGTTTTTACTATTTGAAGGTTATTCCGTGCTCAATTCAGCCCATGGTGCCCATAGTAGAAGCCGCGAGCCCTCTACAAACAGCCACCCACATTATCTACCTCGGAAACCTCGCCTTGCGTAGGTCGCAATAACCCGAGGCGGTAATATTCTCCGTACGTTTGGCATATCCCTCAAACACTTCGCGGTATCGACACATATAGAACGTCTCCAAAGCAATACGCACAAAGTGGTAACTTTGTGCGAGCTTGACAGCTCAAGGGACACTTTTCGCTTTTCCAAACCTGCGTGTTCTGCGATCCATCCACACTCGACAGTGCTACGACGAGGATATTTCATATATGCCGCTTAGACAAGGCTTTTGCCGTGGGGCCATAAAGATATGTTACCCCCCTTATTTGCATCCAGTTAGTCCTTTAAGCTGTGTGGTTGGTATTCCTGTTCTTCTCACGATTATATCAGACTCCGCGTGTCTTGTGAGCCTGCCAAAACTTTTTAGGCAGCTTAATAGATGTAGACCGTTAGGGTCGACCATTTCACCACACGATATGCATAAGAACGGCTTACAGATGGAGACGCGTTGCTTTATAGTCGACACCATGCGGAGGGAGTCTGCATACAGCATGGTGTCAAGCTGACGGGAGAGCAGATGTTATTTCTTGCTGAAGAAATGCTGAGCCACTAAAAACGGCACGTTTCTTATTAGTGTAAGGCCATGCACGATATGCCTTGTCGCTTTTTAATTTTTAGCGTCGATAAGCGTACGACAATTCAATGATGCAGTACAGCAGGCTGCCATAAGATCCGTAGCCCTCCCCAAAGGCAGCCACCTACCCATCCTGGCTTGATCGGGCTGCGATGCAAGTATATATATATATATATATATAAGGATACGGCCGCCGTGTATAAGACCGTCACGGCATATGCTAAGCATTTCCCGTACGCCGATAAATTGATTGTTACCCCATCAGAACTTGCTTTGCCAGTAGCTGTCAAGCCACCTGATTCGGGTGGGTCTGGGTGGTCTACCAGTCCTTCTAGATCTCCAGAGCTCCTTCCAGAGCTCTTCGAATTATGCTGCTGAGTTCGACGCGTATGGAGAGCCTAATGATGTTTTTGAGATAACTCAATGGGTGTGTAGGCCATTAAAATCAACGGTTGTTCCATATAGTTTGACGAATCCTCAGCGTGCACACCATGAATGGAAATTCAAATTCAGCATGATGCCGAGCTGAGGCGAGAGCACATTTTTAAGCCAACGTTCACAAGATGGTTCTGTCCCGTTAAAAATACAGATCTGTTCGTCATTCAAGAGCTTCTATGCCTTCTCTGGCCGATTTTCTGCGTTTGTATTTTTTACTGTTTATGCTGATTGGGACGTTCTTATAGGAGGCCCTAGCTCTAGGACCAAATGTTAGAAATGACCTGGTCGATATTACAAAGAAGAGGTTGTCACAATGGAGAGCAAATACTCAGTAGGTATCGAAGTAGACATGGATTATATGGATGCGTAGGTAACATATATGCTGCCGCTCTAAGCGCCCCAGATATAAAAGGGTGACATGTGTATTTAGGTATACATGCCAAGCGAACAATAAATCAATCAATCAATCTATAGGGGGGCTGGGCCAAGCACACATTTGATCTGCTTTGGCTATCTTGTTCGTCATCTCTGAGCGCATAGTTTCTCAAGCAGTGACTCTGCAAGGAGCCAAACTGGGTTATTATGAATATCATCATAAATATCGGCAATATCCTGCTCGGTTTCCTCCGCGGGCACATTACAACTGATAATCTATGTCAAAACCATCGTGGTCGTGTTGTTTTTGCCATCTTGAGTTTATTATTAAGTTTATTATTATTATTTTTATTATTAGCTTTTTCACACGCTTTTTCAATTACAAAAAGACGGGCGTTACAAACAGGAACGTCGTCGTTATCAGACTCAGATGTGCAAGCTCAAAGACAACGATATGTTCAGTATCTTTGTCGCCATTGTTCAGCAAGAAACCGTCCCGGGTTCTTCTTGGACGAAGGATGAAGAGCTGCTTCTACGGTAAAACGATGTGAAGTGGCACCTAAGTGCGAGTGGACGGCGCAGCTACGCCTCACTGAAGGACACTTCTAATCACACGGTTGAGTTCAGAAGGTTCTACAAGTCGGCCTTCTGAGCCAATTAAACTAGTGTATCAAGCCTGCACGGTCGATTAACATTATGAAAGGACTCTCCGTAAACTAGTGCTTCAATTATTAGTGCAGCCGCTACCTGTTTGAAACCGACCACGCAGCTAAATAAATTGCGTGCTTCTATAAGATGTGTATATATATATATATATATATCTCCGCACATATCAAGGAATATCACACATATCATAGTAATATGTTGTTCCACTGTTTTATTGTCAAGGAGCTTACGGTGTATCTTCGACTGTACAAATCGATTGTGTTTTCCAAACCTCTATACTGTTCACCCGTCTGGCGTCCATATTTTTTTTGAATACATAGGTATGATCGAAGGTGTGCAAAGGAGAGGTTTATATGATGAGATGTGACCTCAAAACAAACGACATTGTACTATTACCCTTAAAGGACACGCTTAGGAAAAACGAGAGACGAGTTTTAGCTCAACTTAGGGCACAAGTCTTATTGATAATTTCTTTGAAGTAAGGCCAAACGATCGTAGAAGCAAAATAATGTTAGTGCTTAGGTGCGTTACAAGAACGGAGCACATCAATAATATGTTTGCCTGGCGCGTGGCCAGAGATTTACATAACAGGGCGACAGCACAGCCTGCGACTGCGACCCAGTCATTCCTTACCCTTTACTGCATGATTAAAGGAGCTATATGTATATACTGGGTAGATCAAAAAGTTTGTAGTAGGAAACCCAGGCAAAAGACAGACAAACACCACATACATCTCAAATATATGTGGCGCATATCACATCATTGTTGCTCTGACATATTTTTCAGATAGACACTTCTTAAGGTTTTTCAGACAAATAATAGCCGCATGGGGCTTGGTCCGAGGTGCTCGGCAATACGAATGCTTAATTAGTTTGCGCAATTCGCGCTACGCCAAAGAGGGACGTATTGGCCGGCGCCGTCCGATTTGAAGCAGCACAGTCCTCTTTCGCATTGCAAGTCGTAATGATGCATTCCTGCAATCGGGTCGATCCAAGAGTAATGCGTAGTTCTCTCCAATTATCGCGCTTCTTGTAGAAAGGTATTCACATAACTGAATACATTTTAGACCCCAGAAAACGGGTTGCCGAAACTATTCCGTTCAAAATCTGTCTCTTTATCCTGGTGGGAGGGCTGTCGCCGCGTGCGGTTGAGTCCGCGGTGGCATTTTTTTCATTCTCGATTGAATTAGTGAATCCAAGTTTCCTCGTTATGTTTTTTATGGCTAAATGCTAATGCAATATTTGGTGTACTGCACTACAGCTAATGCTCATTTAATCCATCTACCTCTTTCGAATTCGAAAAGCTTCCTCAGCGAGCTGTGTTTACTGTCAGGAAGGAACGAAGGATGACTCGACGCACACTCTTTTAAAGTGCCAGGTACTGAAACAGGTTAGAGCCACAGCAATTGCAAAACTCAGGAACAAATGGACTAATAATGGGAGAAACGCAAGCTAGATTTTTGCTTACGGTATTAGAAAATCACGTGGATCTAAATGACGCGGGTCCGTAGGTGTTAGTACAAAACACGTCGAACGTTGGGGAAACCCGTAAGTGACCCGAGTGGCACTGGCTACTTTTCCTGATGACACATAGTACTGTTCTATTGAGATCTGGGCCATCAGAGAGTGTTAGCTTAAGGGGGGGTGCGTTTAGTTCGTATGGGTCTCAGCGGGCTAACATCCGTCCGCTAGGGTCGAGTCCTGCTCGAGATGGGACGTGGGACCCTCCCCTTCCCCTACTTGCAGCAGTAGCATGTAAGAGTATTTAACCCTTCTCTAAAAAATCCAATTTTTTCCGCTATTTCGGACAACTTCAATCGGCGGTCAGTCGTTATGAGTTGGTAGACTTCCAGCACAGTTTTCTCGTCCGAAAAAGTCTCTAGCCGTCCAGAAAGTGATGCACCATTGGTGGGCATACTATCCTTTTAAATGAGGCGATTCATTTGATAATAGTATTGTAGGCCACTGTATTAGCTTCGTGAACTGCAAATTATTAGGCTTTATTTTCCGTTGCAGTTGAGCTTAATTTTTCTTTTTTATTAACCCATTATTACAGCAAGGTATTCACTGCGTTTTATTATTCACTGGTGAATTTGACTAAACGTTCTTCAAGCAACTAATTGCAGACGCTTGTAGGCCATAAAAAGATCCTGAAGATCTCAACGTGGGTCCTGCAAGAACTGAATAAATATCAGCAACAAAACCGACAAAGTACTCGTGACGTTCTGCTCGCCAGGTTCGAAGAGAAGTCATTGATGCACCGGATCGTGACCAGAGACGAAAAGTAGATCTTCTTCGATAATTCCAAGCGCCAAAGGTCATGGTTAGATCCTAGTTAGATTCCGGCGTAGCAGCGTCATTGACTTTTACGCCAAATTGCTTTTAAAATAACGACAATACTCCGTGTTTGGTGAGATAAAAAATATGTTGTCTATTGCGAGCTACTAAGAGCTGATAAAACGGTCGATGCTGCGCACTACCGTCAATAAAAATTTTATTTGAACCAGGCACTGTGCGAAAAACGAGCATAATACAAAATATGGCACAACTAAATGAGTTCGCTCCACGACCACGCGTCATCACACAAAGCAGAAAGAAAAAAACTTATTAAGAATTTTCAGTAGAAAACAATTTCTCACCGCGCTAATTCACTAGACTTGGTTTCATCCGATTACTACTTCATTGTATGTATAGCTAGGCTACGCTCTGACTAAGCAGATATTATCTTCGTGGGAAAACGTCTGAAAATAGGTAGGTGATTGGTTTGTTTTTAACGATACGGACTTCTTCTGACAAGTTGCCCGGAAGATGGGCACAGCATGTAGCTAGCGAGGGCCGTTACTTTAATAACATATATTTACTCGTTGTAGAAGAGAGAAAAAGATCCGGCTTTATATGCTAAGTTTTAGTGTGTGCGCATCCTTGTGAATGCGAGGGCAGATTGGAAAGTTTCAGTACTTCGAATTTTGCCAGACCGAAACAAAGGTTTTGTTTTGCTTAGAAGCGCAAATCATCAGCTACACACAGGCCTCATTTATTGCCAATCGATGGCGACGTTTATTGTTTGAGTTTGGTTCAAAGAAGTGAAGAAAACGATTTTTGGAGATTTTTAAGAGCCTGGACGAGGAAAACAGAGACGCAGCGAGACTGCATACATTTCTAGGTTAAAAACCAAATTATAGATGATCTAATTTTGTTCCTAGTATTGACTCACTTTTCATGCAAGACACTTCTTTTTTTTTTATGTACGCTCCATTAACCTTAGGAGTCAGCGATCAATCACTCCAACAGCAGTGAATGGCCGGTAAATGTGTGAACGGATTGTTTGCTTGACGGGTGGCCAAATGGGCGCATGTAAATTCAAATAGCACTCGCCTATCTGGCAATTAGTTACGTTTTTCTTTCAGAAGTACGTATATGGAAAACAATATGTCTATGACCATAATAGGTGTACCACATAATATTTCCTTGGCGCTTGGAATTATCGAAGAAGATCTACTTTTCGTCTCTGGTCACGATCCGGTGCATCAATGACTTCTATTCGAACCTGGCGAGTAGAACGTCACAAGTACTTTGTCGGTTTTGTTGCTGTTATTTATTCAGTTCTTGCAGGACCCATGTTGAGATCTTCTGGATCTTTTTATGGCCTACAAGCGTCTGCAAACAGTTGCTTGAAGAACGTTTAGTCAAATTCACCAGTGAATAATAAAACGCAGTGAATACCTTGCTGTAATTAATAAAAAAAAAATTAAGCTCAACTGCAACGGAAAACAAAGCCTAATAATTTGCAGTTCACGAAGCTAATACAGTGGCCTACAATACTATTATCAAATGAATCGCCTCATTTAAAAGGATAGTATGCCCACCAATGGTGCATCACTTTCTGGACTGCTAGAGACTTTTTCGGACGAGAAAACTGTGCTGGAAGTCTACCAACTACGACTGACCGCCGATTGAAGTTGCCCGAAATAGCGGAAAAAATTGGATTTTTTTAGAGAAGGGTTAAATACTCTTACATGCTACTGCTGCAAGTAGGGGAAGGGGAGGGTCCCACGTCCCATCTCGAGCAGTGTGGGACTCGACCCTAGCGGACGGATGTTAGCCCGCTGAGACCTATACGAACTAAACGCACCCCCCCCCCCCCCCCTTAAGCTAACACTCTCTGATGGCCCAGATCTCAATAGAACAGTACTATGTGTCATCAGGAAAAGTACCTAGTGCCACTCGAATCATTTGGCCGGGGTCACTTACGGGTTTCCCCAACGTTCGACGTGTTTTGTACTAACACCTACGGACCCGCGTCATTTAGATCCACGTGATTTTCTAATACAGTAAGCAAAAATCTAGCTTGCGTTTCTCCCATTATTAGTCCATTTGTTCCTGAGTTTTGCAATTGCTGTGGCTCTAACCCGTTTCAGTACCTGGCACTTTAAAAGAGTGTGCGTCGAGTCATCCTTTGTTCCTTCCTGACAGTAAACACAGCTCGCTGAGGAAGCTTTTCCAATTCGAAAGAGGTAGATGGAATAAATAGGCATTAGTTGTAGTGCAGTACACCAAATATTGCATTAGCATTTAGCCATGAAAAACATAACGAGGAAACTTGGATTCAGTAGTTCAATCGAGAATGAAAAAAATGCCACCGCGGACTCAACCGCACGCGGCGACAGCCCTCCCACCAGGATAAAGAGACAGATTTTGAACGGAATAGTTTCGGCAACCCGTTTTCTGGGGTCTAAAAGGTATTCAGTTATGTGAATACCTTTCTACAAGAAGCGCGATAATTGGAGAACACTAGGCATTACTCTTGGATCGACCCGATTGCAGGAATGCATCATTACGGATCGCAATGCGAAAGAGGACTGTGCTGCTTCAAATCGCACGGCGCCGGCCAATACGTCCCTCTTTGGCATAGCGCGAATTGCGCAAACTAATTAAGCTTTCGTATATCCGAGCACCTCGGACCAAGCTCCATGCGGCTATTATTTGTCTGAAAAACCTTAAGAAGTGTCTATCCGAAAAATATATAAGAGCAACAATGATGTGATATGCGCCACATATATTTGAGATGTATGTGGTGTTTGTCTGTCTATTGCCTAGGTTTCCTACTACAAACTTTTTGTTCTACCCAGTATATACATATAGCTCGTTTATTCATGCAGTAAAGGGTAAGGAATAACTGGGTCGCAGTCGCAGGCTGTGCTGTCGTCCTGTTATGTAAATCTCTGGCCACGCGCCAGACAAACGTATTATTGATGTGCTCCGTTCTTGTAACGCGCCTAGGCACTAACAATATTTTGCTTCTACGATTGTTTGGCCTTACTCCAAAGAAATGATCAATAAGACTTGTGCCCTAAGTTGAGCTAAAACTCGTCTCTCAGTTTTCCTAAGCGTGTCCTTTAAGGGTAATAGTACAATGTCGTTCGTTTTGAGGTCACATCTCATCATATAAACCTCTCCTTTGCACACCTTCGATCATACCTTTGTATTCAAAAAAAATATGGACGCCAGACGGGTGAACAGTATAGAGGTTTGGAAAACACAATCGATTTGTACAGTCGAAGATACACCGTAGGCTCCTTGACAATAAAACAGTGGAACAACATATTACTATGAGATGTGTGATATTATATATACACACAATATTTCCTTCCTTTGACAATGATGCTTGGATGTATCAGTGCAAAACCGTACACGGGCATTAGCAATTACGGAAAAACAAATGAAGTTATGGTCATCGCACATGTTATTAATAAAACGCACTTATATATAATTAAAAAAAAAACATAATCTTTTATGTGACAAGAAAAGTGATTTTATGTTAGGGTGAAGTGGTGGAAATTGGAACTGTTTATGGTGATCAAGCAGTGTCCCGAAGCAGCACTGTGTGTATGTAGTACTGTCGATTTCACGACGGACGTGAGGAGACCCCCGTTTGGGAAAACCTTTGACGTTAATAAGAGAATAAAACTTGAACATTTTGTGATATTTTACTTATTATTTGCCAAACTACCACCATGAAGATGGTTGAGAAATTGGAGATATCTTTTGAATTAGTCGTAATAGTCTTGACCGATATTTTATGCGTCAGAATGCTGGCAGCGAAGTTCGTTTCAAATATGTTGAACTTCCAGCAAATTAACGCCCTGACAGAATTAACCTTCAGATGGTAGAAGAAAACCCTAGATTGCTTCAGACAGTGATTGGAGGAGACGAGTCATGGGTATATGGTTACGATATCAAGACCAAGGCCCAACTATCCGAGTAGTGCTTCCAAAGAAAAAGTCGATCGAAGAATTTCAGACAGAGCAGATCTAAGCCCAAGGCTCCTTTGACCGTTATTTCGACAACAAGATAATCATCTTTCACAAATGTTTACCATCTAGTTATACGGGCAAGATTACGCAAGGACGTTCGATTCAAAAGGCCTGAACTCTGGACAAATAACTCTAGGATCATCCATCACGATACCGCACTAGCGCGCACATATATTAGACAAATAGAACTCAGTAGTAAACAATGGGCAGACACAGCTGTGTCCAGTGGGCAAATTAAAAGTAGGGTAAAGTCAGCATACACAGATAAGTGGCGGACAGCACTTATGCAGAAAACTAGTTTAAAAGACGTATACGGGAATATAAAATCGGAAAGGGGTGAAGTAGCATGGTTATATGACAATACAAGAGGCAGCGGGCTGTTAGCGGATGCGAGAGCCGGTATGTTAGACACGAGGGTGCAGCGAAATTGCTACGAGAAATTAGAAACAACGATATGTCGGATATGCGGTAAAAGAAAAGAAACGACAGATCATCTGGTTAGGCAGTGTGAACAATTGGGAGGGACTAGGGATCTAAAATTAGAGGAAGCGCTAGGATTAGGTAAGGATGCAGAAAAGGCACAGGTAGAGATTACAAAGCAGATACTATCCCGATGGAAGGTGCTCAACACATAACGGCAAAAGTAATAACTGCAGCGTTATGCGCCCCTGATATAAAAGGGGCGCATAACGCTGCAGCTATTAATTAAAATGTGTACACACACTTATCCGGCGAATAAATAAATCAATCAATCATTACTGATTTCGAATTATATAATGAAAATTTTGATTTTTGATATTTCCGCATACTCGTTAGACGCATTTTTTCGAGCTGACCCTCAGCCAACATTTAACGTCCCCGGGATTGCTTTCGCACTGTTTCGTAAGATGGACCCCATAAATACAATAGTGCAACGGTGGGGCTCGAACCCGTGCGGTCGCGAGGCGCACGCGAATGCACCACGCTACTGGGCTCGACTCGCCAGACCTGGCGCAGTGCGACTTTTCCTATGCCCACGGATATCAAGAGAATTTGAAGGGAGGACTCATGAAGACTGTAGACGAAATAACAAAAAAATCACAGGAGCAACATCAACTTGATTCCGAAAATTTCGTTTAAGGAATGTTTTACAGGGCCAGGAAGATTATTATTATTATTAAGGGTGTGACGTTTGCGACTTAGTCTTTTGCAATGTTTTAATTTATGCAGCTAGCTCCATTAGCGTCCCCCTAACAGCGTCTTTCAATCCACTGCAATATCGATCCAGGAACGCTCGTCAGTGGAGTACAGTTAAGGGATGCAGATAAAAACTCTAAATAATGCCCTTTCAAAGCTGTTGAAGAATGTTATGCATTTTATTGCAGTGCCATTAGCTCACATGTCCATTCAGCAAACAAAATTCCTAACTCGTTTAATTAGCTCAGATTGTTCCGCTGTACAAGGATACATGCTTCCGATGTGACCGACGTACCCGTCGTCCAATCTCTCTTACAAGTGTCCATG
>QVRM01006379.1:35000-382500 GCA_003439945.1 Dermanyssus gallinae
TGGCTTTTATGTACGATGGCCGATTGCCGATGATAGTAGACGAATAACAGTTTAGTTCTAGTCGGCCATTTGCCGTTATGTTGTCATCGATCGAGTCAGGCAATATGTGCCTGAGGACCTCGAAGAGGTGGTTTGTCTATTTGGTATCCCTATAGGATGACAGACGTTCAGACAAAGCAGTAGGCGTGTTGAGCCAGCGTTTAGAGTCGCCAATTTAGAGTCAATAAAATACAGAAACGACAGAGGATCTGTCATTTCTGTGCAAGTGTCTCTTCGACATCCCGAAGTAAGATACGCCATGTTGTGCCATGCTTCTCATACAGAATGGCTCCCCTGAACTCAAAGTAAGGCGTTAAACGATGACTCATTATTTAAGATAAAAGTTTGTACACGCAACTCCTCCTTGCAGTTCCTCTCCAGACACTTAGATGTGTGGGGTTTCTATTGTTGTATAGGTTAGCAAGCGATTTCAACAACACTTAGGTATTCGCCATGTCCTTAGACACTCTGACTTGTCTAAGATGTTCATCATAAAGCAATGCGAAAAAAACGGTCCCGTGTACGTTAAATCTTGGCTGAGGGTCAACCAGAAATGTTTATCTAAGATGTTCGTTTTTTATTTCGTCCGGTGTTACTTTTTGCGAGCTGACAGTCAAGATTTTAGTCCCAGTGCTGCGCTGACCAATATATGCCTGCTACAGCTCTCTTGCGAGCTGACAAAAAGCCATAGACGAGATATATACGGATATATATCGGAATTCCGTGGCAGTTGATTTTCTATTCTCGTCCTGATGTTTCTCTGAGGCTATATCGGTAGGTGTTCGCAAATGACCGAGCTTTCCAGACAGTGTGGCATTATTTCGCGTTTCCAAAATGTCTTTATTTGCAGCCGTGGAATGCGTTCGCAGCTGTGGAGTTTCAAAGCCAATTCAGATTGTGACATGAGATATCATACTGGCCCATTCCTTAGCTTGATGATCGCGTCAATTTTCAAACTTCCTATTGCATCGCAAAATCTAGTACAATAAGGTTCATTTACAAACCGTGCCATTAAGTACAATGCGAATTGCTGACAAACACACTTTCTATGACCCAGTTATCTTGCCGACCCACTGATTGTAAAATAGTGGTTGAAAGAAATGAGACACCTTCTTTCTGACATGGCTACGCTGTTTGCTGTCGGAAAAATAAATTATATATATATATATATATATGCATAGTTTTTTTGTTCTTTTAGCGTTGTATTTGTTGTGCAGTTACTGTTTCAGTGGTTGGTAGGTTAGAACACACAACGCGGTCGCAAAACAAGACACGACTTCTGACTCTCCACCTGACTCCAAACATGGTAGACGAAACAGGGAAAACAGAAGGCAGGGCGCAACTCCGTCTCCGGCCATAAATTGATGGTCCTACAGAGTTGGCGGCGCCCTGGGGCACGCCTCGACTCGGTTTACGTAAGCTCTCTATTGCTGAACCGGATGGTGAGAATATTGCCTCTTAGATATAGGGCGCCGTAAACTCTTACATCTCTCGCGTTCGCTTTTGTGCTCTCTCCATGTCCATGTTTTTTACACGCACGCATTATGTTGTTTTCTTTCTTCGAGCGGAAATCGTTGTCCATCGCGCACTTCACGTATGAAGCCAGCTGGGCAAGCACATCTGGTCGAGCGGTGGTCCATCACGAGCGGATTGTCGCGCCATTGTTGCATGCAGGGGAGCATTTTGTGGCTTTAGACGGTTTTTTTCATGGTTATGGCTTTGTGTTTGGGTCCTGGCCAGGTGGCCAATTTCATCGGATGACAAGTTTGCCGCCAGTGCTGTCCTGTCATTGTTGAGTGCCTTTACGCCATTGCTCCTTAAGTTCATATGTTCTCATACAGGTCTGCTATATGGGTGCATGACAAAAACGCAGTTCGTCAACAACGATTTTGCGCTCAATCGGAGAGACTTACTACCGGGAGGTCGTGGGCGTTTCGCCTATCGGTTGAACGTCGAATCGGTGCGAAAGCATGCGCATAAAATGAAATTGGCTCACCGTCCTTTACTTAAAGAAGACTGCATTATATATATATATATATATATATATATATATATATATATATATAATAGTTGTCGCCGTAGCAGACGACGAATTAATAGTTATCGCACAAGCTTAGAGAGAATGACCTTTGCTAAGTTGAACCAAACAAAAGACTTCGAAGAGACAACGCATCCGGCAAACATACATTAAAAGACAATTAAAAAACACATATAGGTTGATATATTAGTACATACAGGCATAATAGACAGCTAATGAATGACTGAGAATGTATTAATGTATACTCATAATAATAATTAATGTATAATCTGGCATCATTATCCGTAAGAGCGGCTGATGATTTCGAATGCCGAACACTGTGCGAGCTCAGTACGCTCCAAAGCTACAACTTGGGTTAAAGTTTGTATTTAGATAGGGAATAACGTATGTGAACGCTATACACTAACTACTGGCTTGATCAATGACATTTTCAAAAGAAATTTTAAATGAATGAGAAGTGTTTAGCTCGGTCAGTCTCTTATTTCGTTTCGTCGGGTCTGCCAAGTATTGATCTTGTATTTGCCTTTGTTTCTCATCTCGTTTCCGTGTACCGGAAGCGCAGTGAGGGCAGAAGAACAAGAAGAAGAACCTTCGGCGTGTGTTGTCGTTGTCGCACCATAATCAGCAACAGACAAAATACATTACTGCGGATTCTACGCTAAGCACCCCCATTAGGGTGCTCTCTCTCTATATATATCTCTCTCTCTCGCTCTTCTGTCGCTGTTTTGTTTTTTTGGTTTGATCCCTCGGTCTGTTTCCGCCTCTGTGTTTGACAGTCATAACGTGCTTCGAGTGCGCACCGCGCCGGCTTTGCCTACAACACACAGCTGCGGTTTTGGCAGCTAGCCAGTATGCCCTCGGATCCTTTGAGCTTTGTGCTCGGTGTCTTTTCCAGGCGCGTACGTATCAAGGCACCGCGGGATACCTTCGGATTCCATTTGTCTGCTAGACAAACATATATGTGGCTAGCTCCTCCGATTGCTCCGGCTTGCCGGTTTCTGCTTACTCTTAGCCGTCGTCTCCAATACTTCCGGTAATCTCTTTCCGGCTTGCGATCATCGCCTTCGCTCGCCCCGACCCCATACGCCCATCACTCCCTGCCTGCTCTTGTCTTCTCTCTTTCGCTGACGTTCTGGCGGCGGCTTAGAGCTTTGTAGGGTTTCCGGGGGCCCATGCCATCCCATCGAACCTTCCGCCGACACCACCACCACCACTACCACCATTACCACAAACCAACAGGCACGTCTATTCCGTCAATACCCATTGAACAGCTCAGAACTAGCTAGCTGGCCCAGTGATCTAAATAGACAATGCAGCGTTCGTTTCAACGTAGTAAAGGTCGTCGTCTTTCCACCCTGCCAAGTCAAACAGGCGCTTGCCGTTAGTGGTCGTTGTCTAACTTGTGTTGGTAAAGCTTGCTACTTAGTTAGTTCGCTAGCTAGTTACGCTATTAAATGAGAATTGGCTAGCATACGCAGAGTTGGCATTTAAGTAATTTGTCTAGAGAGAGGGCGTCTTACGGTATTGCTGGAAGTGGTCAACGCTATCGTTCGAAGAACTCGCATCTACATACTAGAGATTTCGTGAACTGCTGCAAGCCTTGATGTAAACCCGGGCTTCGCATATATATATATATATATATATATATATATATATATATATTGTATATATAGATATACGGTGTGTTCAAAACGTATCGCGACTTTTGAATTTTCGCGGGTTACGTATATTCGAATTTCGATTTTTTGTGGCGTTATGTTGGTACTCATGTCTCTCACTTATGCCGACAAGCTCGGCCATTTTGAATGTTCACTTAATTGTTGACAGCTGCTTTGCTTGCACGTGTTTTGGATCGTCTTCGATTTTTACCTATTCAAAAAAATGGATCAAAGAACCTGTATCAAATTTTGTGTGAAAAACGAAATTAAGTGCGCGGATGCATTCCGAATGTTGACTGTGGCATACGGAGAAGCTACCTTGGACCGAAGCAACGTTTATCGGTGGTACAAAATGTTCTCAGAAGGCCGAGAAGATGTGAACGACGAAGAGCGTGCCGGACGCCCGAGCACTTCAACAACAGACGAAAAAATTAATGAAGTGGAGAAAATGGTATTGGCCAATCGTCGAATCACCGTTAGAGAAGTTGCTGAGGACTTAAACATATCGATTGGCTCGTGCCATTCGATTTTTATCAATGATTTGGGCATGAGACGGGTCGCCGCGAAATTCGTACCAAAATTGCTCAATTGCGACCAAAAACAGCATCGCATGAACATTGCTAATGAGATGTTGGACTCTGTCCGCGACGACCCAAATTTGCTCCAGAGGGTCATAACTGGTGACGAATCGTGGGTTTATGGTTATGACGTGGAAACCAAAGCTCAATCATCTCAATGGAAGCTGCCGCACGAACCAAGACCGAAAAAAGCGCGCCAAGTTCGGTCGAATGTGAAAGTTTTGCTGACAGTTTTCTTCGATTGCAGGGGCGTGGTGCATCATGAGTTCTTGCCACAGGGTAGAACGGTCAATAAGGAATATTACCTGCAAGTTATGCGCAATTTGCGCGAATCAATTCGCCAGAAACGCCCGGATTTGTGGAAGAACAAAAATTGGCTTTTGCACCACGATAACGCCCCTGCTCACACATCGTTGCATGTGCGCGAGTTTTTGGCCAAAAACAACACACTAATGATGCCGCAGCCACCGTATTCCCCAGATCTGGCCCCCTGTGACTTTTTCTTGTTCCCTAAACTGAAGAGGCCCATGAAAGGACGACGTTACGCTACGCTTGACGAGATAAAGACGGCATCGAAGGAGGAGCTGAACAAGATTAAAAAAAATGGTTTTTTGAAGTGCTTCGAAGATTGGAAAAACCGTTGGCACAAGTGTATAATATCTCATGGGGATTACTTTGAAGGGGACAAAATAGATATTCATGAATAAATGAATAATTTTTGAAAAAAAACACAAAAGTCGCGATACATTTTGAACACCATGTATATTATATCATAGATAGAACACTAAGTGGCTCATAATTCATCATCCAGGCAAAGAGAGACTTGTGAGAATGGCAGATAAACTAGCAGGCACGATGTAGCGGACAAAATCATGAGATAAAGAGGGGATATAAAATTAATTTAAAGATGTAATTTGAAATCCGAACGGTCGTTGGGAGAATGCAAATTTCATAATAAGATCAAATTTAGATGCAAACTACGCTGAGCGCCCGCGATAGATTGAATGAGATCAGACGATTCGTCCATAAATGTTGTATACATTTTTATTTGGGTGGTTTTTGAAATGCGTGGTTTGTATGTGTCGATCGCAGTCACGACTAGTGTGGAATAGCGCAAACTTGCAAAGCCCGTATCCATTCCCATCTCTTTAACGTCTTGTTTGACGTCATCGGTTGTCAGTCAATCATAGGCCGATCATGATCAGCCGACTGATGCTATTAAGCCAATTTCGAACAGGTTGCTAACTCTTTTCCGTCTTACCGATGGTAATAAGCATTATTTATGATATAATATAGTACTTTAATCACAGTTTTGCGGGTTGCGCGCGATGACATAAAGCCGCGTCAGACTGCTCGACGCCCATAGTCTACGTGCATTGTCAGAAAGAAAGAGTCCAAGTTTGCAATGGTCGGTTCGGTGTTACCTCTCTTCCACTTCAATGATACTTCAGTGATCTTCATGGAATTCGTTTCTCATTTCTGGCCCTTAGTCTCCTATTCTCTTTCTGCCTTTTTAGGTAAAGTAGGAAATTTTAAAGCAAAAAGAATAAAACAAATAAGGAATACCTGCTGAACGACCGAAGTCCATATAGGTGTGCCACTTTGTATGCCGATTTTGCTTTTAGCATTGAGCTGAAAGCAATCTGATGTGCCAATCATGCAAAATAATGCCGATTGTAAGGGATTTTTCTAGTCGCCCATTTGCTGCAAGGCTGATGAGCATGTCAGCAATTAGCGTTGGTTATAATGAGTGTAAATTCGTCTTTTACCGCCAACCGTTTTAGATTCCCTTTTAGGTTTGAGCAGGCTGCGTTATAGTTAAAAGTAGCGCCGAGAAAACAAAGAAACAAAGAAAGGGAAAGAAACATTGAGCTACTTTTATTTTAAAAAAGATTGAGTGCATTGCTTCAGGATCATTTGTTACTTAGATTCACACTCGGAAGTGCGATAAAAAATTAATGCCTTCCCGCACAGGTCATTTGTAACGAAAAGCCCAACTGAAAAATGCGGGTGCGTGTTTTCTTGCATTTGTTGTTTGTATTAGCGTTGGTGTGCCAGCTCCGAGCGATGATAAATGTGTACAAGAAGTAGGCGGGCCGTTCTGTTACATCCGTTATGAAGCAACTGTCGTCACAAATATTGCAGCTTGTAAAATTGATTGAATTAAAAAGAAAACGAAAAACAGCAGCGTGCAATTTGATAGAAACAAACAAGGTACAGAAGAGATTGGGCCTAAACCGACTAATCAAAGAGAAACAATTGAAACAATGTGTGTACTATATATATATATATATATATATATATATATATCTATATCGCAGAAATTACCTGAATAATTGTTTGAATTTATGTAATAATGGACATTTCAAGTTCAATGAAGAGTTATTGAACTTAAATAAATTTGCCGTCCGGAGAAAACGATCCCATAAAAAAAATATATTAATATACCGCTGCACGCAGCCTGTGCTCATTGGAGAGACTTTAGACTTTACCTTCTAGCCAATCTCATTCTAGAAGAACAGAATCGTAGCCGGATAAAATGCTCATCACCGGAACTATATCTAAAGCAGCCGAGCACATTATCAACGGACGACTGGTAGCACAATTACATGACAGGGAGGTGCTGTCGGAAAACCTGCACGGTTTTCTGGCTTAACGCTCCGCACACTCGGCTGTCGGCATAGTTGTAAACATAGCTGAAAAATGCATACAGACAAATGCGCCGAGAGCAAACCGATCGCATTTTCTAACCGGCCTCTAAGATGTCAAAACGTGTTTAATACACGTCCGTCGAATGCCGCAAACAAATCACTTGTCGACTAGGCAGCGTTTCCCTAAATACGATGTACCTTCACATAGTACCTAAAAGGCCGAGGACGTAGACTATGCGATCCATAGCCGGAGTTCCCCAAGGGTCCATCCTGAGGCCAACCCTAGCGAATATCACTTACGATGAGGTACATAGACTCCCACGTCCCCTAGGAGCCTATTCGGTTACCTAAGCAGACGATCTGGCACTGATCGTTACTGTTCGTAGCCAGGACTTGCTGACAGGAACATTTTATGTCCGCCATGTAGCAAAAAAAGCTGCCAAAGCCTCAGCAGACTGCGAACATTTCTTCCACCGACCAGAGGAGCAGCCGACTCTCGGTGCCATCTCGTTAGCATCTATAGTAGATAGCATCATGTTATATGCCACGTCTGTTTAGAAGCGCAAGACTGCCAAGGCTACAATACGCCGCCTCCTTGATAAGGCTTAATGGCCCGTGGTGCTCAAACGTGTCGCTAGCAAAGACGCCCGGTGTGCATCACGCATTTTTCTAGTATGTCTCTATAAACGTCAATTAGCTAAAACACTGGCGCTATTAAAGGCTATTACAACGTCCGCCCTAACAATCTCACAAGCAATGAAATTATACAAGCACTGAAAATAGCAAGAACAGACAAAACAAGGATTATGTTCTCATGAAGATCAGTCAGTGATACGAATGAATTATGTATGTATATATATATATATATATATATATATATATATATATATATATATATATATAATATATATATATATATATATATATATGAGCCAACTGTAATATTACCTAAATGCCTTTGGCTGAAACTAAAAGAGTATATATGTATATATATATATATATATATATATATATATGTGCATTCAAGGATCTAGCAAGTGGCTAACCGCCATATCCTCCTCAACACTTGGCACTTCACTTGACCACAAAAGCTTGCGTCTCTGCATCGGTGTGAGGTTGGATGCAAGCCTAACTACTGGAGTAGCGGTGTCCGCGCTGAACACAGTTGGACATTTGGGGGACCTCACGGGCTCTCCTGCAGCAGTAGCGAACAATGTCAAAGCCGTCACAGCGAGGTAAATGAGATTACAGCTTGGGCCTTTAAATCAGCTGTAATACCGTTTATCCACCGAGAGCCAATCGGCCTCCTGAGACGCGATGGAAAGAGACCGGACAGTGTCACCCTTATCTCCTTTGAAGCGGGTACGGCGCTTGTTTGGGGTGCGACAATCGCCGACACCCACACCCCCCTCGATCCTGGAGGCTAGTGCATCCGCCGCTCGCTCCGCGGGACGCAAGGCTGTACGACTAAAGATTAAAAATATGTCCAGCTTGCCAACGAAGTCATTTTCGTGCCGCTAGTTTACCGAGCAAGATGGATTAGTGGCAAAGCCTTTGCCTCGCATTTGGGAGGACTGGGTTTGAGACCCAGACCGGCCACTCTTAAATTGGTTTGCATGGTTTCCAATTGAGACAAGGTAAATGCCGGAATGGATTTAAAAAATTTCCATTACCTGAAAAAAATGTACACAGGCATAGGCCTTACGGAAAATCTAAAAAAAAGTACACGAGACACTCGGGGGAATCCGGACCCGATGCGTGGTCGCTTTTCCAGAAGATTGGCAAATGATTTGAAGTGGCGACAAGGGAGAAAAGAGCTTTTGACTATTTCTATATTGGGGGGCTATCACCGGCGGTCCAGTGCGACAATGCGGCAGCCATAATGGGCACAATAAAGGGCTGCCTCGAGGATAAATTTGATTGGTAGCACTCCTTATTAGCCCTTATGTAGTAAGTTAATCACATATCCCTTTAACTCTAAAATTAAATAAAAAGCTTTTGCTAACAATATATATATATATATATATATATATATATATATATATATATATATATATATATATATAGCCAGTGAAGGCCAAAAGCGACGGAAAAACAGAGACAGATAGATATCGGCTTTGATTGGCGTGCTTTTAGCGTCATCCAGCGTTCGAAGCAGGCGACACCATTTTAAGTAGCCGGAATGGAAGCCGTCCAATACGGACGAATTTTAATGGACGCCTTTTGCCTTCTTCGCCTATTCGGACGATGCACAATATAAAGCTGCTAAGCTAAAAGCGCAAGGCTTCGAAGCTTCATCGAAGCGTCAAACTTTGTCGAACCAAAACAAACTTGCTCTCCTGTTAGCTTTCGGCAGGGAAGCCGAGAATCAATTTCAAAGTTTTTTTTTGCGTGACGCCACTATCGATATACTAGCGATCGACCGCCATGCCACCGCGTAAGGCACAAGGCGAATGCGTTGATATCGTATTGATGCGTACGTCTATTCCCATATCATCCAACGTGCCGTTCCACCGATGTCGTTCTTTTTGTCTTCTTCTGTTTTTTTGTTTGCCATTTAGTTTACTGGATTTAATTAGATTTAAACTATCTGGGCGTTTGTTGTCTGTCCCACGTTCTCACCCGCATGCTATGCTCTCTTGATTATCGCATAGATATTTGTCCATTTATGCCCTTGGAGACTATTCTTGGTTTTCAAAGTTTCACAAAGAAAAATCTACACGGCAAAACCGGACTGTTGTTGCTACAGACGATTACCCATGTTTAGAACGACAGCGCCTTTAGCAATTGTCTTGTTAAACAAAACAAAAAAACATAATATCTGATCTGCACGAGAAGCTCAGAAACGTCTTATAAACGTGCCCTTTTTTTAGTCGTTTCAGCTTTAGATCATATTAAGTGCTCTCTAGACATCACTAATAAATACTTATAATTTGTAATAATATAATAATACTTATAATGTAAAGTGTTTTGTCAAAATCCGCGAGCTTTTCGATTTAAGTACTCATCGTATTAAGAATACGCTCATCCGGTTTATGGGTAGTAGGCGCCATCTACTCATGCGTTCTTCTATTTGCGTTCTCAAGTTTATTTGCGTGTTCTACAAACTTTCGTGAAACCGTGTATATATGAAGTGTGTGAGAGATTGCCATACTTCGTTCAGCAGCAAAACGGCGTTCTCGCGGGCTTGTACAATCGTACCTAAATTGATAGAGTGACTTATGTGAGCGGAGGTTGTATTAAATTAAAATGTTTGCCAGGAGTTCCCCTGTCGACTCACGGAAGTAGTTAAGTTTAAATACTTGGATTCATTCAGGCACGAATAAAGCACGTGCCAATATATGCGGAACACCCTCCCTAAATATATATTATTGAACTTAATCGTATCTATATAAAAAAAGTCTATCTGGAAGATTGTTTAGCTTTATAAACAAATAACAAGTTAGGTAAATGTCTTCATATCCATCGAATACGCTCGTGTAGATTGAGTTTCCTCACACAAAATGCATAATGCATAAGATAGGTAGTTAGAGAGTTCATACTACAAGTCACACACTTGTCTCGGATGTGATGCATGCAAGTTGGAATTATTCATAGGGCTCGCGGTACTTTTTGTGGTGGAAGTGATACATATATATGTAATATAAGCTCTTGTCCATTATTTAATACCATAGTGCAGCAGTTTGCTTGCTATAATTGAATTGTATGCTTTTTTCTTCTTCTCATTATTTAGACGCACTTTAATCGGTGTTCTATTAGGCTTTGTTTGCATCGGTAGTGCCATTACACATCTGCACTCTGCCCCACGCCTGCTCTAAATGCTTCGGTATTCAATTTGATTGCAGTGGTCGCGGATCACCTCGCCGTTTATCGCTCGGCTGCCTCGTCTTCGGGGCGGGCGGTAGAGCGAGAAGGTAACCACCCACTACGTCTATCTTTGTCTTCCGGTGGCCAATGCCGTAGCTGGCCGCTAATCTGACCTTTATTTTTACTTCCATTTGTTATTTTGGTGTGCTTTTGGCTATTGTTCTTCGCTGTCGTTCGTCGTGGCCCGCTGACAGGACCCCTGATTTCCAGATCGTGAGATTCCTCCGCCAGCTCGATCGATCCTGTCGTCAAGATGTGGTTGTACGTGACCTTCTTCGTGCTGGTCGGGTTCGTCGTCTTGATGCTGATCATCCGTATTGTGATACGTACGACCGTCTACTACGATCACGTGCCAGATCTTCACGGAAAGACGATTGTCGTCACAGGTATTGTGTGCACGCTATCTTATCCGCTTTACCTTGGCTGATTGGCATGCAGACGATACGAAGGTAACCCCTCTGCTAACACACCAGTATGAATGAGCACGCACTGCACACGGCACGCTTATGGACGTGTGTGCTATAGCGCACGCCTCCAGACATTTGTAGGGTGTGCTAGTACAACCTTGGCGGGATCTCGCTTCACGGCGTCAAGGCATAAAACCTTTCTACACGAACGCATTGTTCCGAACGGTGTCGTCAAGTAGAGAGGAAAGTAAGCTACAGCACTAAATTCATGGTTGTTTGCAAATGATCGTCCACCTAACAAGAACACGAAGAAGAAGTTCAGTAACTTATGACTGATGAACTAATCGAGGATGAGGTTCTTCGGCACCCTCACTACGGCGTGAACACGACAGTGCGCCACTTCACGCCTTTTAGTTGCCTCAAGTGCGGGTTTTTGAAGCGGCCCTTTTCTCGGTACGTCTGCATTGCAAGTCTCACTGACCAACCTGATCATGTTACTTTCTAAACTACGTGCATTAATAAATAAACCGAATGTATGGCCACAGACAGCAGGGAAGAATAGCTAGCATATCGAAAATCACTACATAGTCTATACTGCATGTATGTTGCAAGCAAAAGCTACCACTGCCATTATTGTCGGCCGCGTTCGAGTGTCGACAAACAGCGCTGGCCTCTGGTAACGAGCTAGACAAGAAAACAAGAGGGCCCGCCCGTTAGAACCCCAGTTCGCATCGAATCTGATTAGATCCAATGGCTCAGAATCGAAGAACCTCGTCAGCACTTTGCAGTTGTGGTTACGACCGACCTAACGAATGAACGAACGAAGGACCTTCGCTAGTCGTCAGTCTTGGCGTCTAATCAACACCGCCCAATTAAAGGCTCCCCACTACCCTGCTGAAAGCTTCGACAACAAATTGCGCAAGGGTTGCGTGCAGGAAGCGTGCGTACGCGCCAATCAGGAACATTTCTACCTCTGTTCCTCCTGATTCGTTTTCTGATCAGGATGTAGCAATCAATATGAGGAGTAGCAATATACAAGCGGGTGCAGTTGTATGTATGATTACTTACTGTCTGCTATTTGCTGATCGTTTTGACTACTACAACAAGGCCTGCTCAAGCTGCTGAACACAGGAGATCTGCGTTAGGCATAGCTAGACAGATACGCATTTTCGCCCGGCGTCTCTTCCGAGAGTTGGGATATGAGAAACCTGCATTAACAACATGTGTCTGACAGACCGAAAGGCGAGGTCGTATGTAGCTAACAAACAAAGGGTTCTTTTACAAGAAAATGTCAGAACTTTAGTACTGTAACATAACATACAGTACTGAAGTTCTGACATTTTCACATACTTAACACAGCCTCGCGGCAGAGCAAAAGTATTTCTGCGTTTGCGCTTTATCATTATCAATACGTTAAGGAGACATCTTTTCCGGTACCCATCAAACTGCTTCCAGTCGCTGTTAAACAAATTGCTTCAAGTACGACTGACGCCCACTGGCACGGGCGGTTGCATGTCGATATTCTTGTTTTCATCTTTGCGTCAAAGTTTTTGTTGTTTCGATCTTTGAATTAATGTATTACAAATAGCGGCACACCCTTAGTAAATATATTGTATAAAACTAACTAAATATGGATAAAATAATATATATATATATATATATATATATATATATATATATATATATATATATATATATATATATATATATATATATTCAACCAAGTATATTTTCAAGAAAGTATATTTTAACTATCTCGCTCTTACCTCGACAAACAGGTCAATTTGGAATATGACTGAAATGTGATTGAGCGAAGAGCATCTAACAGGCTTATTCTTAGAAAGAGCCTACCTTGAGCCCACAAGTCATATCAACTAACTAGAGTCAAATGCTGCGAAAAAAGACAGAACATCAAATAGTTTTGTATGCGGTAACGTTCATGTATGAGGCAGGGCGCTATGCTGCATATATATATGTATGTATACTTTCGTTATAGAGGCGCCGCGTCACGGTGTCACAAGCAACCATCAAATATAAAATTCTTTCCAAATCTTGCCCATTCTGCGAATGGGCGGTTCTGCCTGCAAGCCATTTTATGCAGGTTCTATAGAGAGATTGCAGACTCAAATTATTTGCACCTAATACCGACAGCTGCTTTGTAAGCCTAGACAGGCTTATGGTTTACATAGACTTTGACAGAACATTCGTGATAGTTCTTAGAGTATCTGGAATCTCATGCGTGCCTGAAACCGTAGGACTTGTCTCTGTAGGTAAGCTAACCCTCGATGAGCCGACTGCCCCTATGATTGTACGTAAAATAATTACCACGAGAAGACGTGGACTTTATGCACGGCCACTCAGAGTTGTATGAACGCGCATGCGTTAAACCTCGATGGGTAGCGGAAAATGCTGGTAGTAACTACGTAACATACGTAACTATTTCCAATGAAGAAAAACACGCTAACATTGTGTACGCGTCTAGAGTGTCTAAAAGAGAACCCGCTTCAGGCGTTCACAGCTCACAATTTCGACTGCTCGAAAACTCGAAAAAATGTGTCATTATTATGAAAGCCTGAGATTAAGTGTGGACGAAGCACTAGCTATTTTCGTCCACAATATTAAGGTTGCCTGCACATCTTGTGACCGAACAACAGCAACAAGCCCTTACTTACACACAGTGATACGCCGTTCAGCACGCAGCTGCCCCCACATGCCGGTAACCATCCAACGGGTGTCGGACTTGAGCAAGAGGCAATTTTCTACTTCTTTTCTCTCCGAGAGATCCCCGAGCAGAGCTGCTGGCGCAATACAAAGAAACAAAAAAAAGAGGAAACTATTACTACAAACACGACAGTCCAGTCAAGCTGGACAACGATAGCCAAGACGACGATAAACACGAGAATGCCGATGCTGAGGCAGGCGAAGACGAGACTGGCAGGACAGTATCACCATTCGAACTACGGTAGGGTCGATGTGTTGCGTTCACCTCAAAGAGGAGGACCTATTCGAACATCCGACTGTTGAGCTCTCTCAGCCAATTTCGACAATCAATTTTCTCCTAATGGAAAACTTCAAGAAGGTGGGGGGGGGGGGGGCGCAGAGACGTCTGTGGCCGGCTAAAATTGGCAGTTCGAAATGTCCCACCAGCGCAGGTAAAGAAGCGAGACTGGATTGAGCAAAACACACGGACCCACGGACGCTCTACAACACAAAAAGGATCAGCGTTGTCGCTATCAGCTGTAGCGAGTGCCGACATATAAGAGTACATCTGTCGAGTTTGCAACGGATACTCGCCTATTCTGAGTGAACCAGGCTCAAAACGGCGCGCTGGTCGACCAGATACGATTCGTTCGAAGCGGCCGCAGAACTCATTCTGCGAGGAGCGGAAATTTACTGCCCAGTCGTCACGGATGTAACCTCGGCCGAGCAGAAGCTAATCCCTGGCGCAAGCAGAATTACGCGTATATATATAACTGTATTAGTGTGCATGACACTACAGCACTTCGAACAATTTC
The DNA here is from genome assembly GCA_003439945.1 of Dermanyssus gallinae. NCBI lineage: Eukaryota > Metazoa > Arthropoda > Arachnida > Mesostigmata > Dermanyssidae > Dermanyssus > Dermanyssus gallinae. The sequence goes on from QVRM01006379.1 coordinate 49,754, forward strand.
TATAAAACCGTCGAAGGCTCTTAATTATCCTCACACGTACGCATGTACGGATGACAACAACAATTTAACCTATCTTTCGTCTTAAAGGTCAACCCACATTGCCCTCTCATTCCATTTGACTCCTCATGAGTGCTGTAAGAGAAAGTGGAGTAAAGTTTGCCACGTGCTTAGACGCGCCTTCCTCACCTCTCGCAGGCTCCTTAGCCTCACGTTACCTAAGTTGATGCTTAATAGAATACCCGAACAGTGAGAACAAAGTTCTCTCTACTGCTCAGCGTGCAACTTTGGGTAAGGTTTCGACACGGCAGTTGCGGCAGACCTTATGAAAGCAAGTCAACTCTCCTTCGAAACACTATCTCTGTAGAACGAGTAATTATAGAGCAATCGTTAGAGCACCTGGTATACTAAAGTTACAAGTTGGCAATTCCAAGACTTGCACAAGCATTACCTATAGTGTTACCAGTGATACTAAGTCTTGGAGTGTCGAGCCCAGTGGCGTAGTGGATTAAGTCTCCGCCTCGCAACCGTAGGAGACGCATAGGTGCGCGGGTTCGAACCCCACCGCTGCACATTTGTATTTGTGGGGGTCCGTCTATGAAGCAATGTGAAAAACAGTTCCGTGGACGTTAAATCTTGACTGAGGGTCAGCCCAAAAACTTTACTAAGTCTTGGAAGATCCCTACGTGCCAAGGAGGAATGTCTGGCTTCTGAGTAGCTTCTAGAGCACATAGCAGCGTTATATCAAACCTCCTTGGAATGAAAAAAAACGTTTTCTAGTGATAAAAAGTGGGTGTGGCTGATAAAATTCTTACTTTGCATGAATCGTGTTTAAAAAGAGTGCGTGCTCAGGCAAGGTGACCAGATATGTAAAAGAACCTGCTCCAAACAATGTAGAGGGCATAGGTGTGGAAGAGGCTTGCCTCATAAATAGTAGGAGGCCATCGATCGCAAGATAATTATGTGTGGAGCATGCGCCGGAACGGCAAACAGTTATCACTGTCACAACGATAGCTGTGATAACGCCACACAAACCAAATAGCCGCGCTATAGCAAATACACATACTGCCGACGGAGAATGTATTCCTACCCTAGAACAAACGGTGAGCGCCTGCATAAAATACACAGAGTAAGCCGAGCGTGGACTGGAATTGCCAAGCAGCCTAGCCATGTTGGAGCTGTACGGGGGCTATGCGGCCTGAAAGAAGTGGTAATGCTATGCACTGAGGACGTTCGCGTGCGGAAGCTCCAGCGCGATGTACACAAAGCTGGATGGCTACGGAAAGCAATCCAATGCTGTACGAAACAGTACTGCAAGCCGAGCAAGATGGCTTAGTGGCAAAGCCCTTGTCTTGCGTTCGGGAGGCGTTCGAGACCCAGACCGGCCACTCGGTAAATTGGTTTGCATGGTTTCCAATTTAGACAAGGTAAATACCGAAATAAATTAAAAATCAGCCATTACATGAAAAAACCGTACACAGCTCCCGTCGGAACTCGCATATGCCTTGCTTTAGAAAAAGCTAAACGCGTCTGATAGAAGGCACATCGCAAGTGTGATGTGTATATCTGTGATCAACAATCTGTTGCCAACAGGTCGGATGATGAACAGTCATCTATGTGAGCCAACCAAACCCATAGAAAGGTCCGTGCTTATCTGGCTTTCGTTAGCCACCAGCTACAGGATGTCCCGATAAGAACTTTAACGTTGCCTACGTATTGCAGAGCGATTAAGACAGCACCGGCTGGGGGTAGGCTTGTCAAGCAATAATAGCCGCAAAATAGGTTGAACTAGAAACTAAATGGAAGCGACCCATGGAAGTCAGACTTTGTGCGACGGACATTTCGTGACGACCGGTCAGCTAAGCACCAGCAACGTTTCAGCACGAAACGTGAGGGTCGCAGAGAACAAACATGTTTAATGCACAACCTTTGGTGCCTAGGTAGTGCCTGAAATAGAAACTTGATAATCCCCTAACTTACTGCAGTTTGCTCCGTCATTCCACCAACAAGGCTCAGGTAGAGCCCTAGTGAGCTCGAATAGCGACTTCTCACCTGTCGAGCAGACAGAAACGCCAAGGGCGCCGAAAAATGACTACGAGATTTGCAAAATCATTGCAGAAGGACGACGCACACAAGTGTGATGATATCTAATCGCGGCATGAATGGCAGCAGTACAGGTGAATATGCGTATACAAAGCTATTCGTGCATTAGGAACACATTTTTGTAAACTTATCAAACGTAAATTTGAAATTAGTAAGTCCGAATTCGGCGGAACAGAGTGCTGCATCTAATTAAATAGAAACACGGGTCTTCGTAATTATATCCGTGTACACAAGACATGCATCAGTAAGCTTGTGCTTGTGCATTATCGGGAAGTAATAACTACACAGAAAATATATTTGAGGACTTTGCACAACAGCCTGCTCCATCCAGTAATCTCGATAGACAAATTGAGAAGACGGCGCAAACGCCGCTGCAAGAAAATTGCGGCATCTAATAACGGCTTAAGTTTCACAACATGCAGTTCGACATTCAATAACGGCTTAAGTTTCACAACATGCAGACCGCGTGCACCTACAGCAATAACTACAGTGGTCCACCGGTGGCTTTCATCCGCGGGACCCATTGCATGAAGTTTGTCATGGCCAGTTATAGATGCCAGTGGTCACACCACAATTTGAGCAGCGCAGAAAGTCCAAACAACATGGGATAAACGAAACCCACATCACCTCGTTAGAACATGTGACATCGCTCGATGAGATGAAAATTTCCAACAGCGAGAGAGTCTAGATAACCCTAAACTATTTTGTCACTGTCATTGGTTAAAAAAAACTACTTACTTGTCTATAATATTATATTTATAACAGTTGTTAGAGATAGCCTATGATTCGATCTAGAATTAGAAGGTGACCTGACTGATGGACTAGAAGCTGACTCTAAGAGAATAGCATCAATTGTGTTTGCGATTAAATAGACTATCATTTCTGTAGTGACATAGAAGCAGTTCCACCGAACGCTCTTACATCAGCGTTGCTTAAACATGCGCGTATAATAATTCTACAAAATCTTAACTAGATATGTTGTATAAGTATACAGACGGTGCAAATATTGTATGGCTGGCCAACCTTCGTATACAATGAGCATCGCTCAAATAAAAACCTCTGTAGATGACAATCATGACTAGCGCACTAGTTAGAGTGCCCCTAGACCACGCCGCCGCAAACGGTGTCTATTTGGCAGCCACTAATTACGACGTTGGTGGTCTCTAATAACGTGGGTTATGTACATATACACGTATATATATATATATATATATATATATATATATATATATATATATAATTATAATTATATATATATATACATATATATATATATATATATATATATATATATATATATATATATATATATATCATTTTTTTTCATTGTATGAATACGCCGCATATACACATGAAGCTTGCTTGCAGCTTGTCTTAGACGCTACAGACGTGGGTTACCACACAAACACACACACACACACACGCCTAAGGCCACCCCGCTCGTTACAGGCCGCTTGTTTGACAGGCGGCAGGTGTTTGTTTCTCTTTCACTCTATAAATCATCATTTTATCATTTTCGTACACGATTTGGACTGTGTCACTTTGTTGCCGTGCAAACGCCCGTGAACGAACGTCCCTACTACCGGCTGCAGACGGAAGGGCGATTTCGGCTCGCTGTACCTCTTCCTCTTTGGTGGCTCGCTGAGATGTTGGCTCGCTTCTTCTGCACGCGACGAAAAGTGTCGTACACAGAGCGCGCTTCGAGCGTGTCGCAAGCGGACGCAATCAGCGCATTGCACGGCACGGGTTCTACTATATGCAATATCATAGTATTGTTGCTGACTCTATGATGACTTTGTCGAGCACCATCGAGCCGCCTTGTCCCACTGTAGTGCTGGTGCTGTTGTCCGTGGTACTCTTGTTGTTGTTGTTGTTACTGTTACGATTGTTGCTTGTTGTTAGTGATATTGTCTTTGCAGCAGACAGATAGAGCCTATATGTATAGATATATATATATATATATGGAGGTATTTGTCTTCTAGTAAAGTGTGTAGGCGTGTGTAGTGAATGAGTCAGTGCTCATCGTCGTCAATGTCAACAACGATCTTACCTGATCTTCTTACTAGTCAGGCGGATGCACACATGCATCCTCGGTCGCGCTCGCATAAACTGCTAAGGCAGTTCCCGTTAGACGCGGTGCTCGCCAACCCGACCAGGTCAAGTGTTGTTGCTGTTGTTATTGCTGCTGCTATTGTTGTTGTTGCTGTTGTTGTTGTTGCTGTTGTTGTTGTTGTCGCTGTTGCTGTTGTTCCATCTTTCCCTTCTATTAGTTCCAACTCATTTGCTGGTAGCACACTTATCAACGGTACAGTGAGCCTGACTGAGAATCGCTTTTCGTTCTCTGCATTGGTAAAAGAATAACGACGTGCGTGTCACGCAGACGTCACTGATGCTCGTGATTAATCGTGTCCAGCTGCGGGAGTTTTCCCACCGCCGATCGTCACATGGGCGAATAGCTATGCCGCTTCAAGGACGCGCTTTAATTGAGGCGCCGTCCGCCGAGGGCCTCTGCCACTCTGTTGCTGCTACTGTTATTATTATTATTATTATTATTATTATTATTATTATTATTATTATTATTATTATTATTATTATTATTATTATTATTATTATTATTATTATTATATTATTATTATTATTATTATTATTATTATTATTATTATTATTATTATTACTATTATTACCACGGATATGCCCATACGATGGGCTGCTGACACTATACAATGGACTACCGATATCATACCATGGGAGTTGTCGGATGCCATATCAGGGGCATCGGCTAATTTACAGAAAACCCATTTAATTAGCTGTTTGCAAATACATTGTAGTTTGTCGAGGAACTTTGTAGGTTTACCCTATAACTTAACTGAAATACTTATTTAGCAACTGTTCTAATGCCCCATGAGGGACAGTATCGATTGTTCGAACGTTTTTGCTGCAAAGACAAACATCACTCGTGTGGGGATCGGAAAGTTCACCGTCACGTTCCCCGCACTAGTCATGTTAATAACGCCCTCTAGTGATTTTAACTAATTGTATAGTACGCCAGTACTACACTATTGCTAGTACTAATACTATATTTGCTGCCAAATCAATAAATATAAGTTTCAGTTCATCTAATACATTAACCTTATGTTAGTGTCCACGCGCTAAGTCTTCTGAACAAACCACTTATACGAAGTTTCCGAAGGCAGACAAGCGCTATAAACAAAAAAAATCATAAACAGTTGAATTATAACTCTAAAACAGCATTGCTAAAATTGAGCCTATGCTTCCAATAGAAAGTCTTTTAAGATTTTTTTTTATAACGTTCTAACCAAAAAAATATTCAATGCTGCGCCTAAATTTAATTATTTGTAGGTACCAAGCTTTCAAATACGGATCACCTACTAGTTAAAATAGCTAAAGGCTATTCAGGCGGTCAAGATACCGTATGTCGATTTTTGAAACAGTGTCAAGTAAACGTGATCTTCTAATACAAATAAATAATAAGTGAAACGTAACTGCTTAGCAGCTCTTGTATATCAGGCCTAAATCGCCGCCGATTACATTTTGTACGACATAACGATGCCAATGTATTGAACTTTTCTTCTAGTTGACGCGTCAATGCTCTTGCAATACGAAATCATTAATAGCACTCATAAGAAGTATGTAAACATACTTGTACATACATTTCGACCTAATAGAGCTTGCAGGCCTTGCAAAGTATGGCCCGCCCGCTTCGATGACGGGCCTCCAGGAGCTCTTAGAGACCGCCTGCAGGGCTCCCTCGGGGCGTGGCACGAATTCTAGGCGCCGCGGCACACCAAAGCACTGGTGGACTGTGGAGATCGGACATCTAAGGAAGAGGTGCCTTCGAGAGAGGCGCCTTTTTACGCGTGCCCGGAGGCGTGCACCCGAGGGGAGGTATGCCCTGTACCATGGCGCCGAGTATAAGAGGCTGAGGAGCCTCTTACGCAGGGAGATCTTCAGAAGTAAGGAACGCTCCGGGAGAGCCTTTCTCGAAGAACTGGAGGACGATCCCTGGGGCCGTCCATACAAGATGGTAAAGGGGTGCCCGCCTTTTAAACGGAGAGTGGACCTCACGCCGGACGAGGCCCAAGAGGCAATATCAGTCCTCTTCCCAAAACATCCTCCCTTTGACCGCGCCCCCTACCTGGAGGCCCCAGGGACGGAAGAACAGGATCCTCCAGAAGTCACCTTGCAAGAGGTGCACGAAGCGGCGGCACGCCTTAAGGAGGGAAAGGCACCAGGCCCCGACGGCGTTCCGGTCTCCGCGGTCAAGCTACTAATGACGGAATACCCGGAAGCAGTAGCCGCTGCGGCGACTGGGATGTTCCGGACGGGCTCGTTCCCTGCGGCATGGAAGGCCGCAAACCTCGTTCTCATACCCAAGGGCCCCGGCTCCTACCGCCCGATCTGCCTACTCGGCGCCCTGGCTAAAGCATTCGAGTCCATCGCAAGGGCTACTCAACCATCGGCGCCATAAAGCGGATCCAGACGCAGGTTGAACTCCTCCGCGAGTCCCCGCCTAGAAGACGGGACTTGTTCCTCGCGATTCTACTGGACGTCAAGAACGCTTTTAACAGCCTGCCATGGAAAGTCATCCTAGGGACTCTACACAGGAAAAAGGTCCCCTTTTATCTACGGAAGCTTTTATCAAATTATCTACATGACAGAACAATCCAGTCCCACGGGTCCGTTTTTAACATGACTGCAGGGGTGCCACAGGGATCCATACTTGGCCCCCTGCTCTGGATTATAACCTACGACGACGTGTTGCGGCTGAGGGATCTCCCCCCTGGCGTCAACCTCCTTGCCTACGCTGACGACCTCGTCCTAACCGTCCAGGCTCGGACCGCGGACCTGCTGCAGAGCCGTGCGAACGAGGCACTTGGCGACGTCGCCCGCTGGATGCAAGAAGCGGGGCTCGCTCTCGCCCCAGCCAAAAGCGAGGCGATACTCTTGGTGGGCCGAAGAACATGCCCCGACCTTCACCTACGCCTAGATGGCCAGGAGATCGTACTCGTCAACCACGTAAGGTACCTCGGGGTTACCCTTGACAGGGGTCTCCGCGGTACCGAACACGTGCGGCGGGTGACGGAAAAGGCAACGAAGACGGCCAATGACTTCGCACGTCTCATGCCCAACACATATGGTCCACGGCAGCTGAGAAGACGAATAATTATGTCCGCGGCCGAGTCGGTTGCCCTGTACGGAGCTCCGGCCTGGCCCACCAACACACTAAAATTCGCCGCGAACAGGACTCGCCTGCGTCGGGCCCAAAGGGTCGGAGCTCTCAGGGTAATCTCAGCGTACAGGACGGTCAGCGCCGCGGCGGCCTTCGTCCTTGCCGGAACGATCCCGTGGGATTTAAAGGCAGCCGAGCGCCGCCGCTTATGGGATAACCCAGGCCTCAAAAAAGACGAGGCACGTCAGCGTACAATCGACCTCTGGCAGGAGGAGTGGGAAGGCCTCGAACAGGGTGCCCCAGGCGCCAGCCTCCGCACCCTGATCCCAAATATCAGAAGCTGGCTTAACCGGCCGGGGGGGGGGAAATTACATTCCACACAACCCAAGTCCTCACAGGTCACGGCGACTTCCAGTCGTACCTGTTCAGGATTGGAAAGGTCCCCAGCCTCACGTGCGTCCACTGCGGCGATGGACTCGACGACACTCCAGAGCACACGGTGCTTAGGTGTCAGTCATGGGCGGAGCAGCGCGCAAACTTAACGGAATTTTTAAGTAACAACCCAGCTCTTAACCTACACGACCTCACAATGAAAATGACGGAATCAATTTCAGGATGGAACAAAGTGACCCAAGCTTTTAAGAACATACTGCAAGAGAAGACAAGGGCCTCCCTCCGAGTCCGCTCGCGCCTCCCCGAGGCTCCCGGGGAACACATCCGCCTGGACCAGTAGACTCGCCCCCCCTGACTGTTTGATGATATGCGCAAGCAGTTCCTAGTCAGCGTGGGGGACGGGGACACGACTGGTTTTTGGTGGGTTGGAGCCCCACACTACCGGCCCGCACTTGCAGGGAGCTCCCTTGCTGCGGTGCCCGCGTGTGCAACCGCATTTTCCAGTTAGTCCTCTTAAAAAAAAAAAGGCCTTGCAAAGTAGGCGACCTCTTCTCTCTTAAGGCGAGCTTTTGAGGACCTGAGATAGGTGGGTTAAAGCCGGTCGTGAAAAGTATACAAAGACGAAACTTACCGGACACTTACCCCTTAAAACACTGCATAAAGATGTTCCTATTTTGTCGCTTTGGCAAACAACTATATAGCGACAAGTAGCTGTCTATATATATATATATATATATAATTTTTTTCCGGGAGTTTTTATACTTTCAAGTATATTTTAAAAACTCCCGGGTTTAGCTTTAATCCCTTCGGTTTGTTTACTTCGTAGACAATTCCAGCTACCAAATCGGAGCGTTTCCTAATGGACAACACCAAAATGTTGTAAAAAATTATCCTAAAAACGAACTCTGTAGGGCATACTGGCGAGCTCTTCCTGCAATTTTCGCTCGACATAACCCGCATTGTAGAAAGAGCATTCACGAATTTATGGGAACGTTTCACAGAACATGTTAAGCAAGTTATGTCTTAAGCCGTATAATATCACTATATATATATATATATATATATATATATAACAAAGAGCTCAAGTCGACGGAACCTCAGGGTACCCTTTACCAATTCGGTTTCCAAGATAATGAGGGGTGAAATCTGTTTTAACGATGCCTGCTTTTAACGACGAATTTTGGTCTACAAAAATCCTTAGACCTTATTTTTTTACCTCGAGGTGGATGGCGAGCGCTATCGTAGCATGATCCTTAATTATCTTAAGCCTAATGTAGAAGGACTCGATGTATGTAAACTCTGGCTCCAACAAGATGTTGCCACATGTCACACAGCCGGCGAGACAATTGAGCTTTTAAAAATGAAGTGTTCCAGACGAGTAATCTCGCGTAACGGGACGATTTTTGCAAGTTAACGGCGTTACACTTTTTGCTGTGGGTTTTTTAAGAATAAACCGTACGTTAAAAATACCACGATTATTAGAAACCAAAAGCATTAAAGCGTGCGTTAGTGTTATAAGACCTGTACTACGTTAAACGTGCTTAAGTACCTTACCATATTTTATTTTATTAATTGAGCGGCGTTCAAATGAAAAGCTATATAACGACACAGTGGGTATAGCTGAAATCATTATTTAAAATTAATTACGAGAGACCTGAGCACAACTATCGTGCCGTTTTACAAGTCGAAGAATTCTCTTACAACGGCCAGTCTTCCACAGTTTCCTTCAGTTCGCTGTTCGAGATGAAGCATCTCCGTTTGAGATGTTTTTAGCGAACCAAACGAATGGGAATTACAGGGCAACACATCCGGGCTGTCGGGCGGATACTCAAGTTGCTCTCACTTGAACTTGGCCAGTAATTTTTTTATGACCCTGGAGTCATCATGGAGCAGAAGCCACTCTTTCTGTGAGCAATAGTGCGTAGGCTACGGAGTGTCTTACAGTACACGTTACTGTGAATGGTTGCTCAGTGCTGATCAAATGCAAAAAGTCTCGGACCTCGGACGTCAAAAAGGCGGCGAGCATCACTTTGTCTGTCAAGGGCGTAACTCTGAATTTTTAGAGGAAGGTGAGATGCCTTTGGGTCGAAGGGATGACATCCACTCTCGTCACCGATGACGATTTGCTCCAAAATTGCGGGGTCTTCATGATACAGGGGCAGGTGTTGCAGTGCTTGACCCATACACAGTTCCTTTTGCGGTTCGCTGAGCTTTTTCGGAACTAACTGCGTCCACACCTTTCGGTAACCCAATCTATCGTGCACAATTCTCCACACTGTTCCAACGCTGGCTCCCACTATCACTGCCAACATTTGGACGCCGACACGCCGATCGTCTCTCACCAGATGGTTCACCGTGTCAATGAGTTCGGTCATGATCACCGTGTTCGCCTGGCCTAGTCCTTTACTCTCATAACTCGAACTCTCTCAGCCAATACAGAAACGGACACTGCACATTCTCACTGACTTGTCGGGTGCACAGTCTTCCCCGTATACGGCCACCACACACCGCATATACCGGCGATGAATATCGGCCGGTTAAACGCCTTCCGCAGTCAAAACCCAGAGATAATACGTCGCTGCTCTACAGTCGTCGAATTTTGCCATGGGAACGCCATGATGTCCTCACATTTAGTGCCGCGACAATCGGACGGGATACACGACTCCCTGCACACGTTCACTCCTCCGTCACGCGCCCGCGCAAGCGAACGGACTTCACGCCGGTCACTTCATTCGCGTCCCTAGATGCCTCACTACGTTATCCCAAAGCGGCATATACAGGTTTTAAACGGTTTGGTTGTGACGATGTTTCGTACTTTTGAGTTGAGTACCCCCAAATACTTGAAAAAAAACTAGTTTCATTTTTTTTTAAACAGTATTGCTTTATGTGGCTTTAAAGATCTCAGATTATTTTGCGAATACCCTATACATATGGAATGTTCGCCTATAAAAGTAAATCTTACATATATATATATATATATATATATATATATATATATATATATATATATATATATAGATACTAGAACCGAAGATACTAGAACTTGATCGCCTTGGAGGGGCGAGAGAGACCAGAGCATCTAACACGGTCACACTGAAGATTCGCATGCATCGAAGCAGCAAGGGCAGCCAAGCTTTTGGCGTGCGAGCTGTCAGAGAGTGGAACACTCTTCCGGTTAGCTTGCGTTGTTTGAAATCCTTAAATAGCTTCAAGGAGAATTTAAAGTCACACCTATTACCCCGTCAATAATGGATACACTAGTCTTCCTAAATTGACCCTCGCATAGAGGTAAACAAAAGTAACTTTACTCCGGCTGCAACTTTTTACCAACACAATGGTAACTGTAGTAGGTTTAAATTACTATATCCTCCTTGCAAATATTTGTAAATGTATGAAACAACATACCATTGTAATTGTGTATATAATAAATAAATAACCTTCTTCAAAAAAAAAATATATATATATATATATATTGTGATTAGCCAATGTACTAAAGTAAGTTGGCATAGTGGTGAAACTAGCATTTTGCCGACTTGATAACACCGCCGTATTGACCGCTGCTAGTGGGCATCCAGACAGAAAACGATTATATAGGGAGCAAAGTGCGAAGGAAAAACAGCCACTTAACAATCCAGGAAGGATACATCTGCCGCTGTAAGGTTTTTTTTCATATATCAACCATGTCATTCACTAAATACAGACTATTCTTATGCAGAATGTGTATCGTATTAAATCAAACGTGTGCAAATAACAAACATTTTCGTTTACGTCCCGGTGAAGATTAATCTGGCTAACAGTTTTGTGCGCGTTAAAATTTTGGTGCAGGAGCATCGAGCGGCCTCGGTCTACATCTGACTGAAACTCTGGTGAAGTACGGGGCTCGAGTTATCACCATCAATAGGTAAGGCATCGGCTTGAAGAATAATATGAATTGATTACAATTTTGTCTAAGTGAACGTGTTTACTTTTTATTGAAATAATACAATAAGACAGTTTTAGTTGTTTTATTTCAATATATATTAATTGGTTTATTCGCTTGATAAGTGTTTGTACACACGTCACTCTTTTATATCAAAAGAGCATAACGCTGCAGCTATTATTTACCTATATTGTGCTCCCCCGTTGTTTCAATTATGTGTTGAGCGCCTTCTATCGGGATAGCCTCTGCTTTGTAATCTCTACATGTTCCTCTTCTGCATTCTTGTCTAATCCTAGCGCCTCCCCTAATTCTAAATCCCTAGTCCCTCCCAATCGGTCACACTCGCTAACCAAATGATCGACCGTTTCCTCTCTCTTCTCACATATCAGACAAACCGCTGTATCTAGTTTCCGGTAGCTGCTTTGCTGCAGCCTCGTGTCTAACATACCTGCTCTCCATCTGCTAACAGCCCGCTGCCTCGTGTTATCGCATAACCAACCAATCTACTCCACCCCTTTCCGATTTCATATTCCCGCATACACCCTTTAATTTAGTTTTTTGATTGCCTAAGTATTGCCGGTCATTTCTGTGTGTGCTGCTTTTATTCACCTTACTTTGCACTTCTTTTTTAAATAATTTTGACATGTCGTCTTCCCCTGCAAGAAACTCCCTGCTACAATTAAAACGCACCTTAATAAAGACCTACTTACTTCTCTCTAAAGCACTTTTGAACCAAAAATATTTTTTTACGTAAACCTGAGCTATGCACTAGAACAGCGTTTCCAAGGCACATGCATTGCCTTGGAATGTCCGTTATAACCACGTATCTATTGAGCCCCCATACACTTTTGAACCTTACCGAGTTTCTACCCCAGTTTTTTTTTTACATTTTGTCTTCTTTTAACAATTTTTCCCTTGATGATAAAGTCACACCTAAATATTTATATTTATACAGATACCGTAATTTATTTCCCTGTAATCTTAGCTTCCGATTCAATGTAACCTCCACAGTACTCAAATAGCGCCCTTCAATTTGTTTATTAAATATATATATATATATATATATATGTTTTTGGTAAGGAGACCGGGTGTTGTATTTTTGATAAATCGATGTGGATATGACTACAGATAAGGCGTCAGACTATGCATGCACGAGCTATATGCATGCGGTGTTGCAACTCATTCTCCGTAGCCGATCCGAGATACCTATCTCTAAACATATTCTGCTCCAGACACGACCAGCCTCTGTCCTTATGGCTTTCAAGGGCACCGACTTTTTATTGCTCGGATGGGCGCTGCAAGCATATCGTCTGGATTTCTAAAAAGTATGCATTATTGTGCACATGATGAATAAATAAAGATTTACAATCGCTTGAATGCTCACATTGCTTATACTTACCTTTACTTTACAGCGGGCCAAGTTGCAGATATGCCCTTGATTGCAACGCAATGATTTACTAACTCAAATGTCGCCTACTTTAATAAACACGGCTTTTACTGCGTCTATATTTACACTTAAATATGCATACGTATGTATATACACCTTATACACTGATGAAATAAGTCAGACATGGTTATGTGAATTATATTTATATATTTATACCAGTATTATACTCTGTGGGCACTGAAAAACGCAATATAAGTAATAACTCTATGACGATTTTAATGCAGGTATCTCGACGACATTAACTTTGTTCAGCACTTTGCCAGCGAGATCGCGCGATCAGAGGATCGGATTGACTGTCTTGTCAATAATGCAGGTACACGGGCCATGTATATATATATGTGTCAGTACATTTTGTTGTATACTAGCACCTTTAAAGCTTGCCTGATATAAATGGCTGCAGCGATTTTCACAGAGAGGTATAAAACTGGGATGCAAAACAAACTAATCTGTTGGTAACGTATGTAAACTGCTTTGTTTCGTAAACTCTAGAATTTCGATATAATGCACCTGGGATTCCCAACTATCTTCCCTTCATGATACTGCTGACTGCATGGATGAATTTTGAATTAACAAGCCACTGTTTTCAGAGTACAGGAGTATATTTTCATATACCGACAGAATCAGTGACGCCGTGGCGTGCTGCTTCTGTTTGAGCATAGTGTGACGATACTTAAAATGTACATGCATATTTACGGCTTGTCTAAAATGTTAAAACTTATTATTCTCGGGTAAACAAAAGGATGTATATGTAAGTTTGTCACGTTTTCAGAAGGCGTTTGTCGCTGAAAACTGGCTTATAGCGTGATTTGAGTAACCATATTGGACTTGCGAAAAGGTTTGGTATTTTCAAGTAAAGACACTTCAGTTGACCCAACAGTTTTCGGTATAACGGCCATGAATATCTTCTTACTCGGGAGGCTTTGGGAGTGAATGATACACATACACAACTGGCAGCCTACCGCGCTTAGTACAATTTTTTTCGGTACAAAAGATTCTGAAACACTATTGAATAACTGGTACTGGCAACCAGCCGCACCTAGTGCAGAACCATTAAAAACCTAATTCCTTCCTACCTTCAGAGTTCTGAAATATGTGGCTTTATTTCGAGACCGTGGGAATGAAGCCTCGTACTTAATCGACTCTCAGCGCTCTCGTCCTAGCCATAACTCATGAATCCGAGGAGATACCTCCAGCCGTTTTACAGAGAGCCTTCATTGGCCTCTTGCGGGGGCTCAACGCAACCGGGTCCAGCCTGCCTGTGGCACTTCAGCCCCGGGCGTAGCCTACTCGTGAGCCTACGCGTCAAGCGTTGCCTACCGGGCCTGCGTATAGTTCGTCGCGCCATTTGTCTTACGCTCTCTTCTTTCCCGAACCAGGAGATTCCAGGGGAGCTGGCCAGTCAGGACAAAAACCGTCTTTGTGCTCGCTGTGCGGTACGTCCGGCAGACCCGAAGGGCCACGCCGCGCTGCGCCACTCGGAGACCTCGTTTATTGCGAGTGGTGCGTAGGGCTAGATCGGCCCACGCCGGCGCCGTGTACATCGTTAATGACTCCGCGACAGACGCTAGCAGCTTGTGGCATCTCTCCGTAGCCCCCCTCCCGAAGGAGAATCCTGGCCAGATTCTGGGCGACCTTGCTGACCTTAAAGACGATGTGCTTGATAGATTCGGCGTACGCATGGCGGTGTTTGGCTCTACAAGGAGGCAAAGCGCTACACGCTGAGTAAGAAGCTGAGAGAAGCGTCGAGGAGGTCGCGGACTGCTCCTTATTGAGGTTTACCTCTAGAAAATTGGCAATTTCTTTGTTGTGCCCTCTTCCACCACCTGCAGGTTACACATCCTATCATCAGTAGATCTGGCAGTCTCAGAACTCATTTTTTGCCTCACTTCCGTCTTCGGGGCCGTCAAAAAGAGGAGTCTCGCCCGTCGAGTTTCTGCAACCCTTCACCCTGCTCCGCCCATTTTATTCCAAGCGCATCTTCATAGGACGCTCCACGCCATTATGTGCTCTTCTATTGCATCGGGAGGCGCCGCGGTTTGTTCTTCCACCAAGAAAATCCCTAGGGTACAAAGAAAATAAATGACTAGAAGGCCCTCAGTAGAAGTGGTGTAGCAAGCTTGCTGGGAACTGGGCCGCTTTGGCCGGGGAAACATACATGGCCGTCGATTCGGTCATTGTTGTCACTAACCTCCGCCTAGCATAGGAGGCCCCACCTTGGCGCGGCAGAATGCGCGATCTTGTTAACCTTTTTGGCCTTATGCGCACCTCTCGTGAGCTCTGTGTCTAACACCACTCCAGAAAACTTGGCTTTCCTCTTGATAGCAAACTATGATGAATTGAAATCATCAAACTGATGATTCAAGAAGGACAACCGCATACAAGGGAAATTTGCTACGAACGTGCGTGATTTCTGGCACAACCTGATGTGTGAATAAATGCCAAGTCATGGGGAAATCGTGCGGGACATGCTAAACATTACAGAGAGCGCAATTATCTGAACGCCATATTTACTAATTATCAGGCGTGGAGTGATAATACACAGAAACAGAAATACACTGCTTGTGTATTTCTGTTTCTGTGTATTATCACTACATACGATGCTATCCATCATTCACGAGGCCAGAAAGGCACGGCACGTTTGAAGTAATGTCTAGTAATTGCACCTTTTTTGCGTAGGGCGATTACGTAACACGCGCACGTTTTTTTAAACACAATACACAA
The DNA here is from genome assembly GCA_003439945.1 of Dermanyssus gallinae. Classification (NCBI taxonomy): domain Eukaryota; kingdom Metazoa; phylum Arthropoda; class Arachnida; order Mesostigmata; family Dermanyssidae; genus Dermanyssus; species Dermanyssus gallinae. Next base: position 65,525 of record QVRM01006379.1, read on the forward strand.
TGGTAGCCAAAAATAAGAAGGTCCCAGAGGTATTTTGTCGACCCGATGCGGTTGGCCGAGCCTGAGGGCGGCAAAAAGACGCCTGCCATCCTTAGGATCCGATTCAGCATTCGTTGGCCTTTCTATGGCCATTCAGACGCCCTCCATACTTCCCCGGCATGGCTCCGCGTGAATCTCGGCTGCTCTACATTGACCAAATTATCCCTGAAAGGAGCTCGATTTGAATCACGACAAAGCATTACCATGAATGCGACAGCCTAGCTGTACACCATTTTACACGAGGTCACACTATGGCCACCGCTGCTAAAAGAAAAATTGTGTGATTCATTTAAATAAAATAATAAATGAATTATGCATACAAACAACAATTTGGAAAGGAATTCAAATACCTGCAGCATGGGTTCCTTTTTTGCGCTCTTTGTACCAGATGTATGCGTTTAAGCATGCTTATTGAATCATCTAAAATTTGACTACGCAAAGCTTCTGTAGCTCGTTATCGGATAGGCTGTTCTGAGCATCGGAACACCGGACGCAACGGAGAGCGCAACCTTCACTCGAAGCACGCGCACATTGCTGCCTGAAACTTTATCGGTAGCTCCTACACGTGAGGCTGCTATATCTTCTATTTGGCCTTTCAGTGTGAGTAAATGATCTGGGCTCAATGAACGAAGGCATGCCGGTACGCTCGACGTCATGCAGTCAGCTGGAACGGAATGCATTCCCATGACTGCAAGAGTCACTCCCGCATGTATATATATATATATACATATATATATATATATATATATGAACTTTGTCCTGCTACTACTAATCCAGCCTAGACCAACTGTGATTGGCCAACATCGAACTGGATGGGTACCATTAGCTGTGGCAGGCGCGACAGAAACGATGCCAACGGGCAACGGGATATCGGGGTGTCATTATTCGCGCGTTCCAATCATCTCATTAGCTTGTCGAGGAAGGAGGCGACGATTTTCCATACGAAGCGCTGTATACTCGAGCGATACCTGCCGCCTGTTGGATGTTTGATGGGCGCCTGCTCGAGGTCGGTTCCAACCAACTGCACCTACGAGTTCGTAGTCTAGCGCTAATGTTCAGTTTATTAACGGTTAGAGGGTCCTAATGGAACCGGGTCGAAGTCAGAGTTCTACGTCAGATGTTTGCCGGTCGTCTTTGATTGTTGCCACATAGCACATATACGGCACACTATTTTTATTATATTTAATAATATATCTTTTTATGATGCAGTTGCAAAATATATGTTGTTTAAGGAATCTGGCACCCGATCTGTTTTTTTTATGCGCCGCTTCCACACTTCTTCCATGTGCGTGCCTACGGATTTCAAGTCTTGTTAAAAACTCTGTTCTAAAAATGTTTCTAGAATGAGCCAAATAATCATATTAATGAGCCAAATAATCATATTATTATAAAGGAACCCTGTAGTAAACAAATTTTCATTAGTCATTAAGGAATTCGTTGGCGGCATTGCGAACGTCTAACTTGATAGGCAGGCGGAGTCGGCGATCCGCTTTTACAAAGGTGCGCGCCACCTGCGTGAGCTACACTCTTAAATATTGTTCGGAGCTCAAATATCGGAAATTACGCAAATTAATAAGCAAATTAAGAAGCTGCCATATTGTAGAAGTATACTCGCGCAGTACAGGAGCATAAATTCAACTATTTTTTGCGTACGCAACTTCATAGTTAGAGAGTAAATGCAATAAGCGTAATACGAGCAGCAATATCGGTAATAGAACCAATATACAATATATCAATATACAACTACAGAGCGCATATCTTCTCTAAACCTCTAAGCGGATCTATTTCTTCTATGCGCGTATGCAGCAGCAGCAAGTGTAGAAATCTACCAGGAGCCATGGAGAGACCCCGTACGTGTATTAGTTGCTGTGAGCTCGAACCGTCCCCGTGCAATGAGCCGACCAGCTCACTAGGACGCTCGTGAATAGTCTAACGATTTTGCGTAGACTGGCATAGTGTGCATAGTGGCATATATATTTCGGCCGCACGTATTTACATATTTAGGTTTACCATAGTGGAGCCTCCATGAGCTCAAGTTTGTGGACAACCAAACAAGGGGGGAGGAGAGAGAGAGAGAGAAGGAGATGACAACAGGGAAAAATATTTCTTCTGCCGATGACCTTATCGAGTAAAGTGCAGCTGGCGGTGATCCTGCAATTCTTTTAGCTATTCTCTATTGAACAAGAGAGGAAAATAAAGACGTAGAACAGAGACGCTAAAAGGCAAGGAGAAGGATCAAAATGACGACGACGACGACATTGACGACGACAAAGTCTTGACTCCACCGTAGCCACAGCAGCGGATGGAGCAACAAAAGCCCGTCGGCGGCCAGCCATGAATTCCTGAGGGTCTGAGGTACACCCTTGTGTTTTGGGTCGTCTTCCTCCTCTCGCGTCTGAACCCCTCATTCAGGGGGACCCGCGCAAAAGCAACTCTGAGTACAACACTGAGCCACCTCGTAAGCGACACCCTCGCTTCCACCGCTCACCGTATCTAAAATATCCGGGCCAAACGATCTCGTCATAGCCCAAATGGAGTGAGCGCTACGAAACTACGGACTAGGCACGCTCACTAATATAAAGCCGCCTTCTTCTCAATGCCAAGGCAAAAATCAACAGTCGATTAGCTTGAAGATAGAGGTAGCAGTAATTCTAATTGTCTTCGCTAGGCAAAATAAAGAAAATATGCCAACACACATGAAACAAGACAGAGGGGTCGAGTAAAAATTAGGAGGCTAAAGCTAGGCCATTTGTACCGGACGTACGCACTTTAGGTATGCATGAAAATATGCCGCATAAATAAGCTCAACTGAATATTCTATCCGGCACGTTTGCATATCCATGTCAGGAGACCTGGCGCACGCTTAGACTATCGTTTTTCGCCGTGTAGGAGTTTACGCTGTGATTAATTATTGGCCTTCTTCCATTGATTTGGTTAATGCTGTGGGGAAGGGAAATTTAGACAATCCTGTTAAAACACGTACAAAGTGCATTAAGGGTTTAATTGGTTACTTAGTTATTTAACGAATTAAAATTTAAGTGAGCTATAGCCGCATAGACGAAGGGCGAAAGGCTAGCATGAAGACATGCAAACGATAGACCAGGAAATGCTTAGGGTCGTAAACATAGTATATCTTGACCTAGTTCTACGGGGCAGGTCCAACGCGACCTAGCAAATGTTAAAAAGATAGTCCCTTAAGAAGATCTGACATAGCGCTATCCGGCAGGCAATGCTTGGGTTTTGTAGCAAAATCTGCTAGTCAATATCACGGGCGAATTATGCGCGGCGTTCGCAGATATGTCAAACTCCGCGCTGCTTGTACCGTTTAATTTTAACCAGCCTTCAATGCTCAGGTGCGAGTGTTAGCTTAAGCGAGCCTCGCCCTATAAACGATCCTACGCGACAACCACAGGCAGCCTGCGAGTGTGAATGAGCTCTACCAGTAACCCATCTATCTTCGACGGACCAGTCACAGTGGCTAAGCTTTAAGAGAACACGCTTAAGCGCGATAATATTGTAAATTGTTTCAACCAGTGACTTTTCTCTCTCTCACTTAATGTTTCTAGTATTCGTATTTTTATTAGATCACTAGCGAACATCGCCCCCTGTAAGGCATCGAGAATGACGTACGATAATCGATTGTGCGTGTAAATTCCTTATAGCTATGCATGAAAAAATCCGTCCTACAAATTACAACAAACTGTTCTAACCGCGCCTATATTGCAATCTCTTGTTTTGTTATAAGGTTATCCTGCTCATCTAACGTGGGTTTTATTCGACACACATAACAACAAGCTGGACAATTTAGTGCATTGACAGACCTTGTTGTAAGAGTCACAGCAAGTTTCTATTTTGTATAAAAATACTTTTACGTGATCATTCACCACTCAATTTACCCGTAATTTTAAATATTTTGAGCAGCCGTTTTTGTAGTCTATAATAACTATGCGCCAAATGTTTTGGATTTACTATCAAGGAACAGCTAAGGCCTGGTTAAGTCTAGTTTGCAGCTCGCCGATCAGTTTAAAATTAAACGTGCTATCCGTTGCAGAAGTGGCGGCCTACTTGTCAGTGGCACACTTGCCTGAGGTGTTGTTTGTCCGAGACCGCTCGTACAGTGTCTATATACAATAGTTTCTATTAGACCCGTTTGCCTAATCTCCGACTGCCGAGCTTTATCCTGTTCTGTACATACACAATTGCGGCCATAGGTACTGTACCGGCACGGGACAACGCATTAGCATGTACCAGCATACGGAAATTACGTTGTTGTGTTTTGTTTTCTCTTTTCCATCATCCTGGTTTGATGATTCAATGCGTTCTGCTGTGTGTTTCAATACAATGTTGACGTTTCTGTAGCTTCACGCTATCGTGTACCCTGCGATGCTGATTCTGCGTAACAACCACAATTAAGAAGACTATCACGATCTGACGTAAATAGTATTCGTTTTTACTAATGTGCGTTACAACCATTTTTACCGGAAATACTTTTCCCCAGTTTTTCTTTGCTGCTAATATCATTACTACCCACTATTCCCACAACGAGAACAATATCTATTACTGCCACTTCTAACAACCACGTTGTTGTTGTTGTTGTTGTTGTTGTTGTTGTTGTTGTTGTTGTTGTTGTTGTTGTTGTTGTTGTTGTTGTTGTTGTTGTTGTTGTTGTTGTTGTTGTTGTTGTTGTTGTTGTTGTTGTTGTTGTTGTTGTTGTTGTTGTTGTTGTTGTTGTTGTTGTTGTTGTTGTTGTTGTTTTTGTTGTTGTTGTTGTTTTTGTTGTTGTTGTTGTTGGTACGTTCAGGTACACTGTGCGGCTGCGAGTTGAGCGTCGATGGCGTTGACCGAATGATGGCAGTGAACTTTGTCGGCCACTTCCTGCTCACACAGCTGCTTCTGCCGAAGATGCGTTCATCCGAGTGCGGACTAGGCCGGATCGTCAACATCACCTGCGGGCGCTTCACGCAGGGCGACCTTCATCTGCTATTCGATATGCAACGCAAACAGCTCAAGCCCGGTACGCACGCCGCTATAGCACAGCGCCCCTTCTGGCCAGCCTTATACATAAATCTACACCCAAATTCGTGCATACACCCTAAGTGTGCGTGTCGTCGTTGTTGGGCAGCTCGCACCTGGTATCATGTAACATTGTATACCTACAATTAGAGAAAATCAGAAGATGGCTTTCATTGAGTAATGTTCATTGAGCATAGATGATAAACCATACCGCTGAGAGTCAGCGAGCGATCATGCTACTGCCACAATAACTGTTGGGGAAACCCTAGATATTTCTACACGACCGGCCCTCGGTGCGTTAATGATATGCCTCCAACGGCAAAACTCCAAGCCTGAAGAGGACCGAGGATGGTCTAGAAAAATGTACATAGGAGTATGGGCCGTTCTAGCATGCGTGGCTTTTTACACCTAGTCTAGAATGACTTTACGCAAATAACTGCTCTAAAGGGCAAATCGGCCGGCAAGACACATCAGAGTTGGCTTGACTATGACAAAATCTGACAATAATATCCCACCCCAGTTTACACAGGTGCGTCGTCTTATAATCGCATGGGCCTTTTTAGCGCAATCCAACCAAACTAATAGAAAATGATGGAATTTAGCCAACTATTTTCAGGCCAGCCATGCGCTCTTTATGCTGCACTTCATATTGCGAAATGGGTAGGATCCTTCTTCCTAGGCCTATTTCGACATCCTTGCTGTTTTTGTATGCATATATATATACATATGGTGTTCAAAACGTATCGCGACTTTTGTGTTTTTTCAAAAATTATTCATTTATTCATGAATATCTATTTTGTCCCCTTCAAAGTAATCCCCATGAGATATTATAGACTTGTGCCAACGGTTTTTCCAATCTTCGAAGCACTTCAACAAACCATTTTTTTTATCTTGTTCAGCTCCTCCTTCGATGCCGTCTTTATCTCGTCAAGCGTAGCGTAACGTCGTCCTTTCATGGGCCTCTTCAGTTTAGGGAACAAGAAAAAGTCACAGGGGGCCAGATCTGGGGAATACGGTGGCTGCGGCATCATTAGTGTGTTGTTTTTGGCCAAAAACTCGCGCACAAGCAACGATGTGTGAGCAGGGGCGTTATCGTGGTGCAAAAGCCAATTTTTGTTCTTCCACAAATCCCGGCGTTTCTGGCGGATTGCTTCGCGCAAATTGCGCATAACTTGCAGGTAATATTCCTTATTGACCGTTCTACCCTGTGGCAAGAACTCATGATGCACCACGCCCCTGCAATCGAAGAAAACTGTCAGCAAAACTTTCACATTCGACCGAACTTGGCGCGCTTTTTTCGGTCTTGGTTCGTGCGGCAGCTTCCATTGAGATGATTGAGCTTTGGTTTCCACGTCATAACCATAAACCCACGATTCGTCACCAGTTATGACCCTCTGGAGCAAATTTGGGTCGTCGCGGACAGAGTCCAACATCTCATTAGCAATGTTCATGCGATGCTGTTTTTGGTCGCAATTGAGCAATTTTGGTACGAATTTCGCGGCGACCCGTCTCATGCCCAAATCATTGATAAAAATGGAATGGCACGAGCCAATCGATATGTTTAGGTCCTCAGCAACTTCTCTAACGGTGATTCGACGATTGGCCAATACCATTTTCTCCACTTCATTAATTTTTTCGTCTGTTGTTGAAGTGCTCGGGCGTCCGGCACGCTCTTCGTCGTTCACATCTTCTCGGCCTTCTGAGAACATTTTGTACCACCGATAAACGTTGCTTCGGTCCAAGGTAGCTTCTCCGTATGCCACAGTCAACATTCGGAATGCATCCGCGCACTTAATTTCGTTTTTCACACAAAATTTGATACAGGTTCTTTGATCCATTTTTTTGAATAGGTAAAAATCGAAGACGATCCAAAACACGTGCAGGCAAAGCAGCTGTCAACAATTAAGTGAACATTCAAAATGGCCGAGCTTGTCGGCATAAGTGAGAGACATGAGTACCAACATAACGCCACAAAAAAAATCGAAATTCGAATATACGTAACCCGCGAAAATTCAAAAGTCGCGATAACGATTGAACACACCTCGTATATATTGGGGTCCGGATAATCTCGTCTAAAACTCAGGGGTGTGATTAGTATATATATATATATATATATATATAGAGAGAGAGACAAGCTAAGGACTTAAGACATGCCACAACAACGCGTACATTTAGCAATCCTCAATAGAAAGTAGGAATTGCTTTTAGAGCCCTTGACGGTCCACGGCAACATCATTGCAACACACGCGAAGTGGCAGCGTGCAAGTCACACTTGTTTCGTACAGGTATTGCCGCTGAATGTATAAACACGAGTAAGGTAGTTTAGTGATAATATATATATATATATATATATATATATATATATACGTATATATATATATATATATATATATATATATAGGGTCTCCCAGAACTCGTCTAACAAACTTTGGGGTCTAGTACAACTTGGAATAAAAATTAATGGAACATGAGGCGGAAATGTCTTCTTTTAGAGTGAAAGCGAAACTAACAAGAAATTTTTGCATTTTCGCTGAAGCTGAGAAAAAAAGTATTTTTTTTTCTAAAAAAAAAAATATATATAGATATATACATATTTCTAAAAAGGAAGTCATTTGTGAGCCTATGCTGAAGTACATTCATTGTAGCGCCGTTGATGACATTTAATGGTTCATTTTTACATGACGTATGCATCTATATACGTTTCCCCCTCCTAAGTTCGTTAGTGCATATGGCTATCACAAAAGATAACCGCTCTTTACTAGTCTGATAATGGGCTACTACTCGTTATAGCATTTCTATACATATTGCCGTGGCAATATGATATATAGCAGACATTACATTGTGAGTGAAATTTATTCTGCATTTGCAAAGCTTGATTTACACGTTTGTGCAAGAAGCATAGCGAAAGCAGTAAAACGAAAAGAGACCCCTTGGAACCACTCGAGCCACAAGTGCAACGCAGAGTACTTTCACGATACTTCCCGATTTTCTGAGACGATACGGCGCCCCGCCTTAGAACAGGCCCACTTTGAGCCAGCCAGCCTGCCTACCCTATTATGCACACGCTACTGCAATATATTCTGTGTGATTCATGCATGTGATTAATTGTACGTTTTCTTTTACTTGTTTCTTCTCCGTTCGTCTCCGTATTATTATGATCATTGATATGATTGCTATGCTTTACGTTTTAGGATCGTCATATAATATCCGTGACTGGTACAACGCGTCAAAGCTCGGCCTTTACCTCATGAGCCGTGAGCTATGCCGGCGATATAAATCGACCGAGATCTGTTCCGTCTGCGTGGATCCAGGTGAGAGACGATTTCTACTCTCTGGTCGGCAGTCGTCGCCGCCGCTCTAACGCTAACGTGTCCTATTAGACGTCCTATCATCGCCCGCTGGCGCTATTTACGCTGACCCTCCTCAAGCACAGCTCACAAGTGAATGAGTGGCTTTTAATTAAATTTAATAGCTTTTATTCAATTATAACTCTAACTATGCGAGTAATCAGAAAAAGTTGTGTTGTCCGCGACCGAAGCTGTAATTATGTCACGGCACGCTGGCGAGCGTATGAGATGCGGTGGCAAGCTTTCTTGGTAACCTCATCGATTATAATGTAGGTGAGCCAGTGGTATCTCACTCGTTCTTCTCGCTCGGCGGCTTGTCACCTTAATTCTACCATTAAATGACATCCAGTGCTCACAACTGCCTCCTACAGTGCACACCTGCTAATTAAATGTAGATGTTCCCAGCGTTCCCTGTCCAGGCGATACGTTTTGAACAGCCATACTTTTTAATGCCTGCTATGGTGGTTTTCGTGAGAACAGCAGCAAAAACAGCATGGAAGGAAATTGTGCTCGCGTCACCAAGATTAGTCATGCCTAGTCACACTAGTCAAACTAACTCTAAAGTAGACTCTATGCGCTATATTGAATTTACTAAGGGTGCCGCGTGTGCCAGGAATATCTTGGATGATATCTCATGAATATCTCATGATGGCGCCACTAACGGCAGTAGCTACAGGGCCAATGTACATTTGAGAGAACATTCTACATTGTCTGAATTTTACTGGCCTTAACTAGAGCAGCGACTAATGTGATACTAAAGAGAGTTTGCAATATCATAATTTTACTTTTCCAAACTTTCACGCCCAGGTTCTTAAAATGTTTCCATTACGCGTGCACAATCAATACGTTCGCGAACGAATGTGCATCTTAAGTGAATCATTTTGGCACCAAATTGGTAGACCTGACGTCTGTGCTTGCAGAGTAATTCAAATATCCCAATGGCCAGATCGGATGTGAGCGCATACATGAAGCTGCTCTGTTCGCTTTCTTAGTCAACTCTGCCTTCATTGAGGAGCAACCGACTCTCGGTGCCGTCTCTCAGCATCAGTAATAGACAGCATCATGTTATACGCCGCACCCTTACGGAAGCGCACGACTGTCAGAGCTACAACACGTCGCCTCCTCAGCGAGACTTAAAGACTTTCCCAGGAGCCATACAGGTCCTCCCCAGACAAATTTCCTGGTACCTAAGAGTTAAAAAACTGGCATCAATAAACCCCTTAATGAAAGGCCGGATAAAGGGAACTGTAGCCAGCAAAACAGATACCCTAAGCAAATGGACCCAACAATGCGAAGCAATCCAGTCCGGCAATTCTGGGTACTGGACAAAATCAATAGTTCCTGATCTTCAAAAATGGTACAGCCTCAAGCACGGCTTGCTTACCTACCCACTCGCGAAACTGCTAACGTGGTGGCTGCATTCAGCAATACCTACAGCGCAGTGGTAACACTAGCTCCTCCGTATACCGCATGTGTGCAACTCAGAGGAGGCCGACGATGTAAGACGCTGCTATAAACGCTGCGCCTTTTCGACACTGAGCGAGAGTTACTATCCCAAGCCCTTGTAGAGGCGTTTTTCAAGGATCCAGAATCCTGGTTTATTGTAAGAAGATTCGCAGGAACGGTATGCGCGGCGTAATTAACCGCTAGACAAAGCCAAGCAGTCTAAATGGCAAAAAGAGTGGCTAGGCGAAGTAATCTCTTGTCGAGCCCGATGGCGTGGTGTACTCGCCTGCGCCTTGCGTCCAGAGGAGACACATAGGTGCGGGGGTTTGAACCCCACCGTTGCACATTTGTATTTATGGGGTCCGTCTTTGAAGCAATGCGAAAAGCAGTTTCGTGGACGTTAAATCTTCGCAGAGGGTCAGCCCGAAAAGCTTAAGTAAGGTGAAGTTATCTCGAGAAGACAGTACTGCGGCCACCTCTTGACACAGGGCAAAGGGAACGACTGGGTTTTAGTAGGTTTGTGGGTCACAGTCGAGCCCGGTGGCGTGGTGCATTCGTATGCGCCTTGCGACCGGAGAAGACACAGATGCGGGGGTTCGAGTCCCACCGTTGCATATTTGTATTTATGGAAGTCCGTCTGTGAAGCAATGCGAAAGGCAGTCCCATGGACGTTGAATCTTGGCTGAGAGTCAGCCCAGAAAGTAAAACCCATAAAAAATAATATGTATATATATATATATATATATATATACACACTTTATTTCCGTATTTCTATAGTTGTGTTATAATAAATAACAATTAATGTTTGTATAGCACGTGCAACACAAGAATATTGATACATATATTAGTCAGTCGGTAGAGTAAAGAGTGAGAACATGAAATATATATATATATATATGTCAACGTAATACGTACCGAATTATATTGCTTGCGTTAATTTAGAAGCGACAATAGTGTTATTTTTATTGACCCGGCACCGAGGCAGCGCCTTCATTCGTTGATTTTTAGCTGATCGCATTTTTCTCGCTGCACAGGCCCAAAGACGCTAGTTCCAGTCTGAGCTTCTTGCAACAGATAGAAGTGATAGTGAACGAAACGGGCCGCATAAAAATATCACAATGTGAACCGGCTGACTAGCACATTGCACGGCGGCATTGCACGTAGGCTCACTTTTCACTGGAACTTGTTCGGCAGCGTATGTATTATACGGTCTTATATATATATATATATATTACGCGTTTGAAAAGTGTCATTATTCATCCTAGAATCGCAAGTAGGGCTTTGCACCCTATGGCTAGACGACGGATTCTAGACGATTTAGGCATGGCTCTTTATAACATGGGGAAAGTCATGTTGCATCGGCAAACGTACCAAGCGGAATGAACGTCATGAATCATCGTTACGTCGCAGCAAGTGAGGCGACCGGGCGCACCAGTACGTACAGACGAACACGCCCAGCGACACTTTGCGTTACGAGAACTTAAATATTTTAAACTATAACTTCAATTGTGAAACACTAAAGTCACAGACAAAACATCGTGGAAAGTATACCGCTGTTTTTTAATGCTACTCTGATGCGCCTCATCGTGACTGATCACCTCACATAGCGCCACAATCACAGTATTTCCATAGTATCTTAAATAGAAATAATTACACAGTTGATAACCCTTAGTTTACGTTTTCTGGCGATAATTTTATAAAGTATGCTAGTGAATAAGCTCGACACACATACGCGGCAAATGTTCGCATTTGCCGGAGCGTGCTTTCGAATAGTCGCAAAAATATAGTAGACTTAGGAATGTTTTTAGATTGCCCTTATTAGAGTGCCAGCTATTTATAGGCATGCCATTCAGTTGTGATCGTACTCGTTTTAGACATGCACACGCTTACGTTGTATAAACAAAAAAATTATATGGCCTGCGGACTTAAGGTCTACAAAAACTCAAGGCACGTGCATGCGTATATATATATATATATATATATATATAAATTGAGGAGAGCGATGGAGACAATTTACATGGATTGGATAGTGGTTGGACTCCATGATCGTAGCTCTTTACGAAAATGATCGGGAAGCCCGTTCGAAAAGCACACAAAAAATAAAACCACACAGAGAAGGTATCGAGGAACATCATATAAGTGCAAATCTATGTTCATATAAAGGTTTGTGTGTGATATAATAAATCAAGGCCTCTGTATGCCTGTATGTATTTTTTTACAAGTGTGCGTGCTCTTTGCGGGAGAACATTACTTTTGCATTTGCATGCACACATGTGGCCATCCGCCGAGGAAACGTGTCGTTTATAAGCTCCAAGTAAGCCTTCGACGACCTTCAGAGAAACTCTACACGGCCAAAATGCTTTAAGAGAAAGATCGTCTTAACTTTTCGGAGTTGCGAAATTAACTAAGAGTAGCTTTAAAACCGGCGATGAAAAACCGTACACTAATTGCTCTGGAAGCCATAATGAATGAAGTGACAGCTGATGATATACTTTCCGTTCAACCACGGTCGAACTTCCCCAATGCCCCCCACCCCCCCATTCCCCTGTGGACTGGCCGGCCCCCCGGCTCTAATTCTTAGGTATGTACTTTTGAGCGCCAATGCAGTAAAACTGAGCAGATACATGAGGTGAGGAAGCCGGAAGTCAATCTGGTCGCCGTTTGCTCTACAACGACCATGCTGACAGAAAAATAGGTTGCCGTGGTGACACGGTAAACAAATACGCAAGAACCCAAAAGGGTTAGCCAATGAGCTCGAAGTCAATTGCCCACCTGTCGTCCCAAATTTCGCACTTTCACCGAACTGAACACGACGCAGACCCATATATAATAAATGGAACAGCGTGAAGAGACCCCGTAGGTTTCCGCTTGCTAGAACGCCTAGACTGAGGGATAGTCCGACAGGTCGCAAAGACAGGCTGGAAAGGCAGGCCGGGAGAAGAAGGCACTTGTACGTGCCGGTGAATTTCTGCCTCAAAGAAAACTAGCCAAAGGAAATGCGAACAACCGCTATGCAGACAGCCAAGAGTAGCACCGTGGTAGCCTAGACGACATGTAGTTTTTATGAAGAGATTCTCACATACCGGAACACGAAGGTCTGCTCGGATCAAGTCGAGGTTCAAGTCAACCGGGTCGGGTTAGGGAGACGTCCGGCTAAACGTGAGTGGAGTACGAGTCTGGGGAACTTAACATTTTTTTAATAAGAATAAAACCTTAACGAACTTGTACGTGCTAACCCAGCAAAGACTTTGCTAATTCCTTCCCTAAACATGGCGCCCCCAATAAGGCAGTGGAGAGAGCATTTAATAAATGTCAGACCGAGGGCAAAGGCGAGATGATAGCTGTAGTCTTTAGTGAAGGAAGAACGGAACGCCGACTCTACTCGTAGACAGAGAGAAAATAGAGAAGCCCCGCTGAAGAAAGATTGTCTAATCATGGGCAGTCAACGTGCCAGGTGCCACCTAATAGATCGGTCTCCCGTACTACTGCGCAAAATTCCACGAAATGGGTCACGCGACAAAAATCTTTGACATTGAGGCCTTTGTGTAAGTATTGTGAGATCGCACGACCGGGCTGGGTCAAGGCTCGCATTGTCCTAAGTACAACTTACAGCGTCATGCTATCGGGTTGGTGTTAGTGCTCCCGAGATCTGCGCTCTACACTCAGTGTACAGGAGGGCCGTGACGGCCTAGAGGCCTACGAATTCTTCCCAGGTGCAGGGGTTCGACAATATTGTTACCGGGATGGACAAAGACGTTTATACGAGTACAGATGTCAGAAAGAAGACTACGCAGAGTGCCGGCTGGTTCGGCGCTTATCCATCCGCCCGGCTCTGGTCGGAGTACTGCAAATGGGCCGGCCGATTCGCTTGGCAGCTGTTTTTTCGTTATTACAGCGCAGAACCGCCTTGGTGGCCAGTATTTGCTATTATCTCTGACACATTTCGCGTTAACTGAGCCAACTTAACGGTTATGTGGTAGTTTCTGTCGCAGCATAGAACGTTGCATGTGCAAATACTATCTTCTTTTTCATGAATTTACATACGAGCTGGCTGTGTGTAAATATATATATATAATTTTTTTTCGGCCGTTTTCTCTGGACGGCAAATTTATTTAAATTGAGTAATTCCTTATTGAGCTTGAAATTTCCATAATTGCACAATTCACACAATTGTAACCATTCAGGGGATTTTGCAGAATAGGCTATCGCCCGTGTTTGCAAATATACATATATATATATATATATATATATATATATATATATATATATATATATATATATATATATATATATAACCTAATTATTTACATTTTAATTGAAAAACACACATTTAATTTACAAAAAGGAAAGACTCTGACTATTGTTGGTTGAAAACGACTCACAAACTTCATCGGTGTTTGCACCTCCTATTTAGATAGGAAGTGCATGAACCGAAAAGTATTTTTCTTGCTAATGCAATGTTAAATCTGTTAAATCTATAATAAGGCTAGGCCAGGAAGGTTGTCAACAAGCACTCTGCAGTGGGAACATTTGGAAGAAAGAACACTCCGAGAATGGAGGAGAATGGGATTTTACATCCCCGTACGAATCGATGCGTTACCTCACAAGTATATAGACAACAACTCCATACAAATGGTCTGCCTTCCCTCTCGATTGACTTCATCTGCAACACCCTGAACACACTTCGATCGTCCTATGAGATTACAATTTGAGAAACCACATCTCATGCGATACAAAGCTAAAACTCTATGGCGGCGGTTGCTGCACATGCGACAGCCAAACGCTGTCGGCTGTTACCATCATCATTATCATCACATCAATCAATAATTTTATTATTATTAATTGATTGATTGATACCATCAATCAATGATTTTATTATTCGTTTTAATTCATTGATCACGGTGGCCAACTAAACGTGCTGTACGTCGTGTGGTAAAAAAATCGCCACTGATAATCCTGATAAACGGAAACTCTTAGCTCACTAAGTAGGCTGAGTCGATATTGCGATACAGCGTAAATGTACAAACAATTTAAAGAAACTTGTTTGTCTAACTTATAACTAAGACTATCCTACGTCCCACACGGCCTTGGAATCGCCGTGAGGCGTATCTTCAATGCACCGAGGGCCGGACTTGTTGAGATATCTAGGCCTATCCCCACAGTCCTTGTGGCGGCATGGCCGCTGACTCTCAACAGAATAGTTTTTCATCTGCTCTCAGTAGATCTCATTGCAGCATCGCTCAAGGAAAATTCGATCGACAACAGGAATCGAGCCGGCGACACCTCGATAGATAACAACTATGACTAGCGCACTAGCCTCCTGGACTGTGCAGCCACACTTCTCGATATAGCCTGTGACCTACGTATCAACCCTTGGTTGTCTTTGTTTGCGATGTAATTTGCCATGCTATATATATATATATATATATATATATATATATACATATAAATATATGTACGCCCCAAGTGCCAGTTCAACTTGTCTGTTCGCTATATAATTTAGTATTGCTGGGAATCGTCAAGTGTCATCGAGCACACTACGGCGTTCCGTATTGGCTAGATCGGATATGGCGATAAATGTGAAGTGGCGAAGACGGCGGGAATTTTCTTGTTGTGAGCGATAGAGGTCAACACTTTGGCCAGACGGAAGGCTAATCAATTTTCTGTTTTCATCGAAATAAAGTATACGGTAAGCCTGTAAGGCTCCCACGTCCACTCTTCTTGCTCGGTCTACAACTAAGCCGCGTACACTCCGTGTATCCAATAGTGACTTCACAAACATCACGTTTGTCCGCGTGGTGATCATAGAACCCTTAAAACCCTAGCATAGCTGGTTTAAGAAAAATAGAATGGAAAACACTAGAAAAACTTACAAACTTACAAATAGATATAGTAGATATATAATCCCCTCTCCGTCTCGTTCTTTTTATCTCTCTCTCTATCTTCACTCAGAGCAAACATATGACAACAAACAACATCGTTTAACAACAAAATTTTTGCTTGTTGCTGTTGTTGTCGGTGTAAGCTTGAGCCATTTACGGCCGTGGTATTTTCTAACCCCCTAGCAGGTGGGTCTGCGCCGGGGATGATTTTATGCGCATCTCCCCCCCCCCCAGTCTCCCACACGACTTCTCGTCTCGGGAAAGCAGGAGTCCGCGAGTGGTCGCGAATACTTACGGCCGCATTTTCTGGTATACAGTTGCACGGACGCAAAACGGAAACAACTCTGGCAGCCTCCCGTTTCCGGGCAAGCCATTCGACTAGTAGACGCGCGATGTGGCCAATGTGTGTGGCGCATGTTGATGGCGGCACATTTTACTGTTCTCGATGCCGCACTAGGAACAAGCGGCAATGGTTCGCGGTGCACCGGCGAACTCGAAGCAGACAACGCACGTCGTTGTTGTCGTCGTGAAACAAATGCGATGTCACGCAACACGCTGAGAAAGAGGTAACGTCAGAAAGGCGAGCGGTTTGGTTATTTGCTGGTGGTGCTGCTACTGGTGCTGCGAGTCGTCCTGGGTCTCCTGCTCCTCCAAGGAATTCGGAAAGAAATCTCAAAGAAAAAGAAGATGAGGAGTAAGAAACGAAAGAAAAGAGAAAAAGCGAGCCCGTCTGGTCTTTCGGCCGGTTGCTGTCCTGCTATTTCAGTCAATGGCTGCTGTCCCGCTAGCTTAGCTTGTCTTTCTTGGTTTCTCGCTTTTGCCATGCTTCCTTCATAGGTGGAGAGCCAGGAGAGGCGCAGATATACCCCGACATTTCCCTGTTCCTTTCTCACTCGTCTATATATCGGAATGTCAGGACAGGCGTTCTCCAGATACCCCCCATCCCCTCCCCATCATCGCTATTACACCCCCTCAAACTACTATTGTAGATATTGCCGCTACTACTGTTCATACATAACTATACTTCTGCTCTTTGCTGTTGCTATGGCTGTTGCTGCGTCTCGCTGTGATGGCTGCAGGGAACTAGCCCGACTGTTGCAGGAAGCCAAGCGGAGCCATCTGAACTAGCATGGCCAAACTGCTGTCCTCCGGTCTCTGGCCCATTCTAGCTTGCCTGTTTCGGGGTTGATCCCTTCAATCAAAGATTGAACAACTAGGATGTATTGTGTATAGCGGCGACGCAAACGACAAACCTAGAACTCACAGCAGTGGTTCTGCAGCAGTGGATAGGCCTATAGATAATCTAGCAGCTTGCTTGCGTTGACGCACGTCCCGTAGAGGAAACCTCGGCGGAGCATCCAAGTGAGGTTTTAGCACCCCGGCATTTGTCCCATTAAAAGCCAAACTTGCTTTATTATATTATATTAATTCTAAAAAAATTCTCGTCACACATGATCAGAGCGGCACAAGTAGCACAAAATATTCTAGCCTTTCCGACAAACTACGGTCGGACGCTCTCAATGTTGCTGTTGCCATCGATATGATCTCAAATATGTTTATAGCAATACAGTATCTAGCAGACGTCATGAAATCAATCACGTCTTTTGGAATAAAATATCAATGCATCTGAGAGCCGTGTGATCGGTGCCTATTGTGTGGTACTTCTGCAATGTGTTTTGCATAAACGTACAGCTATAGCATATGAACATCTGCAGAGCCTATGATAATCTCAAGTATATATATATATATATATATATATATATATATATATATATATATTGAATATACCTTCAATATAGCTTGATATTAAAACATATGGAAATACCGGAAGATCGGGGTATATTGAAGGTATATTCAATATATATATATATATATATATTGAATATACCTTCAATATAGCTTGATATTAAAACATATGGAAATACCGGAAGATCGGGGTATATTGAAGGTATATTCAATATATATATATATATATATATATATATATATATATATTGAATATACCTTTAATTTAGCTTGATATTGAAACATATGGAAATACTGGAAGATCGGGGTACAAACTAAGCGATACAAGCCGTTTTTGGCTCCACCGTGTGGCCGACTTCACTTACAAATAGCAGTAGCGGCTTGGCTGGCAGTGGACTTGGGTCTCGGTGGTATTTTCGGAACTTCGGACATTTTGGCAGATCATTCACTATCCATTCAGCTTCTTCCTGCCTGCCGGCTGACGGTGACAGGACGCCGCGTTCCGTTTATGAGAACGCCACCAAGAACAGCGACGATGCTTTGCAACGTTAATGACGTCGGGAAACACACAGATGATGAGCAGGCCAAATTGGCTTTCTTCAGTTTCCTCAGGATTTGGTTTGCAAGTGGTGGGTTCTTTTGCCGCGGTCAATTGCACAGGCGCTTCTTTCAATTTCCTCCGTCGTTCGCACGTCCTTACAAAACTTTATACGCGGGGCTTTTGGGCACTTTGCTTCTTCGTTTTTGGCTTCTATCTATTCTTGTTTTGCCTAATGATTTTATTTTCTATCATTGTCGAGTCCTCTCGCATTTGCGCGATCCGCGACGCGTCGTCGCGTCGAGTCTAAGCTCGCGAGAGCGGAAGATTACCACATCTTCCGCTAGTGGTAATGATGTCGTCCTTAGGCCGTGACCTGCCCATAGGTTTCCACAACGCGCGGAAACCTTTAAGTACGAGCCCCCTAAACTTGGCCCTCCTGACTACTGTCATGTAAGCTATTTCTTCAAAGTCCGGGGATCAGGGGGAAAAGGGAAAAGGGACGGGTCTAGGTATAAGCGAGACCACTTGCAACGAGAAGTGTCGGCTAGTCGGAGACGGCTATAGGTCATCATTGTGTTTTTAGCTTTCTAGCCACCTTTAGCGTGCGCATATTGGACTTATTTTGGGCAGATTCTCCAACAAATGTAACACCAGGGCAATGCTCACTTAGACCGATCAGACACGATGGTCAATTGATCTAACAATGGCATCGCAACGCTTCCGTTTTTGTTAGAACCAAGCGCCAACCACCTAAGCCGCCACTTTTACACCTTACCGTATGCCTGCCGCCTGCAGATAAATGTACTGTTATTTATTTCGGTAAATCATAATCTTCAAGCAGTAATCAAGCGTTAGCGGTAAAAGTACCAATCTACATTTTAAATACATGATGATTTTTTCTAAATGCCTAACATGTACGCCTATATGTCTGCATCAACAATGTTTAATGTTTCCGTTTTGTGTGCAAAATAACGATGTATAAATACAGATCGGTTCAGGAGAAATAGAAATAAAAAAAAAGACACAGAAAGCTACACAAAGTGACGCTGCTACAATTTACGTAAATGAGGCAACATATTATGTAGGTTTCTAGAGCGACGTCAAATATACGTACTTTTATTACGTTATCTGTTGACATTAAACGGTAGGTAAATGTTCTCAATACATCAACCACTTAATGTTCTTTTTTTATGTTTGCGAATTTACAATTTTATATATATATATATATATATTATATATATATATATATATATATATATATATATATATATATATATATATATATATATATATATATGAATTTACAATTTTATATATATATATATATATATATATATATATTGTAAGGCCTGTGCCTAAAGTCATTTTCTATTGGCGAAGATTTAATTTTTAGAAAAGAGCAATCTGGTAGGCATATAACATTACCGCACTGCCTATGCTGATCAGAATTGAATATTTTCCTATTTTGACTGTCAGCACTAACCGCATACTCAAATTACTCAGATTATGCTTATAGAGCATTAGAAGTAGCGTAGTTGCTTGCGACAGCATAATTGCAACCGGATTTTCTCTAGGGATCATTATTGTTTCACAGAGCATAATAAATACGATTTGTTTGCAGTACGGCAAGCTAGACCTAAAGCGAGTCACGAGTTACCAAACTTCAACAGAGCAATTAAGATGGTTAACCTTTAACTAGATAGCGTTGGATCAGCGACGTAGCATGAGCCAATTATTGGACAACGAGAATTGACGTTAGGCACTTTTGCCCGAGCAGCAAATAGTTGTAATTCGATCAACGGATTACTGCTACTGACGTTTTCACTACGTACTTCCACTCGTTTAGCAAATCATTAGTGAGATGAGTGAGGCGAATAGAGAAGATCTTAAAGAGGAATACTTGTAGTATGACCTGTAGATATATGAACATGCATTAGCAACGCTGTATATATATATATATATATATATGTATAGGTTCTTCCAAAATTATATGAGTTTTAGGGCAAGCTCGCAAATTTTATTTAAACATACGATGTTTCACTGACGACACTTCAACCATCCTATCTACTTACAACTCACTGAAACGAGAAAATGACATTCTTCAAAAGTCTCTCGTTTCTAGATGCAAAGAGAGTGTGATCAAGCTAATATGTAATACCCTAAGAACTTTCGACTTTCGAGTTAGGCTCTCCAAGATAATTCCGAGGTGAGCAAATCAAATTATAACCTAGAGGGCTAGGCTCAGTTTGGTAGGGTACAACACCTCATGGCAAACCCAATAACTTGCGCAATAATGCCACAGATGTAAGAATGCGAACGAACGTCGACATGGCGGATTGCAGAGACGCACTTCGCAATGCTTCTCGGCGACAAATTTGTTGCCGGTACCGGTTGAGCAACGGGCAGTTTTTGTCAATGCTCTTTGTTTCGTTGTTCTGCAGAAGCTCAGAAGTATGATAACAGGCGTTATCAATTCTACCAGACGCACTGTCTTCTTAGCATGAGGCGCGGTGTTTTCGCAAAGGTGCTGGGTTTGGTGCACACTTTGCTTCGACCCCAACTTAATACGAGCTGCGTTGCTTTAGACGACGCAATTCTCATTCGTCATCAGTAATCAGGGTTCTTGGAAAAATATATACACGGATTTAAATGCATTTACGCCGAAATGCGTATGCCATTTTACTTTCTTTCTGCGTTGCGTTTGCTTGCTCAGCCAAAACTTCGCGCAGTTTTGAAAATCAACGTGATTAAGGAAATGTTTAAAAACACTTCAAAAAATACATAGATTACACAAACGGTAACGCACACAGATCTGTTTGTTAGTATCTAGATCTTGCAATTGTGATGTGAGGTTCAAACATTTCTTTTTTGTTTACATACTAATAACCTAATATACTGCACCAGTTTTAGTATGATATTCTCATCATCTTTTCGCAGAACGTATTAAAATATCTATACTGTTAACTAAACGATGACAACGGTCACTCCAATTTAATCGTGTTCCCTTAACCGATGCTGCATTTCCCAGTTGTATATCGAGTGACAGCCTCTCATATAAAAGCCTTTAATGAGCTCGAGTCTACCGTAGAAAGGTTAAGTCTTCTGCCTACACGCCGAATCAACTTATGTGTGGAAGGGTCGGGCTTTCCAGAGACTGAAACGCCGACGGACAAAACTCGTGTGGATAGCAAACGCCTCTGTTTTTTCTGCACTTGTTAGTCTGTGCTGATCTGGAAGCATGACCTGGCTGCCTCGCATCACTGGCACCGACCGTTGAAGGCGCTAATGAGTCGGTTACAGTTGCATTCCAGACAAGCGCGTGGCCACGTTCAAAGGCGGTCATAGTAAGACCATCAGGTATTTTTCCATCGTCTCTAGATAGACCTGCGAGTTCTCGTGTACACGGAAAGCCGGCACATCTCAATGCCCGACTAAACGTGTAATTAGGAGCGGAATAGCGTGCTCGCTAGCCCGTCCTAGGGGCGCATGAAATACCATGATAAGCTGACGAGCCCCCATAATCGCCACAGCGATATCTATAAGAAACGACTCAGTCAACGCCCAGTCGCAGTCCCGAGCCAATGCCTGTCGTCGTATCGTCTTGAAGCGTTTCCATTCGTGAATAGCGTAGGGCCTGTCACCAGGCATCGCCTCCCTGACTATTAACAGCTTGAAGCGCAGATATGACAACAACGAAGGAGGCTTGATTGAATCAAATTCGTTAAATGCCTGTCTTGCAAAAAAACTATCTAACCATTGCGGCTAGCCTTGTCCTCGGCAGCGGAATTCTACATAGTCGATAATCATTCAGCCAGCCTCTAAACTTCCGCGCCATAGACGTTTCATCCTCCACTTTTCAATGAAGCCTTAACTCTGTTCATAGCCTAATTCATCAACGACACAATTACGAGACCATTTACTATGACCGCGTCTGCTACACCTAACCCGCCTAGCGAGGTCGGGGATATTACTTGTTGTTCTCTTACACTACTAGTTAACCTCAGGTTTAGTATTAGTTTCTAATATGCCTAAGCTTAGTATAGCTAGACGGCTGTAGGACTTTCGACGATTAAAGCAGGTTAAAGTTTCTGATCCATGGTGTCGACATCGTAGCTGAAAAGTGCAACCTTAGAAGAAGGTCGCAACAAACTCATTATGGAGGTAATTGAATGATGGTTTGTCTTCCAGCTATCCATTGCCCTTGTCTTACGTTCCGGCTACATAGAGCCATTGAGAGTTTCTAGGCGCCCTCAGCCAGGATGTAAATCAACGGCGCTTTAAACCCCACTTTAAACGGCGCTGTGTCTCATATGCACCTGAATTCAGCGCTAAAACCGCTGACATCTCCAAAGTCGATACTTTAGGAACATCGCTCACTGTGTATGATTGCGAGGTCTACGCTATGACCTTTATCATGTAGTGCATGTATGCACGTGTAAGTTCATCTAGTGCGTGTAAGCTCGTTGTAAGTTGAACGAGTACTGCATGCAAGTCAAAACATTCTGTAAGATAATATTGTACTTATAATAGCACCAGGTGTCTAAACAAAATATAACTTACAAATGACCTGAAGCTTTCTAAATAGATTTTTTTTCATAGACTCAGGCATAACATTTAAGAACGAATACTCTAACAGTAGGTTTTAGTTAGCTATGATCCCAAAGAATACATACAAATATATTCTCTCCTGGATTCTCTCTCAGGGCATTCTGTGCCGCGGTCCGCTGCCGATGGCATCAGCCGCTTGTGCAGTGACAATGGGATAGTGTTCCCCGTTTCGAACCGTCTCGTTCTAAAACGTAGCTTTCCCAATATAGACTATTTACAACGTTACATCAGCTCAATGCGTCAACACTGCCTAACGCAAGTGTTACGTATCCTATTCGTTAATAATCTATATCCGCACTAATTATGAAGCTGCAACCTGTTGCCTGTTCTTTAAAACTCTTAGGTCTCAGGAAATTTGTCTGGAGAAAACCTGTATGGCTGCTGTGAAAGCCGAGCGATTGATACCCGTTGATTTGATATCACTAGAAATAAAAATAAGTAGAGATAAAAAGTACATACGTTTAAGTACAATCAAAATGTGTCAAATACGTAGAAGTTAATCCAACAGGATTGCATCGTTGACACGACAGATTACATCCCCTCCGGAACGGGCTGCCCAGAATTGAGGAGTTCTAGTTATCACGATGATACGTCAAAGCATATTTTCCTTCTTTTACCCGAGGATATATATATATATATATGTATATACATATATCACTCACTTGATCGAGTTTAGGCGCTTCTTACTTGAGCTATTGGAAAACTTAACAGGGGGCCGTTTCACGGGACATCAGAATCCTAACCCGTTCAACCCAGGCCGTTCCTCGAGTGTATTCTTAATTTTAATTCGACTTGGCGTGATTGTTTATATTTTACTACTATTTGTTTACATTCTAGTACAAGCAGTAGGCGCTAGCGGACTATCGACGACTAAGAGTACAAGCGCGGTGCGCGGCCTATGCAACAGAGCTACCGATTAAAGAGTGGGAGGGCGGAGTTTGAAACCCGGCACCGCATGTTTTCACCGTCGAACTGACCAGAGCCCAAAACTTCAGCTCAGTGGCCTTCGAGACCACCGCCCCTGGCTAAGAGTCTATTTACTAAATTAGGCGAACTTTGGAGATTACTACGCGGGATAAGAGAGCCGTACAATTCTTACGCCATAGGCTTTCCATTGACGTCCAGCGGGGTAACGTGAGCCTAATATTAGCATCGCTTGCTAAATGGTGCAACACAGGGTTATTCCATGCTGAAGGCAAACACGTTGACTAGAACAAAATTGTAATATGAATTGATAAATAAACAAGAAAGGCCCTTAAAAATTAAATATATGTATATATATATATTATATATATATATATATATATATATATATATATATATATATATATATATATATATATATATATATATATATATATATATATATATATATATATATATATATATATATATATGTATATATATATATGGGACTCACAAACCTACTAGAATCCGAGTAGTACTCTTTGTCCCTTATCCGGGACGACCGCAGTACTGTCGTCTTGAGATCACTTCACCTGGCTACTTTTGTTGCCATTTAGGCTGCCTGCGTGGCGGTTTTGCGTGGCGGTTATTTTGGCAGCGGAAACACTTTTTGCGAAATTTCTTACAATAATCCAGGATTAATGATCCTTGAGGAGCGTCTCTATAAGGGCTTGATATGTTAGGAGGTTTTCAGTAAAGTAAGTTCCGGGACAGTAGTTCTTGTTCAGTGTCGAAAAAGGCGCCACGTAGCATAGCAGTGCCTTACATCGTCAGCTCCTCCTGAGTTGCACATGCGGCATACGGAGGAGTCAGTTTTTTTTACCAATCTCATTGCTTTCAGCAATACCTACCTACACTGCTGCTGATTAGTGTTTCCTCCATCTGGCCGTTAACTGAGGGGTTTCCTGATGCCAGTTCTTTAATTCTTAGGTACTAGGGAATTTGTCTGGGGAAGACCTGCATGGCTGCTGTGGAAGCCGTGCGCTTCGCTCGTGCTTTGTTGGACGCCTTAAATATTTGGGTCTTATTGAGAAGACGGCGTGTTGTATCTCTGGTAGTCGTACGCTCCTATCAAGATGCGGCGTATTACATGATGCTGTCTACTGCCGATGGTAAGAGACGGCGCCGAGAGTCCGTTGCTTATCTGGTCCGTGGGAGGATTTTTCCTAGCTCTGTTGAAGCTTTAGCTGCTTTTTCTTGCTGCATAGCGCACATGAGGTGTTCCTGTGAGAGCCTTATCCATGATCACGCCCAGGTACTTGACCACGGGCGTGGATGTTACTGAGTGGCCTTCCTTAACAAAGGTGTTGTCGGATATCGGCCAAGGATCCGTTGGCTATTCCTTCATGGCAGATCCTCGTCATGGGCGGTAACGTTCACTGCCAGATCGTCTGCGTACACAATGGAATAAACTCCCGGGGAAATGCCGTAGTCTTGTAGGTTCTATATTTCACAAGGTCGGTCCCAGTACAGACCCTTGGGGGACCCCGTCTGTGACTGCGTAGTTTACGCCTTCGTATGTAGATGCTTGATGTATTAGGTACGACAGCATGATACGTCGTAGGAAGCCGGATACGCCTTTCTTGCCAAGTGCTTGATCTATGGCGTCCCACGAAAGCGTACCAACCGCGTTTTTTTACGTAAATAAGGGTGACCAGTTAGTACGACGGGTCTGCTATCGGTAAATTTCTGTGTTTCCAATATGTTTAGAGCTTTGCTGATGAGTGGTTTTATATATATATATATATACAGGGTATTACAGGAATATTTGATCAACGATATATGGAATTGTAGAGCTCGTTAAGGCAAATATTTTTTCCAATGGAACATGGTCTCTAAGAGGCCCTGTTTCGCAATGAGAGTTAAATTACTACAATTTGTGACATTGGTGTTTTTGCCCGATATAGGAGCATAGAATGTGCTGTTGCGAGACAACCAGGTTTCCTAGACAGAAGCTAAGCACACCGCCGTGTTCGTGAGAAAATTCTGCTTCTTTCGAAGAACTCATAAGGCCGGTCAGAAGATGCTACATGGTCGCTAAGAAGAGAATTCGCCAAAATGAAGTTATTTTATTAACCTTCACGCCCAATACCTCAAAATCATTACCTTACGACCACTTACAGCGCTCTAAACTAACATATTCAGGCAAGTGCGTATTTCATGACGATCATTTTGGTACCAAACTTATGGCAAAGCGAGCTGTGGTTGCGGAGTAATTACGATTTTTTGGTGGGATGTCCAGATTAAGTGCATGTAAACCTGGTTGTCTCGCAACAGCACATTCTATGCTCCTATGTCGGGCAAAAACACCAATGTCACAAATTCTAGTAATTTAACTCTCATTCCGAAACAGGACCTCTTAGAGACCATGTTCCATTGGAAAAAATATTTGCCTTAACAAGCTCTACAATTCCATATATCGTTGATCAAATATTCCTGTAATACCCGGTAGTTCAACAAGTTCTTAAAATGAAAACCAAGAATTTTCCAAATCTTGTTTTTAATTTTTTCTTATTTGATATACTCCCCGAGAAGCTCAATACACTTTTCCCACCGAGATTTCAGAGCATTTATACCTCTTGAGTAGAATTCCGCGTCTTTAGACTGAAAATAGGCATTGACAGCACCCTTAACCTCTTCATTGCTGGAAACACGCTTTCCACCGAGACTATTCTTCAAATGTCCGAAGAGGAAATAATCTGAGGGGGCCAGGTCTGGAGAATAGGAAGGTTGTTTAATAAGTTCGAACCTCAGTTGGGTCAGTTTTGCCATTGCTTGCCGCGACTTGTGTGCGGGAGCATTGTCCTGGTGAAACAGGACAACCTTCTTCTGCAAAGCGGGCCGTTTCACGATGAGTTCTTGCTTCAGGCAGTTCAACAGTCTTGCATAATATTCTCCCGTGATCGTTTTACCGCTCTCAAGGTAGTCGACCAGAATTATTCCACGTTGGTCCCAAAAAACCGTAGCCATCATCTTTCCGGCCGATGCCGTTGTCCGCACCCTCTTCGGAGGTCCTTCACCAGGTGCACACTATTGACGAGATGCTTTTTGGGTCTCAGGAGTGTAGTGATGGACCCAGCTTTCATCGACGGTCACGAATCTGCGCCAAAAATCCGACGGATTTTTCGACATCATGGCCAAATTTCGCTGTGAAGCGGAAACACGCGCGTCTTTTTGGCCTTGGTTGAGCAAATTTTGCTCTGAGCTTTTTCATCTTCAAGTTTTCGTGCAGGATGAAATGCACTCTACGCAAACTGATCCCCAAGGCCTCCGCTATCTCCCTAATGTTCACTCGCTTATCTGCGGCAACGATTTTCCGCACTTTTTCCACGTTTTCCTCATCAGTTGCCGTTTTTGGGCGTCCTAAACGTAGTTCACCCTCGGTGCTCCTGCGACCTCTTTTTAACTCATTAATCCAGTTGGAAACAGTGGGAAAACATGGCGCAGAGTCACCGTACACCTCGTCTAACTCAGTTTTCACTTGGGTCGCATTCCAACTTTTGAAGTAAAAACGCTTGATAACCACTCGAAACTCTTTTTTCTCAATTTTTCAAAATCACGCCGATACGTTGCACGGGAAAAGCGATCAAATCGCAACGGTCAATCACCATAATATTTTGACTGCTAGCAATCGAAAAGTTGCCGTATCCAATAGCGGTGAAAGCGCGAAAAAATTCGAATTCTGAAAAGCTCATTTTAAGAACTTGTAGAAGTACCTGTATATCTGATCCTGCCTGTCTACCTCCACTCGCCACTCTAGGGCAGTACTAATGCCGCGCACACCCCCGGTTGCCACTGGGCTGATGAATCGTCGAGAACACGTTACACCAAACGCTGGAGACGACAAAGGCGTGTCAAATGGCGTGCATTCATTTTAATAAAGCCGGCGACTGGCACCACGGCGGTGCGCGATATCATCATCCTCGTCAATAGTATTATTATAGAGTCTTCAAGCAGGCAGGCTTTGCCGTGCCCATCGAGCCGACATATCTGTGTAAAGACGAAAACATTTGTCCAGACGGTGAGAGAAGATGAGCCATAAGGAATTTGCTGACATGCCTTGACATGTCGGTTCGGAGCACTTATGCGGCAAGCTATACTGCGATCTCTCGCCCAGCCGCCCACTTGTACTTAAGGCGGAGAGGGACAAGAGTTGTCATTACAAAGCCTTACCGAAGCAGCACAGCACGTGTTCGTTCATCGTTGAGATATCAGACGTGGGTGGACCGAAAGCTATGGCCATAACACGCACAATTGGCCAGATCGTCTAGAAGTCGAACGAGGAGACAAATGATTCGCAGCGTTCCTAAGGCAGCGCAACGCCTTAGGAGTTTAACGCGGCAACGCGAGACTGATTCGCGACTCGCTCCCAAATGGGACCGGTCTGGAGTAACTGATGTATATATTAGAAGTTCAATCTGTACAATTTTCGGCTGGAAATAATTTGATGACAATAAATTATTATTGTTATTATTCAAAACATTGGTCGTTTACAACAAAGGTACAATGAAAAACAACGTAAACAGAAACCCGCACAATTCTAAGATTTTCACCACGTAATTAATTCATTTATGATCACCGTAGGAGCGCCGTATACATACGCAGCAACCTCAAACTTTGTCAAGGGTGCTCTCTCTCTTGCTCACTCTGCCATAACTTTTAGCCGCAGCCGTTCATATGGATTTGTTTCATTGCGCTGTTCCTGTGGTGTCTTATCCCGATGATACTAACCGTGAAGCATAGGTTATCAGCGACAGTGTGCGGTGAATATGACTTGGCGGGAATGAGCGCGCGCCATGTTATGAATGGAGGGTTTAATACCGACCAGACATCGCTATTAAACCCTCCATCGTCGTCATCATCACTATCATGAGTCGAGGTCATCATGCCGATAACTTGTTCTTCGTATGGCCCGAAAGCAATTCCCGATGACAATGACTCAATCCTTACTATACTCATAGTATTCATATCACAAAAAGTCCTCACAGCGACATGCAACCATGTCGGGCTAGACAACGGTGTCGATGGAGGGCCGTCGGTGCAAGCCAACGGCAAACTGCGTCAAAGACCAGCCAAAAGCAATACGAATCCGGTGTTGTCAATTTGAAAGCTGTGAAGCTGTGCTGCGCTGCGTTCGTAGCCGGGCATCAACAAGACGTCATTGCTAGTCATTGTTCGCAAATTCGCATCGTCCGACTTGTTCAATTCAGTTTGTCAGAAATATACTCTCGAACGGAAGGTGGAAGCTGCTATTCGAGCGAGGAACGTCTCAAAACGCCTTTGATGAACGAGCCGCACTGCACTCGGTGGCAGCAGAGAGAACTATACATAGGTAGTAAATTTACAGCAGCCACGGCAGCAACAGCTCGAAGAGCAAAATTGGGACACTCGTGGTTTAACCCTGTAGAACAATGCCACTTCCAGGCAGTCCTTTGCGCTTGGAAACCTCTTTGTGTGAGTGCAAAATGGCTCACAGGCTTGATTTACACCCTTGCGTGAGCAAACCGGCGTTGCGTGAAATTGCAGTGCAAGCAGTTTTTGGATGATGTGGGAAATCGTTTACTAATGTCCACTGGCTATGGAGATCTATGTACACTTATATATATATATATATATATATATATATATATATGATTTTTCTTAATGCTTGCAATAATATATTGTCATAAATATATACATTGATGTTGTCGTTTGTATGTGTGTTTTGGAGAAAAACGTAGGTCTTTTATCAACAACGTTCTACACGAGGTTGCCGCAACCGCATCGCTCATTTTGGTGTCTGCTGGCCATGCTGATGTTCCGCTCACCGGAGGAAGGAATTCAGAGTGTGCTCTTTGCCCTTTTCGACGAGAAAGTTCGCGCCTGTTCGGGAATGGTACGTACCTTATGCCTTCCCTTCTGTTGGCTGCTATTTCAGATTACGTAAGACTGTACATTGCAAAAGTACATATCAATATTATCTACTGTCTGTCTGTGTGTGTATTGACTAATATATATATATATATATATAACACATGTCAAGGGCACCCGATCCGCAGGCGTCTAAAAAGCGTGTTTTGAACGCTCTCACTAACCCTCCTTAGGCAGATGGGGCCCCCAGATAGGAGGGCAACATTTACGTTTGGGAAGAATATTGGGAAGTTTATTACTTAACTTACACTCTCTACACTAAATCCTACAGCGCCGCTACTTCGACTGAGCAACCACATTTTCCGGGACCCGTACAACAAAATATCCAGATTCTGTCCTTTCTCACTAATTACTCCTTGATCTTGTTAAGAAGCAAGATCTGGCGGATTAGAATTGGAACCCCCGCATAGTCGCAAAAGGTTAAACATGCACAACGAATGTACGTAGAAAAAGCCAATGTGTGCAGTGTGCGTGTATTAAAAACAAACATTTTGGCAAATTATAGAAATGTTTGATTGGCAAATTATAGAACATTTTGATTGCACCCGATTGTGAAGAAAAATTGTCAAAATCTTTAAACCTTACGAAATGTCACCCTGATTTTATGTCGTGCCAGGATCGAGCTCTCGGCTCCTGGTGAGTGCCGCCAGAGTAGCTACCACTCTGTCACGTCATAATTTATGTTTATATATATATATATATATATATATATATATATACATATATGTATATATATATATATATATATATACATGTATGTGTATATATATATATATATATATATATATATATGTTTTTTTACCTAAGTCTCCAGCCGCATATGCGGGTATTAAGCACACGTTCATACAACCACATTTCCTCTAGCACAGCAAGCTAGTGTCTAGTATCCTTGCTGCTGCTGCTTGGTCTAGATAGGTATCGACTTTGTCGTCGAATTCGAGCGTCAGTACTGTGAACACACATATGACACGTACATATAGGACTGCGGTCTGTACTGGTATACGAACATAAGGTTTGACGGCTGTGAGCAGCACAACAGCTGATGCTGGCGGCGACCTACAGGCTGGTTGGACGACCGGTCAGTGAACAGGGAACTGCTCTTGGTGCACTTGCGAGGTCATCACACAGATACAGTCGATCGATCGTGGTCAAAGCCACCCGCAGCCGCCCCGATAGCCGCGGGGCGGCAGACCGACCTTTCTTGCTGAGGATCGGCCATCGGCGTACGTGCGTCGAACTTAGTCGAGTTATAGCCGCACTAGAAACTAGATTGTCCATTGGGAATCGATTGAGGCCGAATAGAAGTATACCTATTTATGATGACAGCAGCGGGGACATCACAACGATATAGGAACTATATCAGGCCCATCAAGCCAAACGCACGGCAAACGCGGGCTGCACTTTTGTTACTACGGTTACCACTAGCCAGCCCTGTATGGCGACCCCTATCGGCTACCACGAGATGAGGCGAGATATATATATATATATATATATATACATATATATGTGGACATATAAGTTTCAGGTAGGACGGAACAAGTAAGCATATAATGTATACATATATCTGTCTCTATCTAGATAGGCAAGCGGGCAAACAGTGACTGATGTGCAGAAACGACAGGGATACAAACACGGCAATCCTGCTTGGGCTGTGGGCTGCAACAGTAGAAACGCAGAGCATACAGATCTAACCTCGTCCTCGGCCAGAACGGGCTGCTCTCTATTCGCAGCCTTTAAATCGTCCCTTGCCACACTCTGTCGCTTTTCCGACACGCGGAAATGCATATACGTTTTAGAACGGGAACCGGTGCTCCTCTTCCCCTCCCTGCCAGCAGGGAGACACTTTGAGCAGAAAGCTGGGACGAGCCAACCCAGTCGTGTAATTCCGTCTCAGCACGCCAACGAACACCGTTCTACTACCGCCTGAGCGCGTTAGGACATGGCGTCCATTTCTTGACATCTTTTCTTCTGCAATTCTGTTTCACCATCAGTCGTTGAGTCGAGATGCCGCCAGATGG
This sequence comes from Dermanyssus gallinae, assembly GCA_003439945.1. Taxonomy (NCBI): domain Eukaryota; kingdom Metazoa; phylum Arthropoda; class Arachnida; order Mesostigmata; family Dermanyssidae; genus Dermanyssus; species Dermanyssus gallinae. The sequence goes on from QVRM01006379.1 coordinate 97,041, forward strand.
GCGTGTTTTTCATTTCGCATTCTATTGCAGACGATCTGCAACCCTCGCTCGGTCGGTCGCTCGCGTCATCAAGCGAGTTGCGTCGTCAAACGGCAACCGACCGTCTGCTCGCGACGGGACAGAACGGCAGATACTACGGTGGTTAGTTGCAAAAACTTTAATGCCGAGAATTTGTTGTGGCTTTTTTTTCGGTGTGGAGAGCAGCGTTCGTTTAGTTAGACTCTGACGTCGGCGGACGCCAACATCGGAGTTGCGATGTCTCGACGCCGGCTGTCATCTGCCCGTGGATTGCCAGTGCTGTATCGCCATGCCCTGGTTAGTTGGCTGCCTAGATGTCTGGTTGCCCCACCGCTGACGCTGGCCTATAAAGTTCTCTGCCGTCACATTTCGTATAGAGAAACAGCGACAAATGTGCCCCGTTTTCTCATTTAGCCTCCGTTCTTCTAGTGGGCTCTTGAGTGGATCTCTGATCCACCGAGAAGGCGACATTCGTTTTTGTTTGACCATTCCTTCAACAGTGGCTGCATTTATATATGTATATATATATATATATATATATATATATTTGGTTCATTCCGGCTGGGTGAGCCCATTGCCCATTTTTTAGCAAGCATGACTAATGATTTCTGATGAACGTTTTAGAGGATTTCTTTCAAGCTACGCCACACTCCGCATTATGCTGCCCTACGTGCCAAGAAGGGCAAGACTTTGGTTTTGCCAAAGCCTTCTCGGCGGCACGCTCGAGTACTTAGGAATTATCATAAACGTGATCATCAGTGTTCTCACTTAGAACAAGGGCCTCTACCCTAAGAGCTGGCTGTCAGTCTTGGGGATTTCGGTCGCCATTTGACAACTGCAGCTATCAGACGCTGGGATGGACATCGCGTCGATAGGGCCATCCATATAAACTAGCGTACTGGGACCTCGAATCTAAGCGAAGTAGGTGGTGCAAAATCACAAAGCCAGCAGATAGAGGTAACACGTGCACGTAAAAAGCTGTATTTGGCAAACAGAAATGACTGCATTGAGTTTTTTTTTATTTCAAACCATTTGTCTGGTACATGGCTGTACATGAGCAGATACTCTGCGACATTATAATGCTTCGTCAGGAACCTTCGTTAAAACTTGCTTGAGGGATCTTTGTACGGAAATGAGCGGGACATAACTACTTTTTGGCAAGACTAGGTGGCCAATCTATACAGAATGCAGGGTGTCAGATAGCCTCTGACAACAGTAGCGGCGGTCGTAATGCCGCGCCCGTTCATCGGCAATATATGTAGTGGGCATGACGTGTGACGAAAGCTAGACACACACGTAGAAAGAAGCGGGGATACACTGGCTATTGGAGAAGGGTACTCCACACCGTAGAATACTCTCCCAGATGAGCATTTTGATAGACGAAAGCATATATATATATATATATATATATATATATATAAAGAGAGAGGAGAGAGAGAACGAGAGGAGTTTAAAACATTTTGACATAAATAACATATCGGCTAGGTAAGGTCAAAGTTCAAGTTGTATTATAAAGTGCCTTGTATGCCGTTATATCTGAAAGATGATGCCAGGATTATAGCCGGTCTCGGACTTTTCGACATTGTCTATGCGAGATACACCCTTTTTGTGACTTTTTGGCCATCTTGAACATTATTTTCCATTTTTCCGCCAAATACATTTCTTAAACTTGTCGATGGCAGCGGGCCTATTGGCAAACAACTTGCTTTTCAAAAACCGACAGTTTTTTTCACAGACAAAGTCCAGGGTCGTCAGGCTGCACGAACGAGCTGGAGCCACGGAATGTCTGCTTTATAGGCATCAAACTTTTCAACCACAAATCATTCATAATACAGCTCTCTGAGAGATATCCACAGTATAAAACGGTGGTATTACTGACTTAAAAGGCGAATGCTTAGAAACACCGTGCCGTAAGCGCTGCCATTTCGGTAAGACGGCAAAGTTGGAAACAAACTCTCAAGTGACTGTTGTGATATATATATATATATATATATATATATTATATATATATATAATATATATATATATATATATATATATATATATATATATATATATAAATTCAAGCATGTCAGACCTAGGCTGACGTACGTCACTGGCGCCCACGGGAACTGTACCTCAGCGTCGTTGGTTGTAGTATACGTCCATGTGCATGAGCACGATTCGATTGTAAAACCTCTGAGACAATCCTGTCCGTACTACACATACAACATACAATAATTGGAGTGGAGGGCGCAACATGAATCTCCGCTTAGAAAACGGCGGATAGCAATAACCAAAATGAGGAACAATAAAGATTAGTATGATTATGACGATGATGATGATGAAACAATGACGCTGAACAGTGTTGGTGGTAAAACACGTGGAGTCCGGGCAAACTTCTCCGATAGAGTATGTATATATGGGGAGTTTTCTAAAAGTACGATCATGTTTTATATTTTGACGTAATATCTACCAATTGCTGCACTTTTCTTGAGCCAGCATATCAATGCATAAAAGCACACCTTAAAATCGCGCCTAAATCGATGGTTTCTGGCTCTACCCTAATGACCTCATCAACCTCCGATCAACCGCATGAATCGAAACCACTTTATCTCAGTAAAACTTTTGGACTTGGCATTTAAGCCTAAAGTCTACCCTAGCGACGCATATGTTACGTCTGAATTCCCGGCAATCGGAGCCATCACGAGCCACGTTCTTGTCGTCCGTTGCTGTCTTTGGAAATTATCTACATAATAAGTAGTACACATTGGAATGCCCAGATGGGAATTTTCACGCCGTTCTTGCGTGCACATTCCTTAAAGATGGTGCTCTATATCCTTCTAGTGCCCTTGAATGCCAAAAGAACGCAACTTTGCATGCGATGGAGCTTACAGTATCTCCGCACTTGGTTTTGTTTAGCGAGAGTTCCCGCATAACAGGGGTGAGGTGCTCTAACAGAAAATGGAGGGTGTGACGGATTCCGTCACGGTGGCGTCACCCTGATGCTCTCGTTATGTGGATCTAAGTGCTACCTAAGATCAAAAGATGTACGCAAAAGTCTATTATGCACATTGTTGATATGACGGCGCTGCTAACGGCTGTAATTGGCAATTACCGCAGTATCTAGGACTGTGGAATAAAAGGAACCCAAGGTTTCCTTTTAATTTGAGCATCAGAGGCTGGCGCTTGCTGTTGTAAGTGTCTTGCGTTCAGGGGTGATCCCGGCACATCTGTTAAAATGTTTTTAAACTGCTGGAAGTTGTACGTGCTTTTGTGTTAGGCCGCACAATAAAACCATGTTAGTTAGCCACGATGCCACGGCCACAGAGCATAGCTTTGTAAACATTGCTGATCAAGGCATTATTCGGTGTAAATTGTCTGCAGGGAGCCTGGCAGAGTACACCAGTTTCATAACTCTTAGATGAATCAAAACAGGCCCTAAGGGATACTTGATCTATCGCATCTTGGTAGCTGACGCGGTAAAGTCATAACCAAACAAAAGTGAGTAGTTTTGCGTTATTCTAGTTTCTAAGGAGTGGAAAAGATTTGACGCAAATTTGTGGAGTGGCCTAAGGCTATCGTACCTCTTCAAGGTATTGGATGCGTTTCAAATGCCCAGCTTTGCTTGCACTATAGGCAATCCGCGGGATCTAAAGTAAAAACGAATTTGCTGTAACCTCCTCGAAGAGGGCGGCGAGCACATCTCGGATGTGACGGTGTCGCACCTCAGCCTATGGCACCTACAATAGAGACCGCGTTTCCCCTAGACAGCCTAAACAGCATTATCTACGTGGCGGGTAATTTCATACATATGAGTACTCGACGGTGGCGGCGCGCCCTGGTTAGCCAAGGTTGCGCAAAACTACCTGGCTTCTGGTGCGGTCAATTGCAGGTCTGCCGATCCTGGTTATGGGGACATATGTTTATGTTTAAACTTCCTGTTCAGTAGTGCATGCATGACGCATGATGTTAAATGGTGAGTTTTATCCTAGATGGCATATCTCGGTGGCGCACCTGCGCCCTGCGCTTTGTAATTCCACGCCATCACAATATTTTGTTTGTTAGAAAAGGCTCACTTAAAATACAACACTATCAATCAAAATTAACTTATATATATGTATATATATATATATATATATATATATATATAGCGTTATGCCCAGAAGTGACTTTGTTAGGAAGCCTTGCTTTTATGGAGGATCCCGATAGCGTATGATTGTATCATGGCGACACTGAAAAGGAGATTACCCTTGGATTGGAAACATGTGCATGTATATATTTGTATATTTTTATACGGAACTGGCACGTTGTGTGAACGCATTTTTACGCAATTTTGCAATGTACCTAACAAACGTGCTAAAAAACGTCACGATAATGAAGTAAAAGTGTAATATGACGATTGATTATCATTATTATTATTTATTTAGAAAAATGTATATAATGCTTCACGACGTTGCTGCTCGTCGACTTAGTTGCTTCTTCTGCGCGCCGTAGCCGCTCTATCGCTCATGCCCGTGAGGAAGTCCTGCCCGCCCCCTGGCGCGAAGGTCCGGGTCCATCCAGTCTCTCATAGTTCCAACAACTGAGCACGATTGATAAATAAATTACCATGACCATAAGCTTATGATGACGGAACGGACCGTCTAATCATCTTTATAACTATAGGGTGGCATTAGCTATTCTGTTACTTTCGACAATATAATCCCCGCCAACAAAAGCTGCCGCTTTTATTTTGTTGATGTGACAAATTGAGACTATTCTCGTTTGTGTGATACATTTATATATATATATATATATATATATATATATATATATATACATAAATACAGTCCTTAAAAAACATATAGGGCCACCCATTTTTGCCACTTGCACGCATTTATTATAACCAATCGTGGAAATATCACAGTGATACATGCTTACAGAGTAACAGCGGAGATTTCTATCGATATTTGGCGTCTGGGATTACTTTGAACCACAAGATGTCTTAACGAGTGAATTAAGCGGATTAACGGCGTTTGGGCTCATTTCACGGCACTCAGCAACTATACTTAATACTCAGCAACTATACTTCCCGTTAAATCGGATAACCTCAAAAATTCGGTTTAAAATAGTGTTGAACAAATTTTGGATGACGACCTGCAAGATCTTGTCCCAAGCCCCAAAAGTAATCATTAGAGGCCTGGGCACAGCTGTTCTGGTTCACGAACCGAAGTTCCTATCCTGCAGCTTCTCCTCGAATTCCTGCTGGTCTGACAAAAGCCAGTCCTCTACTGTGTCTTTGAGTTCGTCGTCAAGTTGAAGCGCCTCTCGTTGAAATGTTTTTTTTAGTAGACTAAACTAATGGAAATCGCGGGACGACATGTCCGGATGAAAGACAGTCAAGCTAAGCCAGTACCATTTGTGTGACCCTAGAGACGTGTGGATGCGCGTTTTCCTGGAGCACAATCACTTCCTCCGTGAGCAGGCCAGGCCATCTGCACTTGATGGAGTCGCGTAGGCCAAGGAGTATATATATATATATATATACTCCTTGGCCCATATTTTTTTAGAAATTGAATTTGAATTGCGTTTGCAGCAGGCCGCGCAACTCTAACATGTAGACCCTCGCGCTTTAATCAGGTGGAAAAAAACTGAGAATTTGAATGCAGCTTTCGATGCACTTGTGACTGATGATGTTACTGTTGTTATCTCTAGAGATCTAAATCAACTCGGAATAAATTGATCGAATTGGCGTGGCTCGTCATCACGACGTGTTGATCAATTGACAGCTGGGGATGAGCGTGTAGTTAAGGAGATGCTTCTTCAGTTCTGCTGCGAATCTGGTTCTCATCAGCTGGTATGATACCCTACCCGCGAATTCAAGAAACTGGACGTTCTCCTAGCTACTGATGACTCATTTGACAACATTACTATATCGATTGCACCGATCGCCACCGATCCTAAAATGGTTAAGCTTTATCTCGCGGTCCGTCCACGTCTGAGACGCGCACTGACCGGTGAGACTACGACAGAGTGGACTACGAAGGGATGATCACAAATCTGATTGCGACTGAATGCACGAAATGATTTGCCGCCTGTCCTGACGAAAATAGGGCGTACAACAAGTTTGCGAGCTACATGCATTTCATCTTGCTTAAAAAGTTTCTTTCCCTTCGAGAACTTCGGATACCGAGAGTAGGCTATTGCACGGATCTGCGCGGATTGGCTAACGAACGCAGCGCCACCCCCGACGGAATACCGGCCATCGTGTACATGAAGTGTGGCTGTGATGTATGTGTGCCACGTTCGATTATCTGCCGCTGGCCTCTCGACGAAGAAGCCGTACCTAATTTCCTTGAAGATGCCACCGTCTGCTACGTGCGTAAAGGGCGGTGATAAGAGCGACCCTTATAAGAAAAAGGCCCGTATCGATGACCTCCGTGCTTTGCAAACTCTTCGAGAAGGTCATTACAGATCTAAAAATCCTTTCGGGACTGACTCTTAGTCAAGATTTAACGTCCATGGGACTGCCTTTCGCATTGCTTCACCCCATAAATACAAATGTGCAACGGTGGGGCTCGAACCCGCGCACCTATGTGTCTTCTTCGGTCGCGAGGCGCAGACGCATGCCACCACGCCACCGGGCTCGACAGGCCATAACAGATCTACAGGAACACAAATGCACAACGGGTCTAATGGGACGAGGAAACAATTCGCATATTGTGCCGCCCATCCTGCTCTTACAGTTACTTGAGACTTAAAATGAGTGGGCCCTCTTCATTAATGATGGAAGACCGTTTGACTGCGTGTATATCTATTTTAAATCTGCTTTTGAGAGTACCGCACACTCTAAGCTGCTTAATATCCTACCTCTATATAGAGTGGGCAGTTGAATAGCTAATTGTATTAAGGCTACCTTAAATGATAGACTCTTTAGGATCAGAGTGAACGACTCTCTGTCATCTACGGCTCAAATCACCTCGGGCTGTCCGCCGGGTACCATTATCGGCCCTTCAGCATACATGCTGTATACCAACTCATTGAAGTATGTAGTGCCTCAAGTCGTTTATTTAAAAATGTATGCTGATCATCTCAGCATGTATATATCCGTAGATAATGAAAGCAACACAGTTTTATTTTAAGAGACACAACACACATTTATAGAGTGGTGTAGAGGCCTTGATCTGATTTAACTATCTGTTAATAAATGTGCTGTGCTATATATTGGACGCAATAACCCTGCACACAGATACATGAGAAACTAACCGTTAAGAACTCGATCAGAGACTTAGAAATACTGACATCCGATAACTTGAACTATACACCTCATATACTTGTGAGTGGTAACGGCTGCTACAAGGAGACTGAACTGGATATTGCGCTCGTTTGTAAATAAATATGCTTTTTCGTATGTCAGACTATGCAAGCAATATGTTCTCCTGGCCCAATTATACGCTTTACCCGTATGGCATCAGGGATGAGAGGATTCTGGCCATGTGATGAGAATGTGTTGGCCAAAATACACAAACCGTTCCTAATATGTGTTGCCTTCCGCTGCAACATTAGCAGGAATAATGTTAAGTGCATGGTTAAAACCGTTATATTGAAAAAATATTGACCGATGTACGTTCACCAGCATATGTAAGCAGCCTAATAGATTCAATACGTTCTTTGAAGTCATGATGACGATAACTTGCTCTGGTATGAACATTCAGGCTAAAGCTGTAGCCAGGAAAGTGATCGTTAATAGAATGTTTGCGTAACGCACACACCGCAAGTGCAATTATGTACAGCCAAACATCTAAACCGCCAGATGACGCGTTTGTTATTAAATTTCGCAATCCTCAATAAAGCCCGTTTACTTTTTGCTTGATTTCTTGGAGCATTGCGACCAGCTCTTGCTGTATCACTGCGGCGCGCTTCTCCCACTCCTCAGCTTGGGCCTCCTCGAATGTTGTTAGTCTTGGCTGGAAACCCGTAATATGTCTTTGCCGGCGATCCTGCATGGCTTGAGCCGTATCGTGTCATATTTTAGGGCTCTTCTTCGCCAGCTCCATCTCCGCTGCCAGCCGCGGTTTTGTTTCACAGGAGGAACAGCCTGGGTATGCGAAGGCTGCGCTCAGTCACCTTCCTCTTCTGTAACACTCCTCCACAAATACATGCCGACGGTGAACTGGCTAGCACGTATCTTAAGCTATCATTGTACGTGGAGACTGAGAGACGCATTGTTGAATCCATTAGAATGGGCGCCGTTGACCACTCCGATCCGGCGACGATGCAGCATCACTTGCCGTATTTAGACTTAATCGAACGTGTACATCTAAACATACACGGTTGCACGCACCTGCACGTCTGGCCACAGTCCTCGACAGAATTATATCACCACATTGTAGGCTCTCTTCGTACCTATTAATTGCAGTGCAAATTTTTGACTTGGTGGTTTCCATTGAAAACTTTGAAGTTATTGACACTTTGTTCTTATCTTTGGGCGCTTCACCACTTACTCTACCGGCACAACACCTACTTTCCAACAATTCACTCAAAATCATTATACTTCAGTACACCAATTTCAACACGTCCGCACTTTTCCGTGCTCAAATGATAATTACAGATACAGGGTATCCGGCATTTTTTTGAAGATCGGTATAGGAAATTGTGGAGCTCGTTAACGCAAATATATTTGCCATTAGAACATGGTGTCTGAAAAGTCCTGCTTTGGGGTGAGAGTAATATTACTAAAATTCGTGACACTGGTGTTACTACCCGACATAGGAGCACAAAATGTGCAATTGCGAGACAACCGGTCTCCTATACAGACACTAAGCACATTGTCGTGTTTGTGAGAAAATTTCTCTGAGAAGCATTTAACGCCGGCCAAAAGACGCGACATGGTCGTTTAGAAGAGAATTCGCAAACATTGAACAGTTCTCTTGATAGCTTTCACGCCCAATACCTCAAAATCATAACCTTATTCCAAACTGGTGTGAGTGATTGCGAAGTAATTAAGATTTTCCAGAGATCATGTCGAGATTGAGTGCAATATACTTAACATTATATCCATTTATATCTATTAATAACAAACTTAGTATCGCGACCGTTCTGTGTTTGTTTTCGTGAAAGAGCAGAGCGCACCGGTCGAACAGAATATAATTTATTTATAAGTTGTTCTCCTTCCTGCGTATTATAACGAGTCGTGTACCACGTTCACAAAGCATTTGGTTTGAACGGAGAAAATAGCTACTCTTCTTCTTCTGGAATCTCAAACCCGTTTGTTTACCACGTCCCATACCAGATTGTTTTGGAAGTCAGATTAGTCAACCTTTGGATTCGTTTGCCGTTGATCTTGCATGTTACAAGATCATCGCATCGGTAAAGCAATATGCTGTTATTTTTAGCGTTGTTGCGGTTTTGTTTCTTTGGCTGATGTGGTAATTGCTGCTTATTGTAATTGTTGTTGTTGTTGTTGTTGTTGCGGCTGTCGCTGTTGTTATTTTGATTAATGCCCCCTTGTTATGGAGTGTTGCTTGTTTCGACGTAGCCCCACCGTCGTTGATGGTCTCATGAATCCTGCGTATAAGTGCACACGAAGGGGCAGTATGGTCGAGGCAGTTCGTCATCTCTTGTAGAGCTAATAGCAGCAGAGGTAATTGTTTACGTGGCAAACGATTACGCCTCCACGTTTGCCGGCATACTTGCTTATACTTGCGTCGCTGCAATAATAACCCTATGCTATATTTATATGCTACGACTACTGCAGCTCTACTGATTAAGATGACTAATGCTGCAACTAAGATACAACAACACCAACAACGCTAACAACAACAATAGCAACAGCAGCAGCAACAACAACATCGACAACAACGACATCATCATCAACAACAATGAATGTAATCATGGACTTAAATACTTATCGGGCTGAACCTCAGCCAAGATTTAACGTCCACGGGACTGCTTTTCGCAATACTTCATAGACGGACCCCCATAAATACAAATGTGCAACGGTGGGGTTCGAACCCGCGCACCTATGTGCCCTCTCCGGTCGCGAGGCGCAGGCGGAATGCACTACGCCACCGAGCTCGACAATCATGGACTACTATGAATAAAACTACCAACAATCTCGTCTACTCTACCCTGGATTGGTGCCGCTCCCGTTTCCACAACCTCGGCGTCCACTGACGACTGACGCATTTTTAACGCATAGTACCGATCGTGCCTTTGCAGTAGCAGCGTCAGCTGCACCAACATCAAGCTAGGTACTTAACAGCTTTGAGCCCGGTGGCGTGGTGGCTTAAGTCTGCGCCTCGCAACCGGAGGAGACACATGGGTGCGCGGGTTCGAGCCCCACCTTTGCACATTTGTACTTATCGGGGTCTGTCTATGAAGCAATGTGAAAAACAGTTCCATGGACACTAACTCTTGGCTGAGAGTCAGCCCGAATACTTTACTTACTTTAGGTACTTAACAGCAGTAGCCATTTTTTATTCTAGTTTTACTGCAGGCCGATTGGTGATAGTAGTGGCGAGTAGATGGGCGAATAGGAATCTGGTTTTGTTGGCTATTCGCCGATCTAGCATTGGCTAGCAGCTCTGGACGACTCTGTAAGATGTTGTCGGGCCGGACGGGTTCTGGGGCAGCGGCGGCAACAACGATAGGCCTCTCCGACTATGTTTGTTCGATTATATTTAGGCCTCGTCCTCGGCGTCGAGCTTTTATTATTGGGGCGGGCTTGTTTACACGCATCACCGAGTCCCGTGTCGGGAGTCCCGTGTACCCAATGAGCCGGTCAGCCGTCGAGTCATTCATCCGTCGATGATTTTTTCCCATCAACTTCCCTGACAGCAGCATTGGCGCATTCATGCATTCTCGTAAATGAACGAAACGCCTCGAGCTTGCTCCCTCACACAACCTGTGTGCAGCGCTCGCCGTCATCATAGCACGTCGATAATGCTGCTGCTGCTGCTGCTTGCAGTCGCTGCTGTGTGCACACAAATAAATGCACCGGCATGATTTATGCCTCTCCTATATGGGCGGGTGCTTGCTCAGCACACATACACATTTTCTGGAAAGAAATCAATCTCGAACCTCGAACATTCACCTCGGGGGCATCATCGTGAGCAGCGAGGAGACATGGCCATTTTTGTCTGACACGTTGCTGGCTCACTCTATACACACACACTCTGTGTTGGTGTTTGTGCAAGGTCGCATCCTAGTTTTGGCGTTGTCGGCCGTCATCGGTGTCGAGAAGACTTTATGCTTGGCTATAAAACGGATAATATACATAGATCCGACGTACCCACGTAGCTAAACTACTACTCAGTTACGACTGGCAACACTGAATAGCGCAATGCCGGTGGTAACGAAGAGTAAACGGCGACCTCTCTAGGCAGACAAGCAGGCAGGCGATGAACTAATATAGGGCTAATTAAGTTAGCGTTAATTGATCGGCTGCCCGACCAATTGCTGTTCTACAAACTAATTAAGTATCGTTTTTTTTACACTGGCGTGGCCTGCCTATCGTATATCAGCAACCACACTTTATGAATATTTCTAGTATTGATAAACGCAGCAGGAGCAGAGCCAATACACCTAAAGCCTTTCCAACCGCATCTGCAATACCTCATGATAATGCATCGAGGCACCGAACTTTTGACAAGAACACTTTGGAAGAACACTCATGACATTGTTTTTAATCGCAACTTGTAGGCAGTTTCTAATACTCAGTGCTGCTGAAAATCATGTCGAAAAATATCCGGTCGGAATTATAGCGCATAAACAACAAAATTGCGGCTTTTCTATTTTTCATAATTCTCTAGTTGGAGTTAGCGCAATAGCCCAGCACATCATTAGACATATTGCGGCAGTATGTACCTACTTAAACGCAGTTATATTTTGCCGTAATATATAACAACATACGCGACTATACACCGAGCGCATAATAGTTTATGCGCTTGCAACTTTATTTTATATACTACTCAATTGCCGAAAACAAAATCGTAGAATGCAATTCAACGTTGCTAAATTTTCCTCCAAACACGCAGGTTTAATTGGTTTGTCGATAGATTGGAGGACTGGAGCTCTCGCACATGCAGATTTAGTGAAGATATGTCAGGATAAAAAGCTTGATAAAACTTTTGGGTATTTCGCGCTCACTCCATAAGAAAATATTTTTGCCTCCTTGTTCGATTCGAAAAAAATATGTTTTCGCTGAGTTGTACTAGACCCCAAAGTCTGTTGGACAAATTCTGGGAGACCCTATATATATGTATATATATATATATATATATATATATATATATATATATATATATATATATATATATATATATATATATATATATATATATAATTGCGCATACGTATTAACACTCACACGGTAGCTCTCGCGTAATTTCAAACAAAAAAAAAAACGATCAATACGCCCAAGTATGTCTGCAAACAAACTGTTCTATTAGCGGCGTCTATCGGTGATGACTTATAATGTCTAACCTGTCGAAGCGCTGTCCGATATTTTGTTTGCAGGTAATGCTAAATAACATATATATTCGATTGATAAATTATGCTGATTTTCCTTCACGGCTGTCTTACAGTTGCATAGTCTTGCATATATTCTGTGGTTATGATATGTTTGGCAATAATACAACAGCGACAGAAACTAGGGAACCTTTATATATATATATATATATATCAGCTCCTGTGTTAGGCAATTTTGGTTGATATCTTAAAAGTTTTCAAAAAAGTAAGTTTCGTCTACGCTATTCCTTCTAGAGAGCAATATTAGCCTAAGTTTGCTATTGAACTTAATGATTAGATATGAAGTAGGTCGGGGCCGTATCCGACCGCTGAAGAATTGCCACATCTGTCTGAATATGACGTGCGAGACTTACGACATAGACGAGAGTAATCGTACACACCTGTACGTGTGCAGTCTATGGGATCTGACGCACGCTTCGTTGGAGTTGGTATCCTCTGTTGAAGCCCGGCTGGCGTAGAAAATGTGGCTAGCAACCCTTATTTCATGAGTTGTGGGCGATGATACTGAAAATCGGAACACTAAGGCTGTACGACATTGGGACCACATGTCTTGGCACTTGGAGCAAAAGTGTATAGAAATTATGCAATTATTATACAGCATTATATATTGCACTAATGCATATATATATATATATATATATATATATATCTATATATATATATATATATATATATATATATATATATATATATATATATCACCAAGCATATAAGATGCAGCAGTTTACTTTGACACAATGTTTACTTAACATGGCATTATAACAAAGAATATATATATATATATATATATATCAATAGTACACAACGTCCAGTAGAAAATGTCCAAAAGTTTTAGAGTCTAGCTGCAATTAGTGAAACATTTCTGCAGCAGCGATGTCGTGCTTCTGGGCTTACGAGACGTCAAATGAGCAAAAAAAACACCGGCGATGCGACTACTCTATCGCAACTTCTCGTTATAGGTAACAGCGCGCACACCGTTAATAAGAATAGAAAAAAAAACATTATGATCACCTGCTTGCGCCAATGCAAAGCAATTGCGGGGCGGGAACTGACCCTCATTGGTGCCACGCCTCCACTGGCCGCCCCCTAGCAACTTTGGTTAACGCGCAACCGCCGGATGAAGATGGTTCCGGTGCCTCTCCAGAATTGGCCTTTTGCCGGATTGGTCTTTCGACCCCAGAACCTCCGCCAGCAGCCCTTATGTTGGGCAGGAGCCCTGTCGTAGATGCTGCTCCCCACAAATATATGATATTGCCGCCCAATTTACGGCGGCCACCCTCGACGATATAATTTTGGCACCCGAACCCCAATAACTTACACTGGTTTTCAAAAGAAGGCGCCTTAGACGCCAAAACGGCTACTACCGCGAGAAAGCGCGCGAAGGGACGTCACGAAGAGAAAGGCTACACCCCCTTCTCCCATTCAACGCCGGGGTTTAGACTGAAGTACGTCACGGGGACAGATATTAAGGCTCTGCCGAACAATGCAATAAATGTTTGCCATTGTCCATTATTAAGTGAGTCGTTAAAACAAAACACACATACTTTGTAGTACGGTACCCAAGTACTCATTTGTGCGTATAACATCTCCGCGAGTGTTGCAAACATACCTGCAACAAAGACAATTTTAAAACAAGCGCCAGCATCGAATGAGCTTGGGGAGCAATTGGCCGGTAACGCAATCGAAAATGCCCTTACACAGTCTCTCGCAAATGATCAATACGCAGTTTCATTTGAAAACGGCGGACCAGCGCGTATTTTCGTCGGTGCGGAGCTGACCTGAAGGCCAGTATTTCATCAACGCGATCAAGCATTGTTCTTTTTTTATCATTTATAAACAAACAGAATAATTGATCTATAGCCGTTTGTCTAGGCAATTTTCGTTCTTTTAATATTTTATTACATGATTGAGGTGAGGGAAAGAAAAGAAGCGTGACGATTTGTGCCTCTAGAAGAAGGGCATTGGGTCGCAGCAGCCGTTCCTGCAGCAGTCGAGGACGAACATGTGTCATACAAATCGATTATACTTAAGCTAGTTAGTAGATCCTCAGAAATTAAAATTAAAGTGCGATACGCTAATAGGACGATTACGCTTAAAGTTCATCTGCCAGTTGAGGAGCCCAGTGCGTCGTTCAAATGTACAGAAAAATAATAGCGAACTATAATAGCGAATAATAGTGATTACCGCTATCCACCTGACACTGCGAACTGTCATCGTGAAAAATTTGGATAAGTCGATTAGAATCGTAGACGTGTTAAAAACTCTTACCTAAGTTGGACCCTAGCATCCTCGATACAACTCGCATGATGGAACAAACAAGGTGCAGGCAAAGGCATGGGTGTTGCTTTTGCCCAAATGGCCCCAGTCTTTGCCTGGGGGTCACAGTTCTCAACACTTATCTAGAATTGAATATACGGTCTGGATAAACCGATCACCATACACTAGTATAAAAATTGGCCTCAGCAATGAGTACCTGTTTGGGCACACGTCATGTGCCTGTACCGCCTCATCTAAGAGAAGCGCTTTGCTTCAAGTGTGGAGATAATTGATTGAAAAATTGAAAACGAAAGGCCACTGCATCGCGTCGACGCAACGCCCGGCCATCCGAGAGCGCGTAGCCAATTTCAGCCAAAACCACAGCAATGGGCTTTAGAACCACATGGGCTTTAGAATTCTACAATTTAGTTTTAACTAGTTCCCACCAGCGTATATTTAGCTGCCCAATTACGGCATAAAGCGACCTCGATATTGCATTGGTACTTGAAACTCCATTGAAAAGCTTAGAAATTCAAACTCTCACAGCCTGTTCTCTAAACTGCTCTTCGTCAATCTATATCTACTCCCCTATTCGATCTATTCCCCTAGCTCGCTCATTTAGTTACTGCAAACTATACCCTATACTGCCACGCAGAATACAAGACACTCTACCTTCGCTAAATACATTGTCCCCATTATAGTCATTGACGAGCACAGCTTTCTCGTAGCAGTGTAGGTCACCGTTTAACGTCATAGCCACCCCAATGTTCTGAACAAAGATCTAGTTACTGCAACCCACTATAACTGAGGTAGGCCAGTGAGGCTAACTAACTAAGCTGTCAAACCGGATCTCTCTCTGATTATCACCTAGGGTTCTACCTTTAACTCAGACAGTTTACTGTCATGAGTCCAAGAGTGTAAAATTAACCAGGAAGTAGGATGCCGGTAAGTTTCTCTTTTGAAGGCATTCTCTTCATCATGGGCAAGCCAGCAGCCCTCCCTGTGATTAATCTTGTCATGTGAATATATGTTCGCTAGACAAGAATAGAAAACAACCTGCCGCTTCGTTCCTAAAATAATTCAGTAGCACACATCAGGGGGATGGTGTTTCACTTTTATAACGTATAACTAGTGCCTGATGTTTTCATAAACAATCCGACAACTAATGCATCAAAATACGTCAAATATTAAATAAGGAAAGCTTAGGAAAGTACAATGATCGCCAGAAAATGTCATAAACAGCTCTTTCATAGATATACCGTTCTGCGTATGTACGCAATACACTGCTTTCGGGAAACCGAAGAAGTTTATGATCGCACGTTGGGTCCGTCTACTCCAACAATAGCTGATTTTGCTGCCGGGGCTGAGGCTTATTTGCATTTTTAATGAAACAAGGTTTGGTCTGCTACCAAGGAGGGCAGATATACGCCTACTTGATACTAGGGGCAGACCGCCAATTGTCCCAGTCGAAATGAAGAATACTGTATGTAAACATACACATGCAGTAACGGTGTATCAATTATGTTTACGATGGATATATCAATTATGTTTACATTATTCAAATAGAGCATAATATACATTATTAGAGTATTATAAATAATTATTTATCAGATTAATCTTGTAGTATCTTATCTTCTTCGCCCTTCCAGATAGAGAAGTAGTTCAGCGAGTTAAGCTCCAGTGCTGCGCAATCTATTGCATAGTATTTAGCACGCCTCTGCAGGCTGAACCGGCAGGTGCGCAAACCGTACTCCTCGTAAAAAGCGGCACTTGAACAAGCCAGGTATAACCGTGCTTGGAGTGACTCAAACAGCAGATGACGAGGGGGCTTCGTCAAAGGCCCTGACGTAGTCAATAAAAACTGCACACAGGTGACCTCTCGGTTGTGCTACAGCTCGTTCGATCTATGACAGGTGAACGTGAATTGCGTTAAAAGTTCTTCGACAACTCCTAAAGCCAAATTACTGCATAGGAAGGTTGTTCAGTTACGCGCTTAACTGCTAAAAAAACAATTGCAGAAAATATTCTTTAATATATGCTCTGACGCCACCTCACGACAGAGATTTAAATAATGTTTGTCATCACCACGCTTAGCTCTGACCAGAAGAGAGAGCCTGGCAACCGTAAACATCCACCCCTCTATACAATTTTATTCAGGAACTCATAAAGAGTTTTGGCCAAGGGAGGGAATGACAGGATGTTAGTAGTTCTCATAGTAGAAATGATCCGGCCCTGAAATTACAGACGTGATCTCTGCATAACGTTCTTCGCTTCAATGCACTTCTCAACGTCTTTATCAGAAAGAAGCAGCTGGTATCTATATCAGGGCTTACCTCAAAACCGCCTGTGTTAAAAGGGATAGATCAATCTGTCTCATTTCAGACCAGCGCGGCGTGTTGTGTCGCTTTCGCCAAATACCGGGAACATTAACAACGGCGAGCGCCTGTTAGTGTTGTTGAACATTTTTCTTGAGAACATCGAAGCTTTTATCTTCGCGGTTGACAAGGAGGTGAAATAACAGGTCGATAGTGCTGCTCTCATTGTAACTTAAACATTTAGCACTTTACGTTCGTTCTTTAATTTTAGACTATTTGTTTCTATTCTAAGCAGCAGATCCGTTGTCATCATTGGTCCCACAGACGATTCTTTAGAGTCGATTCTTTAGCATTAAAGCTGAACAGTTGGCATGGTCAAATTTAATCCGGGGGATCCCTGAGCTTAGCGTCTCAGCAATCTCCGTGGAATCGAATTTAGGTGGTAAATAGAATAAAGCGACACTTACCCTGCCACCGGAGAGAACACTACGCCGTAGTCATCTTTTCTGGCGCATTGCATCGGTGATAAGTGTTTATGTGGGTGCATATATGACCCGCAGGTGACTCTTAACCTCTTTCAGGTTGACAGCCAGCTGGTGAAACATGCCTATCACTGATATGCAGTTTGTCCCGCTGAAATGTCTCCGTAAGGAGTGCAAATGTAACCACTTTAAACGGGTCATTACGTGCAAAACGTATTCCCTGCTTTTCCTGCGAATTCCAAAAAACCGCTTCCAAAGATACGCTTGCAGTTCTACAACTGACTAGTGATTTTCGAGGAGTTAGATGCCAGGCGCGATACATTTTACTCTTTTTAACCATTTTCTCATAGGGGTAGCCTACGACCCAACAACATAACAAGAATTCATTTCTGCAACAGTTTGCATATTCTTTGACATGCAGCACCACACAGAACATAGCATTATGACCGTGCGAATATAACTTAAGAACTTTTTCTGCAGTGTTGCCCCTGCCAGTTAGCCACGTTTGCAGCCCGACCGCCGACGTCCCCAAAATTTGTTATTGACATGTTTGTCTGTGGCTAGACGGTATAAACAAACTTTAGTGTACATCAGAACAATCCAACGCTGCTGATAAGCATGTTTGATATGCACATGCAGAGGGATCTTTAATTGGTGGGTTTAGTTGTCAAACGCAGTCTTTGGCATTTTATTGTAAAGCCAAACTGCGCGTACAACAACAACGCCGGAAAAATTAGTCAAAATAGCAATATTTAGGCTTGAATAAAAGCTACAGCGGTAAGGAAAAACGTGTTGGATATTAATATTATAGATTTTGCTATACGATGCTATTCTTTTCAAGTTTTGCTACTGATGGTTGAGTATTTAGCATTCTGGCTGTATACGCGTCGACGATATAGGTATCGAATTCATATGAGCTGTAGGGCCATCGTCGATCTCGCTTTTTATTCAAACGCACGTGAGCTTAGTCAGACCTGAAGAGACTGAGATGTTGTGGGTCCTTCTCATCTCCTCACTTGTTGTTTGATAAGAGATGATCCAGAGGAGTTAGCCAACCATTTAGCATTACTCAACTATTACTTGATGTAGACAACCGCCTTTCTCTAAACAGCCGAGCGCTTGTGAGATGTGTGAGAGATCATAAGCGATACGCGTCCAAATGCCTAGGTAAGTTCTGCAAGGTGGTTCAGTCGTTTCTCTTCTCTTTTCCTCTGTACTATTTCGGCCTGCCCTATATTTTATGCTGGCGCTGCCATAACAGCCATATATAGTCAGATAGGCAGGTGCCGCGAGTAAGAAGACAGCCTTTAGCTCTCGCGAACAACGCAAGATCTCTCTACTTACGCGCGGTTAATGGCAAACGAAACTACAACAGCAATAATGGTGCGGAGGTAGCACGGGTATGCGATTTTTACTTTTCCTTAGAATATGATGGCTGCAGAACTCACGACGCAATTAGCTGTCGGCAGCGTTTCATGCTGGTTTTTGTTTGATTGCTTGCGTTTCGCGCTTGTTTTGTTCCTAATTGTTGGTGGGATAGAGTCGAGGCGTTTTCTCTTGCGAATCTTCCCTAACTTAATTAGAAAAGAAGTGCCCGTTTGCTATCGCAGCTGCCGAGGTGCGGATCTGCTCGGTTCGCACCTGCACCGACCATTGAACGGGCTAATGAGTAGGGAATATATATATATATATATATATATATATATATATATATATATATATATATATATATATATATATATATATATTATATATATATAATTCAGTGTCACAAAGCTGGCCTGTCCGTATTTATTGCTGAATTGGTGTCGAAAAATGGTGTAGTAGCATTATATAGGTGTAGCGTTTAATGTTTGCTTATTGGCTGCGACTGGTGTTTTTGCTATTGACTATGCGCAGGTGGTCAAAGACGGCAAAATATACGATCCCGTTGATGCTGAGTTCCTACGGCGAACGCGCTCGGTAAACATGTCGGAGCGGGTGTGGGACGTTACCGAACAGCTGATTGGAGATAAACTAGAAAAGGTTAGTAGTCCACGAAACATTACCGTCAAGTTTGCATGTATAGGTGACACTAGTAAATCGAGAGTCATGACCATCACCATGAAACCTGCATGAGATATCAGGCCACACACTTCCCCCTGGCACAGTCCCAGGAATGCAGGATTGGAGCAGAGCAGATGCGCCATGAAGCACCATGTACCTACCAAATGTTTGGTTCCAAAAGTCAAGGTACAGAGGTATGTGGGCAGATGTAAGTTGTGTGCCGCGTGCACACTCACGTACGAGAATATACAATTGGCCCTTAGCAGCCACCAGTTGTTTGATACATCGGGCCTGTGATAGCGGTCGCGCTGTATAAGCTACGAATCTTATAGGAATGCTCTTAAAAGCGTGTTTGCGTTAGTTTAATGTATGCCTTCTTACGCCTTATACGGTGTGTTTGACATCTAATTTTATTTATACTATATTAAGTAAATAGGTGAATAAGTTGTCGGCAGGATGCCAGCAGCAAAGGCTTAATCGATTTAGTGTGCGCATTAAAGAGCTGAGAGGCTAAAATCTGGCGTCTCATATATACAAATAACGCAGCAAGATATACATATAATTATAAAAATACCTGCCTAAAACAGTACTCTTTTAAGGGCATAGGCCTCGCAAACACTTCAGTTTATTCAAATCAATAACTTTTGTTCTTGCGGTATAAGTACTTTACATATATACATATATATATATATATATATATATATATATATATATATATAGTTCTTGTAAGCACCCTTATACTTATATATATGCAAGTTTGTTTTATAGAGACCAAAAGGTAAAATACATGATGCGCACCGGGCGTCATTGTTAAAGTCGCCGTACTGTGGGACTCAGAAACTCACTAAAATCCAATCATTCGCTTTGCCCCTTGCCAGGGGGAGCGGCGCAACACTGTCTTCTTAAAATGACTTTACGTGGCCACTTTAACTTGTCATTAAGGCTGCTCGACTTTGTGGGGCGGTTTTTTTTCGGTCCCGAGTCAAATTCAGCGCGGGTGGCCCGGCTGGCTTGCTTCTTATTGCCGGCTTCACCTGCTTAGGGTTGATTGAGGGTATCATGAAGCTAGTTATTTTACTCTTAGATTCTAGAGAATCTCTCTAGAGAGCACCTGTCTAGATTCAGTGAACGCGAGTGTGGCTGCTTCTTTAGTACGTAGGATAATTTTTCGCAGCTCTGCTGAGGCTTTGCCAGCTTTTTTGCTGCATAGCGCATGATGTGTTCCCATGAGAGCCTTAATCAGGCCACGCCTAAGTTTATTAGTGCTTTGTTTATGGCGTCCCACAAAAGCATACTAAACGCGTTTTTGACATTAAGAGGAAGGGCAGACAATGCGACCTGTCTGTTCCCGGCCCATTGCTCTGTGTTTCATAGAATGTGTGGAGTGTTGGGTTCGGAAACCGTGCTAATTTTCCGACAGCGCGGTTTTTGCGGGAAGAGCGCAGATAATGCTGGTCTGCTGAGGAAGTCCTAGATATCTCAACATGTCCGGCCCTCGGAGCATCGAAGCTATCTCTCAGGTTAAGTGCCAAGCCCGTAGGGGACGAAGGAAAGTCTAGAATTAAAAACAACCTCTTTGAAAAAAAATTGATTCTAGGCTATTTTCATAGTGGTGACTTTACGTGGCGCATTTTATTACGCACGATCTCGTATTCTTTGCCCAGTGCAGTCGTTGACACAAACGATGATTTGTGTCTGCCGTTATAGAAGGTATACCCACAGTTTTAATTAGATTCACATCTATCTAGGTTGTCGGCATTAGGGGGATCTCTCATTCCCGTGATGAGGAGCTGCTTTGCCTAAGACTGTGGGCCGCATAAAAGGTTCCTCCCATAATCGCATTTTGGTGACCGCGGGTGCACGTGATTAGGTCTAGTTCTTCGAGAAAATCCTCGTATTCCTGATGCCCTATCTGTTTAGGGCGATAATAACCTAGATCCAGTTCTTGCCAGCGTGGGGCTCAGGGTGACAAAACTGTATCTCTCGAGAGAGTAGTACACTTCTAAGGTATTTTCGACCGTAAATTTAGATGCCACATTGTATGCTTTAGGGACCATACGAAGCTTCAATTGCAATACTTTGATGTTACTGGCCATTTTGTTTGCGCGTGGAGGTTTGTGGCCCGTAATTGTAAGCTGGACACGGTGTCGTAGTGGCGTAGTTTTCCTCTACACACACATAGCATATCATGTTGATATGCTATATGTGTATATGCTTGCCCTCCGCATTTGAAACAGCGAGGTTGGGTTGCGGTGCAGTTCGTCGTCGCCTTTCCTTAAAGAGCATTTGTGTGACACAGCTTAGGCTGTCGTCCAAAGATGCTTTCTACTTTGTCTGCTCAAGGATTTTTCTACTGGCATTGGGAGTAGCACCTCGCACAATTAGGATTTCGCATATAGTTGTTTTTAAAGCTCGTCTGACGTCTTCTCCAGCTAGATTATACCTTTCTCCTAAAATGTCTTCTTCCTCTTCTTTTATCATGAGACTCTTCTGTTTTTCGGCCCTAAATGCTGATTTCCATGGTGATGCATAAATATTGCACAATGGATAGGCAGTGTGGCTGCCTGTATGCCTCCTAAGGGATCATCCTTGCTTAGAGTGCCCTTTCAACTTTCTCATATTATGAGAATACCTTGATTTGGGAAAGCTAGCCTTTCCCTCTTAAGGTGTGACAGTCCGGGAAATGCGAGATGATAGAGAAGGATAGAGCTGATTAGAGGAGAACGGCAGAGACGCCTCTCCCACGGCTTTGAAGTAACGCTAAAGTAGTACCGAGTCTTGGGGGGGGGGAGATCCGGGTTTAGTGGGTATGTGAGTTCTACACTAGTTACGCAGACTGCTAGTGGCGCATGTGCATCATGCATTCCCGAAACCTTCCAGATAGAAAAACGTCTGGGAAATGCAGGCATGATTCACCTAATGAGGCAGCTGTCCTTGTTGGACGTTTGTTGGCAGCTTCATCACCTAGGATACTTGCCTTACTAAGGTTTGTGCGTCATATGGCGCCAGTATAGGTGCGATTCCCCTAGCATTAGGTCTCCGTACCGTTTTTCGATTCGCCCTTTTTTAGGGAGAAGGCTTCTTTAGGCCTTATATCTCTGCAGCACTAAATGCTTTTTGTGATAGGATAGAAGAGAACTCTAGGAGTGGATCGGTATTTGTCTCGACGAACTATCCCTTTGTTCCAATGGAGGCGAAACCTACCTTAATTGCCCTACAGTAAATAATACAAAAAAGTGTCAATAATGATTTTATTTTTTACTTAATATTACAATCTTGTGTAAGTGAGCGTGTTAATTTTCAGCCTTAGCAGCCCTGGTCTGCACCATTCGCCAAGCAATCCTGAAATTGAAGATCGCGTTGCCCCGCTGGACGTCAGTGGAACGTTTCATGGCGTAAGAATTGTGCGGCTCTTCTATTCCCCAGTAGTTAGCTTCAAACGTTCGCCCAATTCAGCAAGTAGTCTCTCAATCAGGGGGTCCGGTGGTCCCAAGGTCTCGAATGCCACTGGGCTGAAGTTATGGGCTCTTGTCAGTTCGGCGTATTTGTTCATCTTGTTCTTGCTAGGGTCGCAGCATGAACCATTGAGGGTGAAAGTGGGTCGGTTACGGTGGCGTCCTATATTAGGGTCCGGCCTCGTTCAAAGGGAATGAGAGTCATCCCGTTGAGACGCGTGTCGTCGTTTCTGGTTAGTCCAGTTGGTTCTAAAGTGTTTGGGTAGGCTGCCGTCCTCAGGGCCCTTGCTATAGTGTCATTAATAGCCGTGTGCGCGAAACGTAAATATTACATATATTTAGGCACATTGTTCGTATTTACTAGGTATTCTGAAGTATAAAATTGAAATTTCTCACCCTGATGTCGTTACTGTCGCGGATGGGCAGTGTGGAACTTGGACCTGACCAGAGGTGCCGAGGGAAAGTGGTTGCGTTTGCCGCCGAGACGGCAGGTTCTCATTCTCAGCCTTTATCGCGGAGCACTCGCAAACCACATCCGTACGCAACGGCCGTCAAATCAAGGCTCATATAAATATGTATATGCATATTATAATCTTCTGAACAAAACATTGCATGACCCATCACGTTTTTGTTTAGGCATATTTTGTACTTGCAACAGTAGCGTCATATTAAATATGACTACGGACAATTGAAAACAATTAATTAGCTGTAAAAAACGACCACAATGATGTTGAAGCGATACGCCCACATCTCAACCATGTAAAGCAGTGAACAGGAAAACGCTCGATATGCGATAATTGCTTAGCTACTTCCGTTCTTTTCGCAGCTGTCCTATATTTAACAAGTGTTTGTTAAATGTTGCGTGCCAGTAAGTCAGTATTCTTGTGACATTGTTCACTAAAAAAGCCTAAACCGAGTTGTGAAAAATTGGCGTTTGGCTATAGTCAACGTTTTGCAGCTCTAAACATATCCACAGATATTCCCAGAGTCTATCACCGGCATCAACTCTTACGCTTAGCTCCTACCTGAGGACAGGCTTGGGCAGAGCGCAGGCAGCGGCAACAAATCAGGACGACTGCTTTCCTTTGTTGAATGATTTGCGCAATCGTTGGGTTCATGCTGTCTATTCAAGCCAGCAGCTCTTTTGTACTTTTCAAAGTTGTCTGTGCACGTACTATGTATGAGGCCAAGACTGCATAACATTAGTACCGGGGTTCACAGGCCCGCTAAACGTCCACAACTGACTACAGTCCATCAAAAGGCATGATGCTGGCTTGCGCATTGTGCTGAAAATAGTGACCAACAGGTCGTACTAGTCTCAGAATACTATATAAATTATAAGCTCCTATACCGACTTGTGAGCCTACACATCTACGTGAAAACTCATCCGTAAGCGGGTATGTGAGATTAATATGCCAGGCATCTACGAATCATTTTACTTAAGGTAATTTTTGGCGCCTCGACTTCCACCGTCGCTATCTGTTTTCTGCTGATATGTTCTAAGAATCTTCATTGCGTCGGCTATCGCCATTGTAACAAAAACTACCTCTTAAGGTCAATGGGTTGACTGGCTGTCCTTGTTAAAGAAAAAATATCCGTTTATGACGCTGACACGAGAAGTTGTGGCTTTAATCCTGGGAGATATCCAACAGAGACAGGCTAAAATTATAGCGACCGTAGTTTAAACATAAAGTTTAATACTTGTGTTGTTCTCACATTTATGCGCTATCTCTTGCCCTGCCGTCGTTCCGATTGTAGCGTCAGGGTACAGCCACAACAAGTAACATCTTCCGTCATACCTCCCATGTAGAAAGGCCGGCTGGAGCGCTAGGATGTTATTGTATACTATCTAAGCACAAACCAAAATCGAACAAGAGAGAGCTAGGCTGCTGCCGCCGTCAGGCAACGTGACCTTATTGCAAATTCCTTCCCTCATCTGTTTTGCTTAGTTTTAGCTAATTTTAAAGTTTCCGTCCTTTTTTAAATTAAATTTTAAACTTTTTTAGACATTCTGGTGGAACATACGTGATGTCAACAAAAAGCCGGCCTCAGCGCTTAAAACTAACATTGCGCCGATTAGCAATATCTTTACTTTTGCTGGGGAGCAAGGAATTGAAGTTCAGCGCTGCGACGAATTCTATAGCGATAATTGATTTCTCTTTTTTTTGTTATCCTACATACATTTATTTAATTTGATTAGTTAGAAAAGTTTAGCTTTCTTTATCGGACCTATGCGTGGTGGCCAGAATTGTGATTTTGTACGAGGCGACTAGGTCAGCTAAAGACCCACGTACCTTCAACTGACCGCCCTGCTTCCAACTCGACGTAACGAAGTGTCCGTTGCTACAATTGCTGTAAGACCAATAGCGCCTTTTCCCTGGAGCCAAGAAATAACGTTTGTAAAACTAACTTGAATAAAATCCAGTTGTAATGTATTAAAATTTGCATATGGGGCATCTGCTAGAGTTGCTAGGGGCACTTGTCATAACTCAGTCTACATGGTAGATTGAAAAGGTGGTAGCCTGGACTGCAAAAATAGATGTGTAAAAACTACCTAGATTTTAGTAGTAGATTCCTCCACCAAAGCTCAGCCCTTCTAATCCAACGATCCCCATTACACTCTATACCACGAGCAAAATATTTAGAATGTCTGGACTCAAAATGCTCGTCCACGACGCAGATCACACCATTGTTACTCTGAAGTCTCGTTCCGGAGATATGCTTAGAGAGATTCCCTTCAGCTAGTCCTGGGCTGCTGCGTATTATTATTTAGTTATCGCGCTTCCTGCAAAAGGTTACTTAATGCCCAAAAAACGGTCGACAAAACCAAAACCGGTCAAGATTTGCCGTGAAAAGACTGAAGGTGATCCCCGTTCAGGAAGACCATCTACGTCAATAACAGAAGAAAACGCAAGACAAGTTCGTAATATCGTCAAAAATCACAAAATTACTATGATAGTGATAGCTGAAGAAGTGAGGATATTCTATGGACCAGTTGCAACAGTCTTGACCGTGCATCTAATTTGACAAAGAAGTCAAATTCAATATGTTCGTTTCAACCTCCAGCAAATGATTGCCCGTAGGAAAATGTCCAAATTGTATCCTCAGGCGTAGCAGAGGCTCCTGGATTGCTTGAAAAGAGTGACTACAGGAGACGAGTTATGGCTATATGGTTGCGACATTGAGACTAAAGTCCAATTCTCCCAGTGCTGGATCCAAAGAGAGACTCGATCAAAGAAATTCAGACTGAGCAGATTTAACACCAAGATTATTTTCACTGCTTTCTTCCAACTACGAGGGAATTAACTTCCAGGATTTTGCCACCTGGATTTGACAACGTATACGGTGAATACGTACACGAAATACTCCCGCACAATTTAAGGAAGATCGCGCGAACACGCCCGACGCAAGAGGTCTACTGGGCAAACAACTCTTGGATTCTCCATCACGATAACGCACCGGTGCACCCATCGTTATTGATTTCAGAATCTATAATGAAAGGATCGATATTTCCGCGACCTCCCAATTCGCCGGACTTGGTTTCGTGCGACTTTTTCCTGTTTCCACGAAAAAATTGAATATACAGCGCTTTGACACTATAGGGGAGATGAATAAAAATTCGCAGAAGCAAATCAACTCAATTCCGAAAGGCGCGTTAAAAATATTTCAAAGGGTGCAATAGAAGGTGGCATAAATATATTGCAGCTACCGGGAACTATTTTGAAGAAACAAGAACACTTTGGAAGAGTAAATAAGTATTATTTTTCATTTAATGGTAATTACTCCCTGTAAGGATCTGCAAGTCGCAAAACTTGAAAGGCGCTCTTTGTTTGTATACTTCTCTTTTTCTCTCTCTGTCTCTATATATATATATATATATATATATATATATATATATATATATATATATATATATATATATATATACATATATGAACCTTATAATTTTGCTAATCAAGGATTCTTAACCTCTAACAGGTCTTAGTTATATTGTAGTGCTTCCTAGTAACAGTGCAATTTGGGTAGCCCTGCGAAATATGAATTCACAGTTCTGTGTGTGATGCTTCACAAGTTTAAGGTGGGGAACGGAGCGGGGAAAAGCTTTAACAAATAATGACGTTATCACGGTTGGCTTCAGTATTATCACAGTGAACCTTAGAGCGAAAGCGGGAGGTACGACGGGCAAAAGGTTTAAGGAGAAGGCTGACAGGTTCACGGCGCGTAGAACGGCAGATGAGGTGTGCAGGACTCATTTCTCAATCATTCGGAATCATTACTGGAAGGCAAGTTTGAAAAAGTGCTACATATAGCCACGTAGGCACTGATGGACCAAGCGAATCTTTTCCCTTAGGAGGCTGCTCAGTGGCGTTGAACTGTATCTAACAACTATAGCTATTGTTAGTCCATCGTTGGATACGAACGATTGGGGTTCAGACGTTTGCTTTGCCGGCAGTATGAAAAGTCGATTAGGAGCGACGGCCGACTGCCCAATTTGTGAGACAGAAGACAGGTCGTCTGCCGTTTGGAGACGATTTTTAATTGAGTCAAATTGAATCTACGAGCTGTGGGCCTGTTGCTTGGTTGCTTAGTAGGTGCTCTCTTGCTAACACCAAGGATAGCGGTGAAGAAAACAACAACTGCTGGTTGCTGGTTCTCTCGCCAAGTACGCAGTGGAACGAGACGAAGGACAAAAACAGAACAACACGAACAGGGAGAGTAAGAAGTCAAGAAGAAGGCGAGCCAAGGTAGCAAAGGTCATCGACAGTTGGAAGCCCTCGGCGGCTTATATCAGACGTCAACGGCACCATTCAAATAAGTCCTAGGTTAAGGGCTATGCGCTTTGTTTGGCTCGGGCTAGGACAGGGCGTCACAGGCGCACGAGACACGCCATTTCAAACGACTATATTTCGGCTAAATTATTTCTATTCTTCGCATAATAGCGGGCGGCGCCAATAAAAGTGCATACATATACTGATCGCTGCTGGCCTAGTCGGCCGCGCATTCCATCAGCTGACGGGCTGGCGTAATATGCCGTTATGACCAACCAAGGCTAAGCAGGACCTGGTTCCTACCAATAAACACCACGGCGATTAATTTCGACTGACAGCGAAGCGTCGCTCCGTTCTGTCGGCGGCCTTTAGCCTGCGGTTCGAGCTCTACGACGTCAACAACACAGTACAAGGTCGCCAGCCGTTCGGCGTACTGAACATTGGGTAGACGTTTGTAGACGGAGATGGAGAGGACTTTGTGAACGTGGAACGTAGCCCTACACTTAGCGTGAGAATACCAGCCAAGGCACCCGTCCACAGTCTACGATGCTGGAAAGAAAATGGGAGAGGAAAAGACCAAAATGAGAGAGTCGTGGTAGAAGGGAGACAGAAGAGCTATGACTCACTCTTCCTTGTCCCCACGTGCAGACAGATCGGGTCATCCCGTCCCTGCGCATGTCATCCCCGAGTTGCCGGGCTGAAAACACAAATGGTTGTGGTCGTGTTTCGGCTCCAGGCACATTTAGAAGAAGGAGAAGAAATAGACAAAAATATGAGGGGAAAAAGGGAGCAGGTCCGCTCTGTCATACCTGCTATCTGCATATGTGTCGGTAGGAGCACACTTGCCACCAAGTGACAGCTTATGCTATAGAAATCGTAAAGTTAATTGTTGAAAGACGTAATTTTAGGCTGATTTGAACGTTTTAGCGTGCGTAGGGTAATGCTGTTTTTTTCCAATGAGTGGTGCTTTTGGCAAACGCTTATACGTATATATATATATATATATATATATATATATATATATATATATATATATATATATATATATATATATATTATGCCTTTTTTAGCGAAGAAAGAGAACATAAGGCTGGGGTGCAAGGAAGCCTGCAAAGCCGCCTTGGTGTGCGATTCTCTGGCTCTATGCCAGACAAATATGTTATTGGTTATTTCAATTCGTGTACTACATTTTGGTATAAGCATTATTGGATTCCTACGATTATTCATTTGCACATTAATAAAACGGCTTATAAGATTTGAGCTTATAAGCTATATATACAAATGGATCTTTAATGATGGAAGCACGGAAAGCATATTTACAAGTACGGATCGGACAAGCATGTTACAAGTACGAACGTTACTATATATCTAATATGAGCAGCAAACGGAATCTCCGTCGACGTTCAAGCACCTAGGTCCCGCGCAACATTTGCAATAGGAGGCGTCGATCCGTTAAGCTGATCGTCCACATCGGGAGAGCCGTGCTTTAAAACGAGGTATTTGGATTCGCTTCATTGCATTGTCACTGCACCAGTGGCTGGTGCCGTCGACAGCGGACTGCAGCGCGGTATGCGCTGAGGGAAACTCCAGAGAAGAGTATATTTTTTTGGTTAGCGTTTATGCACAAAGCTCAATCGTTTGTCGTTCCTAGCGGTTGTGTGCACATAGAGTGTCGAAGCACCGATCCGTGCTGGAATGTGTCAAATAGATTATTCGCGGACATATAATTGGGCAAGTGTCTCACTCGTATATTTCAAATTGGTACGGGCAATGGAGCATTCCGACAGAGGGTAGTCGTTTTCAGTGCACTTTGGGGTGCCTTTCTATGCATCAGTGTAACAATAGTGAGGTAATCCTAATAAACAATAGTTAATAAACAATAATCCACTGACCAGTCTTGTCCTATTCTATCTATTAATTATGCGATATAGAATATTGTGTTTCTAAGTATGGCAGAACGATAACTATAGATAGGCATTGAAACGTCGTCGTATGACCGTTCAAAGATTGGTTTTAAAGGTTCCACAATATTGGTAAACAATATTGGGGCGACTTTATTAAGCTTAAGGCTGCATTTGGGCTTCTGACTCCTGTAAATATCATTATTAAACTCGATAGGCAAGTTGCCGCAGATCGTAAGCTCATAGGACGTCGACGTGGATAAGATGGTAGTTACAGAGACAGGGTTGAACAAAGAAGAATTATGGAATGCTGGCACTTAATCATTGGATACCGAGTGAAAGGTTGATACCAGCGTTGGTGGCGATCCATTGCTAGTAAGGCGCAAGTTGACGTAACAAAATAGGGACCGGCTATCCCTGACGCTGATGCTCATTTTGGTCAGAATGCGAAGACGATTTATTGCTTTCGTGAGTCTTTGATGGTATGCAGTGGATAAGACAGTGCCTGAATATAAAGAGATGAGTTGCTGGAGACCAGCAACAGATACGCGAAAATTTTCAAGTTTTTTGATGGCCTTTTTAGAAGTAAAGGCTTCCACAAGAAAACGACGGCACGCTCAAGTTTATTGTGCAGCTCGTTAGCAGTTTAAAAAGAACGCGCTTTAGTCGATCAATGTTAAGGCGGCTGGCCATTGTCTCGATATTCATTTGCTAAACGTTAAACCCACCTTTAAAGCAACTGCACAACTTCTGTAGCGTTCATTTTGGAAACCGAACAAAATCGGATTGTGGTCATGACTACTTATAGGGTCGCGAATTTCAGTGTTCGATGCTCTCAGGATGAGTGGACGAGAGAATATCGACGGTGAAGCCAGACTCATGCGCTGGACCACCGATTAGCTGAACTATTTTTTCAGTTGGTTACAGGTTATTTATACCAGAATTCGCCCAATTCAACAATGTGTCCCAAACAGATACTGCATGTTCTCGTTGAATGTCGAGTGGCAGCTTCTGTCGAAAGCATTGGGATGCTTTCGAGTCACCCATCAAATGGTTGAGGTTTTTACCCACCCGCTGAATAAGGTGAATCTATATGAATCAGCTTAGATTTAAAGGAGCCTGGGCCTCTTATTGTCGCGACCGCTAAAGGACAAAATCGGTGCAGATAACCAGCGCTAGAGAATTTTTGCGTTTGCCGTCCTTTGCCAAACTGGCAGCTCAACTTGGTCGGTTCTCCTCTGCGCCGACTATCAAAGGGGATAATGAGCTGCGACTAAAACAAGAATACTGCGGGCACTCAAAGGGGGTTAGAGTGAGAGCGTCAATTATTTTCCGTCACCCCTGGATAGACCCGAAAGTTTCATTGCCAGACTAGAAATGTCATTTAGGTGTAGTGGCGTGTTCGTCTGCTTCACGGCGCATGCCAAGCAACAATGGGCCAACGGGTCTACAAGATTACCACAACGACATCGGTGGGGCACACCTAGGTCAACACCAAGCCTTAGTTTTGCGCTAATGAGCGTTGTCTTCTCGTCCACGGGGGTCCCAATTTGCAGACAGGTCAGACCATGTAACCACGTCCCAGTCTCTAGATTAGTAATGTCTTGAAACTATGTCAGCGGTATTTGGGGCTCTATCAACTAGGCTTGCTAATCGCTTTTACAGGGGTTGTCCAACTGCCCTGGTTAACCCACCAAAGTTGTTTGCGCAGGCATTTCCTCCCCAAAGAAAAATGGTAAACGACAAGATGGGGAGAGCCTCATCTCCGAACAGCAGATGTTTTAGCAATAACGTCAACTATTCGTCCGACCGTGCAGCCTAATGCTCCAGACACCAGATCCCGTAACCTTAGATATATATGTGGAACAATGATACGTTTATTTGTCAATTTATCTTACAGTGTTGTTAAGGGATAATTTGAGTCGGTTACGGCGGCCTTCCACACAACGGTGTGTCCCCAGACCCGAATCCCGCATCGCTTCACTTATGTTAGCCTTCTAGGTCTGGAACTGACTATGACCAGTCTAAACCTGAGTCACACGGTAGGTCAACTTCCCGTGTCGGCAGTCGTGATGTTTAATATTAAACCCTTGGTCCAGCGCCTATTCCTTCTACGCCAAGATGGTAGATTCCAGACTCTCTTCTAAAAATGTCTTGCTTTTCCTCTAGTTAGTCCTATGGGAGTATCTTACCTAGGTTCAAGGTCGCTTTAGTCGAGTCCGTCCGATACGCATTACATTATGCACACTCAACATATATACGGAACCTTCAACGACACACACCCCAACGAAAATCTACCAACTGCATTTCTTTTAACGCTGCATCCATTACTAAGAATTCTGCATGTGACTCATTAAATCAATTTTGTTCCGAGTACAACGTTGACCTAGTATGCATCACCGAGACATGGGCTTCCAGTGACAAAATCTCATCAGCTGAGCTGTCACTCGGCGGTCAATATACCGTTTTTCGTAAAGACCGCAACAGTCGTGGTGGTGGTGTGTGCATTCTCGCTACATCCGAATTGCAAGCTATTGAAGTTTCTATTACGGATGAATCTACAGAGACCATTGCTATCGACATACTATGCGGAACAGATCAAAAGTGCCGACTTATTTGTTGTTATTTTTCACCTACGGGTTCTGCAACACAACTCGCTGAGCGAATGACTACACTTTGTGATTTGCTTGATGAGCTCTTGCAAGTAGACTTTCCGGTCATTCTGACGGGAGATTTTAACCAACCTGATATTAATTGGAGATGTATTGACTTGTCCTTAAGTGAAACCACCAAAGAATACATTTTTAGCTCTTTTTATTCCCTTAGTGGTTTATCACAACTTTTATTCACTGACAACGAAGATATTATAGCAGAGCTTTTAGTAGACGAGCCACCCGTAAAGTCAGATCACCTTGCTGTGTATTTTAAAATACTTATTGACACACCTCAAAAGTCCGCTAGCCCTTCCCTAGATTACTTCCACTCGGACTATAAGGCAATCGCGGCTAACATTGCAGCTACCAACTGGCGTTCGTTTTTATCTCACTGTGACTCCATCGAATCACAGTATACGTCATTTGTGAATGCCATTATACTTCTCATGGAGATGTTTACTCCGTTAAGAAAGCCTAAACCATCTACCTTGCAAATGTTCATAGAGGACGCGTCTAGGCGCCTACATAGTCTGACGCCATCGTCCCGTGCACACTCGCGCTTATCCACTCAATTGGCACGAGCCGCAACCCGCAAAAGGCGGCTAGAGGAGGCCAACCTAAACATTCGTAATGCCAAAGACTTTTTTAGATATGCTGGTCGCCGTTTAACACTGCAGTCTGGAGTGGCTCCACTTATAGTTGGCAAACACACGGTCACAGAAAACTCCGACAAAGCGGCAGCTATGAAAGATTACTTTGAGAGCGTATATGTTCAGCCGTCTGGAATTCCCAACACCGTCAATCAGATCCCGACCGTTCTTATAAATGACATTGTTTTTAACAAGGAGAAGGTAATAGTGCACCTCAACAGCCTTAAGAAAAAATGCTCGCGGACTCCCGACAACCTTCCTCCAATTTTATTCAAAGAGCTCTCTGTCAGCTTGGCTGAACCAATATCATTGATATTCACTCGCTCCTTCGAAGACGGTGAAGTACCGAGTTTCTTTCGGCAGTCCATTATCACCCCGACGCACAAAAAGGGTTCTCGTGCAGCGCCAGAAAATTACAGACCTGTGTCTCAATGTTCAATACCTTGTTTGCTAATGGAGAAAATAATTGTGGCTGAACTTTACACATTTCTTGATTCTAAAGACCTGTTGGACTCTTCACAACATGGTTTTACAAAGGGTCGATCAACGGGTACCCAGTTATTGGAAGTAGCTCACGATTGGGCGCTTGCTCGAAATCGCAACATCCCTCTGCATGTCGTTTACTTTAATTTTTTACGTGCATTTGACCGCGTTGACCATCATCTGCTTCTGACAAAGATGTCAGCGTTAGGTGTCGGCCCAAGAATCATAAACTGGTGCAGAGCTTACCTGAGAGACCGTACATTTGTCGTCAAAGTTGAGAATAGCTATTCCGCGGTCGGCAGGTGTGTATCTGGTGTCCCGCAGGGCTCATGCTTAGGCCCCCTAATGTACACTATATTTGTACAGGATCTCGGGGTAATGCTTCGAGATATTGGTGTTACATATAAGCTGTATGCGGATGATCTCAAAATCTATGTTGAAGCAAAAAACGACAGCAACATAGCTATACTACAGAAAGCGATTGACACCGTATCCCTATGGGCAGAGGACAACCGCATGCAAATATCTTCTTCCAAATCTGCTGTTCTCAAGACATTGCCAGATACTACTCCGTATATGCTAAACAGCCAACCCATTCCGGAAGTCTCACGCTACAAGGACCTCGGGGTAATCTTCGACCGCCAAATGAAGTTTAGACCTCACATGGCTGAGGTTGTCAAGGCCGCGTCTCGAATATGTAATCTCATAATGCGGTCTTTCATTATACAGGACCATAATGTGTACCTAAAGCTGTATTAAACCTTAGTGGTACCAAAGTGGACTTATTGCTGTCACGTATGGATGCCATTCTATAAACGAGATGTTGACCTTTTGCAGAGCGTGCAGGATAAGTTTGTAAAACAAGTTGCTCGCCGGTGTTGTCTACCACGCGAGCGCATCACATTGCCTAGTGTTAGTGAATACCAATCCCATGCCGATTACCGCATGTTTAAACAACTAGCGCGTCAGACGCTTATTACTAGGTATTTTGTTCTAAGACCAAATAATCTCCGGAGCGGCGTTTCCATCCACCCCCACGAGATTGCTCGGGTGGACGTTGTGAACAACACATTTGCCTGGAGGATTGCACGTCGTTCACAGATTCAAAACGACTTTGCTTCTATTGTAACACCCCTTTTTCAATAAAGGTGATATGATATGATATGATATTAGTTTTTGATGAGCCAACCTTACTGCTCCTTTTGCCGCCCGCGGTGCCATGCCCGCATAAACAAAAGCTGCATAGACAGTGGATGACTTGGCAATCGAAGCTAGAGGTCCATTCCTCCGCTAATTCCCGGCATAATTTGTGTAATTTTTAAGGCAGCTAACTGCGTCCTTTCCTTGGGTTCTGCGCAGTTCTCGAGTCTACTACTGTCAAGACTGTATTTAGAGCATCGATAGTAGGTTGCCTTTCCGGCAACTGAACATCTGAAAAAGCTTGTTTAAGTGCCTAATGCTAAATGGCCTATTCTATTTATGGCTTTGGGAATGAGGACTTAGCTTTATTTGTTGCCTAACCTCGAAGACTTCCCTTCTTTAAGCAGATAGTTGATCAGACCCTGGAAAACCTTTGGCCACTGCCTAATGGCTCCTGCAGCACATCTGGCGGGATTCAAGCGAATTATCCGGCGCCTAGCCATTAATCTGGTGCGATAGGCCCTATATATGTTATCGCTATCGATTAATTCGATTCAACGCTCGCGACTTAAATTTAGCGATAAGTCCACATGATCACTTCCTGGCGACCTTGTGCTTTGCCAGTCAAAAGAGAGCTCAGCCAAAGTCTGCCTCGCCTGGTCTTTGCCCTTTCGGTTTTCTATTTCTACTAGGTCAGTTCCATATCCGTAAAGATAATTTAAAGCTTAAGATACACTTTTGTGGAAGGCGGCTTTTTGTTGGTGTGGATACCGTAGGGAGTTGATGCCTATCTGCCTAGCTCCCCGTTAGCCGGCTACAGCCTGCGGCCCTCAGGATCTTGCGGATGAATTGCGCGTTTGGGACTTTAGACGGAAGAGTCTATAATCCTGGCGCATGTCTTTAGATTTCCGCTGCCATCGCCGGCCTTAAGAGGAAGTTTGGTTTGCGCCTCCTCTGCGGTGTATACTGTACGTGCATCTTCCCCAACTCTAAGCTGCGTAACCTGAAGGCAACGAGCTCTATCGCATCAACCTTTTTACAACCTTCGTCCGGTCCATTCCAAAAGGAAACTACACTGCTAGCCATGGCAGTAGGACTTTTTCCGAGGGCGACTTTTTATAACCACCGTCTCGGAAAGATATGGTTTCTCTAGGTCAACTTGAGATTTCTAATGTTCTGCTGATTCCACCTGTTCGGCCGAAGATCCCTCCTGTTGTGAGACTTCCGCCTGTCTCTCGAGGCGCATTGCTTCCTTGAATGCCTTTCGATTTGTGCTAATATACTTTTCACTTGCGTACTTTGACGCCTGGAGCAGAGCTTTCCATTTGGTTGCTAGACTTTCCTGTCCCGTTGCCTGTTACATTGCACCTTCGCTCCTAGGCTGGCCCGTTTTATTTCTCTTGAGTTCATCTCTTTTCCCCTGTAGTTCCAGCTCCTTTATGTGCAGGCGCTTCTGTTCGCTGTTTATTTGAGGTTTTCGATGGTGCCCTTATCCTGTAATTTTAAGTCCCGCGTGGACTTTCTCGTTGATCGACTGATGTTAATAGCCTGTGGAGTAGATAGGGGAGCTTTCTGTCTGGTTTTGTAATCCCTTTCGTCGTGTAAACGTCATGTATTTTGCACAATTTTATCAAGCGAACAATCCGTTGCTTTAATGCCTGGCAGCGTCCTGAAGTATATTTTACCTAACATCCCTAAAGATCTTTGTTGTCCTAGCAGTATTCTATCTTCCCGGTGGACCGAGAAGTAGCCCTCTTCCTGCCGACTGCAACACGAGGATAACCGCCCCTAGAAAAACGGTAGTGTCTAGAAGTCCTAGCCTACATTTCCCTCTGATATGCACTCCAGGCACTTGTTTGTTAAAGCGCCGGATGAGCTCTGCCCTGTCTTTATTTTTAGATCTTTGTCCGAGCACTTCGCACTTTGTCGGGTTATGTTACAGCCTACTCTACTGCTCGCAGGTACGTAGGCTGTCTATATCATGAAAGATTGCCTTCGTATTGCCGCCAAGCGGTGCACAGTCACCCAGGTAGAAAAGCTAAGCTTCTTGGCTTCGCTTCTTCGAAGCAGGAGACCGCTCGGCAAAAATTGTGCTGCGTCACTGTGTTGCCACTGTACACCGACACACAAAAAACTTGCTCGACAGGTAGGCTGGGTAGAAAAGTGATTGTGGCCGATCTCCTCAGAGTGCACCACACAGAAATATCCCTGCTTGGATCCTCTGTGACCGCAGCAATGTTATCATTATATGTAAAAAAAAATTGCGCACGCTAAATCCATGGAAATTGAATGCTCCTTTTTTGTTAGCGTTCTCTTGGCGCTGCACACCACCCCTTGGCAAGGCCAGGTTACAGATCTGAAGAGTGTTACGTTGTGGCTGATTGGGGTCGCTGGGTTTACAAGTTAGTTTAGCGTTTCTCAATTTTTTTCTAGGGATTTCAGTGATTTCCTTTCTGCGTCTTGATTAATTTACGTGCGTCGCGGTCCTAGCATGCAACTTCTGCACCCACAGCAAAAATGCAGATCGAGCAGAGATAGGCTTAGCTTGACTAAGATAATGCCTTGGGCGCTTGCCTGTCGACATGTCCACCCTTCGTACGATGGACTGTTTTTTTGTATTACTATACTTCTTTTCGGAACTTGAAGTAGCTGTGCACCAACACTTATTTTCGCTTGTATTGCCACTTGGACCGCCTTAGCACCCTTGCTTGCCGCGAATGACAATATTATGTTGCCTTAAAACCTGGTCGGCTGTTATGGGAACAGAAATCACTCGCTTGTGGTTCGAGGTTTTGCTGTCGTAATCCACCTCTCATAACCACATGTCGCGACTGGATTCATGTGCATCGATAAATTGACACACGTATTGATCTTTTATGAAAATCTGATGTCTGCAGTGTCGGCGTCGTCGTCGATTTAACTAAACAAAATTAAGAAACAAATTAAAGACAATGTGCGTGGTTGTGACGGACTAGCGGAGCTTCCCGATCGACACGCGCGGGACTTCGAATGTGCACCACTCGACTAAACAGATCCACCGTAGATTTTGTAAAACAGTCGATAAATACAAATGTGCAACGATGCGGCTCGAATCCGTGCACTTATGTGCCTCGCTCGATCGCGAGGCGCACGCAAATGCACCAGGCTACCGGGCTCGACAAAAAATACGACGGTCTAAGGAACAGCTATCACGTTGTGATGGTGTCTTTGGATACACCTGGCCTTTTCAGCCACGGCACGGCGAGGTTAATTCGAGAAGTAACACGTCTAATCTAGAAGCTGACGACGACCATGACGGGCGCACCGGAGCGAGAGAAAATATTTAGGTCAACAACAACAACCTATTGCCGTAGAGGCGCCTCCGTAGTTGGAACAATAGGTTAATGAAGTAGCCTATAGGGGCGCTTTGTACGTCGTACGTTCCAGCCCCACAGAAGCAAATAGCAACGAGCATAATAAGTTCAACGGCAGAGACATTTATTGCATTTATCATCTTTTCAAGACATTTGAGCTCTCCGATTTTCCTTTTTTTGGCCATAGCCGATTATAGGCCACTCCGGCCTTCATCGTGTCTAAATCGGGCTCTTGTGTTCGTCGAGCGGCCGTTATTCGCAGGCCGATCTAGTAGTGCAGAAACTACCATGGTAACTAGCTATCCCTACATAACTCGAGCTCAATCAAGTGCAGCAGCAGCAGCCGTCGGCAACGGGACGGCGCCACCAGCGACCACTTCTCCGGACTCGGAAAGGGTTCGGCTAAATGAAATTCCCTCCCTCTTTGTCCTGTAGCCTCTTTGCTCTGTCAGCCAGCTACTCTGATATGCCCAAACCGACACCTTGGATTATTCTCACTCGAAGCGTATTGCACATTGTACACAAATACACGCAGTAACCTATATATATATATATATATATATATATATATATATATATATATATATATATATATATATATTTATATATATATATATATATATATATATATATATATATATATATATTTGTTTACACAGCGCTGTTTACAGAACACTTTACGAATAGACCGAGCGCAGTTTGTACAAACAACATGTTAGTTACGTTCGTAGGAGTTTCATAACATGTTCCCCAATAAGTCCTTGTGGGAAATGTTGATAGAGATCTGCGTTGACGTGCTCGTTAGGTGTTTTTGTAGTCTACCGTAATTGCTTGAGTCAATTTTCGTTAGAGGCCGCGTGAAATATACCCGTTCAT
This sequence comes from Dermanyssus gallinae, assembly GCA_003439945.1. Classification (NCBI taxonomy): domain Eukaryota; kingdom Metazoa; phylum Arthropoda; class Arachnida; order Mesostigmata; family Dermanyssidae; genus Dermanyssus; species Dermanyssus gallinae. The sequence continues at coordinate 135,931 of QVRM01006379.1, forward strand.
CCATCTATATATATATATATATATATATATATATATATATATGCATATATATATATATATATATATATATATAGAAAATCATTCATAACTGCACATCATAGCAGTGTTCTATATATCAAACCACTTGCCGTGCATATATCGCGAAGTCCATAGTTTTAATTTATGCATTACTATATAATATAGATAGTATAGACGCACAAGATGTGCTGCGCGATTTCTATTCAGCGCCAATTCAATATCTTACTGCTAATGTGTAACTTATGCGACACGTATTTTGTGCGGAAAGAAACCGCCCGTCGATCACATTACCTCACACACCTAATATATAAATGTACGTAAGAATGGTTAAAAACGGCCCGTACCAACAAAAAGTTTTTAAAAAGGCCCATACTAAAATATGTTGTTAAAAAGACCCAATTAAAAATGTTGTTAAAAAGATGTATATAAGCATCTTCTCTTATCTTCTGAGGCAACTACCTAAGATGTAATCCACATAGGTTGCACGCATAAACGCACACACAAATGTGCGATTCACATCCACACTAATGGACGATCGGAAAGTCCGATCGTGCCAGCTGGGGCAACAAAAGCAGCTATTATTCAGGATCTCGAACAGGGCCGTTCTATTGCGGAGATTGTAAAGATGTTTAAATTTCATGGAAACGCTGTGAAACAATGTATGGATAGAGATTTCGTAATTGGGGAAACCTCAGTGATCGCAAGGGTTGACTTTGTGTACAAATTTAGTACAGCGCCTTGCGCATGGTCGCCCTCTTTAACGTGATGTGGTCAGATAGGTGCAAATTTGGCATGCAACCAGGCTTCAACTAACTAAACGACTGAACACATGCCCAACGCACTCAGGAAGCTACAGAATCTGGGAATGATTCTCATTGACCCGCCGCAAAATGTGGTGGCCGAATTCCATCAACATAAGATTTTAAAAATCATTATACTCCCCCGGCCAGGGGACCACTCCAAAAGCCGATTCTGGGTCAACAGGGCGAGGCACCCGGCCACATGAACAGAGCTGTGTAGGAGTGGGAAGAAGCATCTTTTTCAGACAAATCGGAGCGACCGCCTCGGAGGACCCCAACCTCGTATATTTTTTGCGGGGGGGAGGGGGTTCAATTCCAAAATTTTGACAAGCTCAGGCAAGTCCTCCACCAGCAGTAAGACAAACTTAACGTACCCTACCTGCGAACAACAGTCAATAGCGTTTTTAGAAGACTACGTGTCTGAAAAATAAGTACGGATTATTTAAGTAAAAAATATATACACATTTTTTCAATTATCAAAGGATTAACTAAATAAATAAATATTTGCTATATTAGTACCCGTTGTCTCTATTTTATAGTGATCTCCCAGAGCTGTTGCCGTAATTGTGGCCCACCCTGTACATGGGTCGGCAAGTTCTAGTATCACCAAGGTTTGTTTTGCTTAGAAGCTTTATCGGCCATATACAGGTTAAATTTTGCGCGTCACTATGCGTACGATATTTTATGAAGACTGGCAGCAAAATGCATTCCAAAAATGTACAATTTTCAGCAAATAAACGCCTCTCGGGAAATTTCCGAATTGAACCTTCAGACGGCAGCGAACGACTTTGGAGTGCGTCAGGTATACGGTTACAACATTAAGGCCAAAGCCTAATCTTCCAAGTGGTGCTCCCGAGAAACGAGTCAATCGAAGAAATTCAGATAGAGCAGATTCAATACCAAGATTCTTTTGACTGTTCTTTCGGCTACCCGGGAATCGTCTTCCACGATATTTTGCCACTAGGGAATTATTGCCGCGGAATTTAAAGAATATTGAGCGAGATCGTTCGACAAAAGAGGCCTGAACTCCGGGCAAACAACTCTTGGATTCTCTGCACGACGACGCACTGAAGCACACATCGTTACTGATTTCAGATTCTTTGAAAAAAATCAATTACTATGCTTTTGCAATCTCCCTATTCACCGGGCATGGCTCAGTGCAACTCGTTCTGTTCCCAGATTATATATTTTTTCAAGGAACAACGTTTCGAGACTATAGAGTAGTTAGAAAAAGATTCACAGGAGCAACTCATGTCGATTACAAAAAACATGTTTAAAAAGTGTTTTGATATATATATATATATATATATAGGGTCGCCCTCTTTGACGTATTGTGGTCAGATAGCTGCAAATGTGGCATGCAACCAACTAAACAACTGAACACATGCCCAAAGCACTCAGGAAGCTACAGAATCTAGGAGTGAGCTTTATTGACCCGCCGCAAAATGTGGCGGCCGAATTTCATCAACAGAAGATTTTAGATATATATATATATATATATATATATATATATTATTTTTCTAAAATCTTATATAACTTGTTTATAAATTATTTTATAACTCATTTTTTTTGGCTTTATTATGCTAGCACTTTGGAACGAACAATTTTCTCTGCGCGAACGTGTAGTCACGGGTGCCCTAATCCAATATATATATATAACTACAGTGTTACTGTTCATTTTTGTATCTGTGTGCTGTTGAAGGTGTATGCCGTAGTATGCCTCGAGGTGTGTGAATGTGTGGTGGTAGTTGTTGCTGCTGCTGATGCTGTCGTCATTATTGCTGTTGTTGTGATTGTTGTTGTTGTCGATGTTCCTTGTTCGCTTGTTCGTGTGCGTGTAGGGGGGGGGGAGCCGTCACTTCAAATGCTAATTCTAAGTGGAGCGTACACGCCTTAATGGATGCTGGCGCGTGTGCGTCGGCAACCTCGCTCCTCTCGCCGCTTTAGATGGCAGCAAACGGGCCTTGTAGCAGCAGCAGAGGTTCATCTAGCAGGAGAAAAGCAGCAGTGGAAGCCGTCGACGTAGTAACAGTAGAAGCAAAACTAGCGGGTACCTAGCTGCTGGCTAGACCTGTTCTGGGAACCCCCCCCCCTATAGCCTCCTTTTGAACGGGGTACAAAGGGGTGATACCCTTTAGTCGGCTTTCGTCGGTCGTGTTGTTGTGAACAGATGGTGGAGAGACAACGACAACAACAAGTACAACTGTGCAACAGCAATAGCAACAAGCAGCACTAACAACAACAACAATAGCAACAACAGGCAGCACTAACAACAACAATAGCAACAAGCTACAGCAACAACAGAATAAATAGAGCAGGGACGCACTCGGCGCGTCTCTGTATTCTCGAGTGCAACGCCAACTCGGACGGAATGAACGCAACGGTGTCGCACGAGCAGCGCGTGTAGAGTAAGTAGACCTTGCTCGTGCGATTTTCTCGTGATTTCTTTGGTTCCGACCTTGCCAAGTCCCAAAAACGGACCCGCCGTGTTGTTACCCCAAACGGTCGATGATCAAGCGTACGAACGACGAGATAACGAATGAAGGACACCATCTCTTGGCTTTAATGCACGACGTTTGCCCCCTGACCCTCACCCAAGCGCGGGTCGAGGGTAGAGGGTAAAGAACGTCGTTGCTGTGGGTCTCCTACAGTCTGCTGCCCTAATACGAAACGGGGAGCGGGGGGGGAGGGGGGGTGGTGGGGTGAAGTTCTAGTATGTGTCTCGTTATCGCTTCTCTATTTGTTTATGCGAACGGCACTAACTGAGTGACTTTAACTGAGGAACACGCAGCTGAGTGTAGTTGACTTCCTGTAACAGCTGGTCGACGCCTCGATGATCAAAGTAGCGGTGGTGGCGGCGGCAGCGGCGACGTCGATGTTTATGCTGTCGATCTTCAAAGAGGTTAGTGCTCTCTCTCTCGAGGTTCGTCGGTCGTAGATCACAAGGGAAAAGGCAGAAAGAAAAAACGAAAGAAAGAAAGAAAGAAAGAAAGGAGGCAGGCTATTTCAGCCGGCCTGATCGCGGCGAGCCGCCTTCCTAGCTAACGACACAGCACGCTTGAGAAGATTGACTGAACGCCCTCACAGTAGTAGGTCACAGTAGGCCTTTGCGGAGTACGTCCTTGTATCGTACCGCAATCGCCGATGCTGATCCTGCTGCTACTCATCTTGACCGAGCACAAGGTATCGAAAGCAAGGCCGAGCCGACCGTGCGGCAGAAAAACTTCTGCGTAACGGCTGTATGCTGTTCTGAACCTAGAGGGTTGTCGTTGTCGTCGTCGTCGTCGTCGCCGTCGTCATCATTATTGACTTTATCTGACGCTGCCCTACTGTCGACTTCAGCGTCTTTGTTTGATGGGCTCCCATGGGCTCCCATATCTCACCTCACTGAGCAAAAGCTTCGCCGCTGCATAGCCTGACGGATCGATTGATAGATGATGAATCGGTGCATAGATGTGTGTATACGTAGATGTGTGTCTGGCTTTCCTAGTAGGCTCCTAAACACGGCAACCTAAAATTACAGTACTGCTATTCTAAGTTTAAATGTGATCATTTGCAACGCATGCACATACGTACACACCAGTACGCATATGCTTGCAATATCACATTTCTAAATCTAAGCTTTGCCCATTTTATATGGGATTGAATAGTACAAAGGCGCTTTCAGTTAATGTTTTTGATGTGTGTAGTGCACGTTGTGTGCCAATGATGATATTTTTTCGGCAAACACGAATTGAGGTGTTACCGCGATAATTTTTTTTTAAACGCGACATGGTATACCAGTAGCAATACTTATTAACACGAATATTATCATTGGGTGGGACGGTGCAGTGGAGATGGCGTACGAGTATGATGGCAAAAGTGGTAAGTTCGGTGTCCTAACACGACGTAACTAAGACACCCGTCTCCTTTTACCTGCGATTAGATTTTCGTTGAAAAGAATGCTTTTATTATTATTATTATTATTATTATTATTATTATTATTATTATTATAAATGTTTCAACATTGCAGTTGTGAGGTTCAAACGAATATTAACGGTTTCAGCAACAGTAGCTTGTTTTCTCTTTCCATGACACCGCTTATGGGAGCTACTACAAACAGCCAATGACAAATCTGCTTTAGGACCATCGCATCGCGTCAGCCGCGGGACTAATATTGTCCGCACGTTTTGAGATATCCCTCAAAAAACATTGCGGTACCAACACTTCGAGAACCCAGTGTATCCAAAGCTATAGGCATTAAGTGGTAGCTTCTTTACAGCTCGAGGTACTTTCTTTGCTTTTCCGAATCTGGATGTTCTGTGACTCATCCCGAACACCCGAGAGAGCTGTGTGGATAATATGATCAAGCCACCGCGCATGAGACAGTTACATCTTAAACAAGGCTTTTGCCGTGTGACTATGGAGTTAACCCCATCAAGTCAAAACTCATTGCTCTCACTCAGACCTTTGGGCTCGAGTTTGACTGGTCTTCCTCCTCTCACAATGCCCTTCTCGTTACTTCATTAAACTCCGCGTGTCTTGGGAGCCTGTCGGGGTCTTTTTAGGCAGCTTAACAACTGTGGATTAGCAGTCGACCATTAGCAGTCGACCAGTCCACCACACGAACGGCTCACAATTGGGAGAGGCTAACCCGATAATAATAATAATAATAATCATCATCAGCCTTAAAGCCCGCCGAACAGAATAAAAAACGTAAAAACGCAGATCTCGAAAAGTTTTCACCCTGTATAGAAGCATTAGGACCCATCAGCACTGGGACACCAAAATTCATTCTGGATCTGGCCAGAAGCATGGAAACAACGGCAATAGTATATTATATATAATATTATATCAAATATATAACATCTACAGTATTAAAGTAAAGTTTTCGGGCTGACCCTCAGCCAAGATTTAACGTCCCCGGAACTGTTTTTCACATTGCTTCATAGACGGACCCCCCATAAATACAAATGTGCAACGGTGGGGTTCGAACCCGCGCACCTACGTGTCTCCTCCAGTTGCGAGGCGGAGACTTAATCCACCACGCCACCGGGCTCGACATCTACAGTATTGCGTATACTATTATTATTATTGCTCGAGTGTCGGTGACCACTTAACATCACGTTGGCGTTGCCTCTCTGTAGTTCCAATAAAATTCTCTGTCGGAGGAATGTGGTAGATCTTGGCTCCGCTGTGATCTCAGACGGCTTCTTCCCAAGCTCCTTTGTCAGTTAGAGCAGCAAACGCCAGATAACTCGAGACCAAGCGCCACTATAACGTGATTCTCAAGAAGATGCGCGTATAGGCGCCGTTTGATCTGCCTTTGGCGAATGATGTGGGTCACGCCCGCTAAATAATAATAATTTTTAGGAGGTGATTATCCTCCGTCCCCTACGGGCTTGGATCCGCCGTGAGGCATAACGTCAATGAGTTATCAATATGAAGCTCATTCACGGATCGTATCTACTTCGATGTGAGTCTCGACTTGCCATTTTACGCCATTCGCGCAGGGGCAATATAGCATGGTTGAACTGTGGCCGAATAAAGTTGCTTCACGAGAACTCGAAACGGCTCGGAAAAAGGCACCAGCAAGAAACCGGCAACTTTAGCAAGCCTCGCCGAAGCATAGCAGTGCACTCACTCTGCTCGAGGTCAAGTGCGTGATTAATGACTGTTTCGAACGGAGAACGCCTCCCTCCGTCCGTCCCTTGCTCCATGTCCTCTTTCGCGCTCCACGCGTGACAGGCGGAGGCTACAGAGCTTGTCGACAACAATCTGCAATTGCGTCGTTTCGCCGACGAGTTCTGTGTTCGACGATTCTACGCTCAATCAGTATATTACATTTATCTTTACGCAACACGGCGCTTCAACTTGCGGCGAACTAACGGCATAACTACAAAGCCCTAACGCATAACAACTTCAAGGTGTTTTTCGTTTCATGCACGCTTGCATAGCTATGTTTGCACTGGGAAGTGTTTGACAGCCGGTAGTGTCTGGTGTTAGCCGCAGCGGCCAGAAAAAAAACCCATATCAAGTTACATTACTTACTAAGAGAAGGTTGTTAATCAACATTAAGTTCGATAACCTGCACGCACTCGGATCATTGGAAACGAACGGCGTCTGCAACTAGAACGCTAAAAGACGAAGCTAGCATGTCAGAATAAAAATAGATTTTCCTTCTCCTATTTTTGCCTCTGTCTCTCTGTGTCTTCATAATTTTGTTTGACGCATACTCATGATCAACTCAGATTAGATTGTGCGACATCAATAGGTCATCTGAGTACCGTCTGAGCTCGTGAAAACACAGCACACGAAAAACAAACGTATAACATCGCCCCTGTGCTGTACATGATGACCTCTTTGCGAGGCCTTTATTGTATGCTTTGGGAGACCAATTGTCTTAGCTGTGGGACGACGAGCCTTTGAAGTCAAATCGTTGAGCACCGTGCAGAGGGCCCACCTAGCTTCCCGCGTCCCGCGGTTCGACCCCTCGACGCCGTCACGACGAATCCCCACAACAAAGCCTATTGTGTACGACAGACAACCAACCTTGCGTGCTGGGAGAACGTGTACGTAAACGCAAATAGACAGACGCAACTGCACGTACGTCAAGTCCCTCTGTGCGGCAGTACTCAGTCTGTCGCAAGCTGCTTCCAGAGGACGTCCAGGTTATGATGCCGCCGTTTCGGGCTACGCGGCAGATGATTACCTCTGTTTTAATGTATCGCGTATGCGTTGTCGAGTGGGTCGTTTTATAACCGTATATATATATATAAAGAGAGAACTAAATATACGTGCTCACGGTTATATGGAACAGTAGTACGAGCTCTATGCTCGCACCACGGCGTTCAATAGTTTAGCACAAACTGTTCCAACTAGCAACGTGGCTTCTCAACAGGTAGTTCAACACGTTTTTCAAATGAAAACCAAGAATTTTCCAAATCTTGTTTTTAATTTATTTTTATTCCATATACTCCCCGATAAGCTTTATACGCTTTTGCCATCGAGATTTCAGAGCATTTATACCTCTTGAGTAGAATTCCGCGTCTTTAGACTAAAAAAAGGCATTGACAGCAGCATCAACCTCTTCATTGCTGGAAAAACGCTTTCTACCGAGACTATTTTTGGAATGTCCGAAGAGGAAATAATCAGAGGGAGCCAGGTGTGGAGAATAGGAAGGTTGTTCAATAAGTTCGAACCTCAGTTGGGCCAGTTTTGCCGATGCTTGCTGCGACTTGTGTGCAGGAGCATTGTCCTGGTGAAACAAGACAACCTTCTTCTGCAAAGCGAGCCGTTTTACGATGAGTTCTTGCTGCAGGCAGTCTAACAGTCTTGCATAATATTCTCCCGTGATCGTTTTACCGCTCTCAAGGTAGTCGACCAGAATTATTCCACGTTGGTCCCAAAAAACCGTAGCCATCATCTTTCCGGCCGATGCCGTTGTCCGCACCCTCTTCGGAGGTCCGTCCCTTGGTTAAGCAAATGCGGCACCCATTTTCCTCCGAGCTTTTTCATCTTGAAGTTCTCGTGCAGGATGAAATGCACACTATCCAAACTAATCCTCAAGGCCTTCGCTATCTTCCTAATGTTCACTCGCTTGTCTGCGGCAACGATTTTCCGCACAGTTTCCATGTTTTCCTCATCAGTTGCCGTTTTTGGGCGTCCTGAACGTAGTTCATCCTCGGTGCTCCTGCGACCTCTTTTTAACTCATTAATTCAGTTGGAAACAGTGGCAAAACATGGCGCAGAGTCACCGTACACGTCGTCTAACTTAGTCTTTACTTGGGTCGCATTCCTTTAAAATAAAAATGCTTGATAACCACTCGAAAATCTTTTTTCTCAATTTTTCAAAATCACGCCGATACGTTGCACGGTAAAAGCGATCAAACGAAATCGCAACGGCCAATCACCATAATATTGACTGCTAGCAGTCGAGAAGTTTCCATTTCCAATAACGGTGAAAGCGCGCCAAAATTCGAATTCTGAAAAGCTCATTTTAAGAACCTGTCGAACTACCTGTAACAATAACGTCGCACAAAACTCATCTTTAATTCTATATAAAGACCTCCAGGCTATTGAGTCCACGTACAGTAGTACCAGATACTGATTTTCGTGTATATATACATATTTATTGAATAATTTACGATTATGTATTAAATACAGGATGTGACAAATCGATTTCGGAAGCGATATAAGTAAGTGTAGAGCTCGCTAAAACAAATATTTTTTTTCAATGAAACGTGGTCTCTAAGAAGTCTTGTTTCAAAATTAGAGTTAAATTACTACAATTTGTAACACTAGTGTTTTTGCCCGACATAGGAGCATAAAATGTGCTGTTGCGCGACAACCAGTCCTCCTAGACAGAAACTAATCAGAAGAGAAATCGCCAATAATTAAGTTCCTTATTAGCTTTCACGCCAAATACCTCAAAATCATTACCCTGCGTCCACTCGCAGCGTTCAAGACTAACGCATTCATAATGCGCATTTCATGAAAGTCATTTTGGTACTAAACTTATGGCAGTGCGAGCTGTGGTTACGAATTATTGGCGAATTCTCTTCTAAGCGACCATGTCGCATCTTCTGACCGGCCTTATAAATCCTTCGGAAGAAGCAGAATTTTCTCACAAACACGGTGTGTTTAGTTTCTATCTAGGATGACTGGTTGTCGCGCGACAACTCATTTTATGATCCTATATTGGGAAAAACACCAATGTCACAAATTGTAGTAATTTAACTCTAATTCTGAAGCAAGACTCCTTAGAGACCACTATATATATATATATATATATATATATATATATATATATATATATATATATATATATATATAGACTAATCCAAAAACGCCAGCGACGTTCGCCAAGGTTGTATGCTTAGTCCTCGGGACGTTAGGCATTGCACAATGTGTTGAATAGATCACCGGAGAATCGAGTTTAAAGCTTCCAACAGTATTTTCATCTTTTTGCCAACGTGCCAAAGGGCAAAGGCTATTCGATTCTGGGGGGCGACCCAGCTAGAGGGTGTTGGGGGTATAATGAGGGCGCACACTGAAATCCGTAGTTATATTCAACATCTCTAAATTAAGGTTTAGTCTGAGCATACATCTGTACACAGGCGCTGTCTCGTTTGCTAGATAACAATAGGAAACAGTTGCCCTCTAACTTTTTGCTGTGTGTGAAGCCGAGTTGAATGTCTTGTTTGCGTTCTCACTCTTTTATCGTCATCGTTTCTCCATTCTCAATCTCGTACACCATCTTTTACCAATGTCTTGTATGTCTTGTTTGTCGGTGTTTGATTTCAGTCGAACCCATCAAGTCAACGGAACTCCATCGTGTGACCCGTTGATCTGTTGTTACCTGAGCATCATGTCCGCCGACTATGGGCCAAACAATAATTGGCCAGCATTTCAACTAGATTCGACGAAGTTCGCGAGACTCTCTGCAAATGTGCTAACTAATAATTACACACCGTTGAATGCTATACACACATACACACTACAATTACAAGTATATGTTTATTAGATTTAGAGTAATATAAGGTAGTATGAACTACTCCATGATGACCAAGCGTTTACAACTACCGTACCCGATATCACAGTAAGCTGAGTGTAATGACACTGTAAATAAATCTATGTCCCTATAAGTTAGCCACTTGCTTTCTTAAATCTTGCACACTATTACGACATTGTAAGTGATCAGAAATAAGCTATGCCTGTAAAGAGAAGAAACTCTTTCTGGCAGAGCCACATCAATACGAGTAGCGGCCGGTTATACCGATGCTCAGAATCGAGATTGAACTAATGTCAACATTATATTCCATCTATTATTGGTCCAACAGTTAGTCGTAACGTAAGGAAAGTCAATAGTTGACTGTTCGGTGTCTCTCTCACTTCTATCGGCATTCAACAGCCTGGTAAGGACACCTCATGCCTCTCAAATTGGGAGCGTTTAAACTGTATCACCGGTGCCGCGATATGTAGGCTAACGCGGTTTTGAAGGAATTCCTGTCGATCGAAGATGACTAATTGCGAACTACTGCATGCGTGGTGGATACGACAAATGTACAATTTATACGGATCTTATTGGTTTGGCAATCTTTGTTTGACACACAGGAGCCACGTAGCTGCGTGTATCACGTCAGCTCATGTTTCAGAAAAGGCACGCATAAAGACGATTTCCATGCTACAAGATGACACAATCGACTAAACTGTTTAGCTGAGAGGTTATGATTAGTATTCTATGACTGTCCACAAATAAGCTTTAATTAGGAATTAACTGATTAACTGTCCAACCAATTCGTCAGCAATTTCCTCGATGACGATACTGCCCGCTTCTCATGTAAACCGTATGGCGCAGACAAACTGATGATGGCATTACCGACAGCTAGATACTAAACCATCGTACTATACCGTCGGCTATGGCAATTCTGATGAATGGCAGTTTATCAAGTTGAGTTAAATGATAAGCCTAGTGGTCGTGTAATTTGCTTTTCCTCGGACATTAAACTAGCAAAGCAGTTGGCTGGGTACCATGGTATCATATATATTGTCTCAAAATAACCTACGTTATCTATTAAAACAAAATAATCAGTGACCCCCGTTAGCACGACAACAGCGGCCATTCCTTTAAGGTGGCTCGGAAGGTGGGAGATTTTCTATATGTGGTCGAACCCCCAGTTTAGGTCAGAGGCCAGGTCAGAGGCGGTAATATGCCATTACTACTCTTGCTCAGATCGACGTTCTCCCATACTAGCATTGTGTGCTTGATAGTACACAGGTAGGATTCGACCCCACGCTGATCTATTGTATTGGGGTATGAACGGTGCGCTTTCTGCCCAAGCCACCGGCGCTACTCATTGCAAGGAGATATATCGGTCCTCGGTGAATTGAAGCTAACTGGCCCACAAAAAAATCCAACATTTCCGAACAACACGGAAAAGAAAGAGTTTCACAAAAGGAATAAAAAAAGCTAAAACCAGAGGGACCCTTTGTACAATAGCATGAAAAATCTAATATAGCTAAAAAAAAAAGAAAGAAACGCCTCTCTGGCCTTCTGTAGTACTTGCGCTAAGCGGGTATGCGACCTTGGCTGGATGTAATGGATTTAATTTAATTAAATACATTGCGACAACCAGCACTTTTGTGAACACCGGCTATCGGCGTGGTACGCGAACAATTAGGGCCCACAGGTCAAGGTCAGTAAACCAACGAATTGCATGTTCTGTCCATTTTTTACTAAAACTACGAAGATTAATAGTAGATTCGACGCTATATAAAAAATAATTATAATACATTAATTTAATAAAGGTACAACCGCTAGGCGGATATCTATCTAGAAGGAATATAGGGATATTAATAAGTATTCATTTGGGGCATCGGGGTGATATTGTGGATATATCAGTCTGTGTAGGTATGCATGTTGGACAACTGCCGCCCGCAATGTATCGATCGACGACTTACACCGACAGATATACCGAAAGTAACGGACGACAGCTTACCGAACGTAAAAACTTGTACAGTATTCGATGGTCGCATCGGTACATCAACGGAAGCCAGCACGGGGCAGTCGATGGCAACTCATCCGTTTTTGCAACGTGCGTCGTTTTTTGGTCTTGTTCCCGCAAAGCGGAACGGTCGCCTTTCAAGCTGCGTCTCGCTATGCATGAAATGCAAACGAAGACAAATTGACTTCTTGTTTTCGACTTCCCTTACTCATCGTCGTCGTCGTCATCATCGTTGTGGAATTGCCCTTCCCTCATCTCTCTATATATATTTTCCTTTTGTCCCATTCGTTCCAATTAGTCGTCTATCTTGTTATCTTCTATATTTGCCTTCTTCTTCCTTTTCCGTCGGACCACTCGGCCAAATATTGTTAGTGTGGGGACAATGGATGGATGGATTTGTTATTCGCTCGACATGTAGACCTGTATACATATGTCCCCTAATTATATTAAAGGCGTTTTGAGCGGAAGCATAAATGTCGTACGTGTTAAGATGTCTAACGATTCCCCAACAGTCCGTGTTGTAGCACAGTTGCGGTAACTCCTAGCGATATGGTTTATCATCTCTTCTCAATAAGGCTTTTCGAAGAAAAGACGAAAATCTTGCCGGGCAGCGCGGCAGACCTACTGCAAGGAGCATGCAAAGCAGTGCCTAAGCATGGGCGGGTTAGGACCCCGTCACCCACCGCCCAAATACTGGTGGACAGCCAAAATTGCTGAGCTTAGGAAGACGTGGACCGCAGTGTGGCGGATATACACACAAGCTAAAAGCAGAAGGATGGGAGTGCATGAGACATGGGAAGGGTAGCAATGCCCAGGAAGACTCTAAAAATGCCATTAAGAGCAATCAAGAAAAGAAATGGCGAGAACCCCGCAACGAAGTAGAAAACATCATATGGGAAAAACTCTATAAGATAGTCCTAGATAGACTAACATTTTCTAACAACTTTGTGGAAAGCACTGTGAGACAACTCTTCCCGAGTTGCGCTGACTCTCCCTTTCAAAATAGAGGTCCTTAAGGTTATCCTTCACTGCTACTGTTGTTGTTCCTGTCGCTGCTCTTAGATTCTGCATCAGCTACAGCAGCGCTACCTCCGCTGCCCTGACGGGATCATTGTGCATGGGCCTCACGCACCACCTATATTTGGCTCAGGCCGGCATCGAAATAATGGTCGACCCGACGGCAAGAAAATAAAGAAAATGGCGGCCTCAAATGATCCCTTAGAGACAAGGCACCCAATCCGGACGAGATCCCGGCGGAATCTATAAAAACACCTTCAAAAATAACCTAAAACAGTTCATGCGGATGGCAGATCAGATCTGGAAGGATCAGATGGATAAAGGCTACTGTAACACTAACTAAAAAACCATGGATAGGCGCGTATCGGCCAAACAGGTCTCCTGGACAACATCGGAAAAGCGTTCAAAATTATTTTCAGCGGAGCTAAAAGAAAACGCCGCTCTTGCGGTCAGGCAATTTGGATTCCGATAGAACATGTAAAGCGGCCCAAAAACACTAACCAGTGTTGGCTGTTGTCGATGTTCCCGGATTTTAGCGAGACCGACACAACCCACCGCGCTGCAATGATACGGATTGATCTATCTCTTTTGGACAAAGAAGCGAGAAACAGGCTAGGTTGGTTATTCAGCGTACCAGCTGAAGAGGCCCTGCAACCCTGGAGCAATTAGGCTTCAGGAGAAGTCGAAAAGCCCGTTATGCAATGCACGTTCTGCAGTCAGAAATCGAGCCCGGTTGCGTGGGTGATTCGTCTGCGCCTTCCAACCGGAGGAGACACATAGGTGCGCGGGTTCGAGCCCCACCATTGCACATTTGTATCTATAGGGGTCTGTCTATGAAGCACTGCAATAAGCAGTCCCGTGGACGTAAAATCTTGGCTGATGGTCAGCCCGAAGACTTCACTTAGTCAGATATCGAGCGCATTTGAAGTATTCCAACACGTAGAAATGGACGATTCTCTTCTGAGTGTAATAGCAATTTTTTTTTGGTGAGGACACCTTGTTGGTAGACGGTGAGCGTAGTGTATTAGTAAGCAAAAAGTGGAAACTCCGCAAAAATACCCGTTAAGCTGCGTTACCCTTCTTCTTAATGACCTTATCAGTTACGTTCGTCAGGAATACCAAAAAGCCGTGGTGACGATGTATGCAGGTTTCGTGGTCGCACATTGCGACTTCAGGTGTCATTAAGCGCATTACTTCTAGAGTAGAGGCGTTTCTTGACCTGAAAAATTTGAGATAAACATCGCTAAAGCCATAAAATTGAATTCTCAGCGGTAAGGCGTTTTGCGTGCTTAAGAGTGTTGACTGGAGCTGATGCATGGTCTTGGCAGGGTGCGCAACCACCTCACGCGGGCGAATATTCATCAGTTCAAGAAGTGTTTTCGACAATACACGGAACGAGCGCATTGTGCATCCTATGTCAAGTTGTCTACCAGCTATTGAGGCAATCCGACTAAGGCTAAAGGTCCCGCGTACAGCACAATATGGATCTTTTATTTCGGAGTGGGAAGCTAAAGTCGACCAGGCCAGATGGGAGGTCGGCGATTTAGACGTATTCAATGCCTTGCACCTTTGGTCCGGTACTGCATGTGACAGTCGCCACATGCAAAAAAATTCATAGTGCATGGATCATCACTACCATGAGTTGTGCATCTGTCAATTGTGCCTGCAGAGATGTGCCAAGTACCATGCAGTGGACTACAAATCACTGGAGCAAAATCGTTGCACCACTTCCCTCAACGGAAGCGGGACGAAGATAAAGTAACATGAAGAAGACTTTATGCAGTGCATATTATACTTAATTTGAGTAAAATTAACAGAATTGAATTCTAGCAACATATATATTATTTCCGGATTTAACCATCGACTACATTCAAGACTCTGACCGACATCATCTGCTCTGTAGCGTCTTGGGTGACCTGATTCACCGTGAGCCCGCGACATCGGTGTGCCGGCCTGTCGATTGTAAGGCTCTTTGATATTGTATTCAGCAGATTACAGCATCGTCGAGCCCGGTGGCGTGGTGGATTAAATCTCCGCCTTGCAACCGGAGGAGACACATAGGTGCGCGGGTTCGAGCCCCACCGTTGCACATTTGTATTTATGGGGGTCCGTCTATAAAGCAATGTGAAAAACAGTCCTGTGTACGTTAAATCTTGGTTGAGGGTCAGCCCGAAAACATTACTGTAGGTTACATCATCGTCACCCACCAGTTCTTCCTAATCATAAGTTTATCCTCTTCCTCCCCCCGAGGTAGCTCGGGTAATTTATCAGCCGTGTCCTCTCTTAGCTGGAGAGACAGGTAAGAAGCACTCTTCGTATTAGAAATTCCTTGCGTTGCGTTTGCTTAACCCGTTGTCCAATAGATACATATACAGACCACTTAAATCAGTAAATACACCAGTTTCTCGTACTGATTACTAGAAGGCTGCTTACTGTCTTGCTTGATCACAAGCCTTTTCAGTTATCCTGGAATGATAGTAATTTGCCCGTTTAATTGAGAGTTTTTAATCTATTTTTGGAAATAAGGTCCATACGATGCGTTTGTATGACTAAAAAAAACTAGGGGCAGCGGTGGTATCTGTGCACAGACTGTGGTCGCATCAGGGAGAATCTAGCAGATCTTTGACGAGAGACTTCCCGATGTTACAGTGAACTGCAATCTCTTCCCAAGCTTTAGAATTTTCGAAAACTAAACTAGCTTATTGATCGAGCGGAACTTAAGACCATCCAAAGTGGTGCCATAGCGTTTTCCAGTTTTTGTTAGAAGTGAACACAACTCGAATATACGTATGTAGTGCGTTGGAGTACCAAAAGATCCCTAAATGCGGAATCAGTGCGTACTCTGGCGCAGTTGCAATCATGAAATGCAACGACGTACTTTCTAACGAGAGATAATTGATACAGCTGCAGCACTTACGTAACGACTAATTGATCCGTATGTATATGTGCAACTAATAATTAAATATATATATATATATATATATATATATATATACATATATATATATATATATAACTGACTTTCCGTCGACCAAAGGCTGTTAGAACTATCGGTTAGCAGCTGCAGTTGCATTCGTACCCAATTTGCCAGTTTGGGAGGCGCTGGAAGGTTGAAGGAAATGAATTCCGTCTGGCCAGACAAAGGCCGATTATGCGCTCTCCTTCACTCACATCGTCGTCGTCGTCGTTGACGATAGGCTGTGGTTTGGCGCCATTTGTCGTCAACATCGCTGTCGGACGGTAATTTCGCGCCACGGTGATTTGCTGGCCCACGGCCGATGTCTAACGGCGGTGCATTCAAATTATACGCCGCTCCGTTCTCTCCATGTTTCCTCTCTCTCTTTCTCTCTCGTTTATTGTTCTCCATTTGCCCTTTTCCTCCCAGCCAGCCTCTACCTTCGCCACGGCGGGGTTTTTCTGCCCTATTTTGTCTCCCGTTCTGTGTCTTTCTCACATCCTTTTTCCCGCTCGAAATGAATCTAGGAAGGCGCGAGGCAGCGGACAAAGCCCGCTTAGCGGCTCGACACTGAATGGTCGGCGGCCAATCATGGCCAGCGTATGGCGGGGCGTGCGAGGGGAACGAAACGGGCAGGAAACCCCCTTAGAGCGGCCACATTGAGTTGCGTTTTTGGCCGTTACCGGTGTCGGCGGATGGTGGTGGATCAGGTGCCGCTAAACGAACTTCGGGATCCAAGCCAAATTCCGATCGCTATCGATTGTCATACGTGTTTTGGTGCCAGACGGCGTCCCTTTCAGACCACAAACTATTCTCTCCTCGCTCATCTACGCCTCGATCCGGGGAACCCCTGCCCTCCAGAGGTGGCTAAAGTCTCTAGACTGGTAGACCGTAAGCGTAATGGTGCATACGTTCCCAAAGACCCAATTGTTATGTCCTACTTTTTATAGTAAATAATTGCATATCAATAAGTGTCATTACTTAAATACAATATATATATATATATATATATATATATATATCGTCCCATCTTTTAGTAGTTAGGTGGATATATATATATATATATATATATATATATATATCGAAGAAGAGAAGAACGAACTCACTATTGCGTAGAGATATTACTAAACCTGCATTTCAGACCTGGCCGCAGCTACATTTACACTCGACGAATCTCACCCATTCTCGAAATTATCCAAGCTACCACCAGAGCATATTCAGGAGCGGGCAGACACGGGCGATAGCCGTTTCTGCAAAATGCCTTTAATAGCTACATTTGTTAAAAATGTGTAATTATGGAAATTTTAAGCTTAATGAAAAAGTACTGAAAATGCAGAAATTTGCCGTCGGGAGAAGACGATCTCATAAAAATAGAGAATATTTGAAAGGGTGAGTACTTGAGACAAAGGACCTGTCCAAGAAAAACGCTTTTCTCTCAGCGCCGCTGACATGTAGTAGCATCCTGACTTTTCATCTATACAGTTGTAAAGTCTATTAACGTCTTGAAAATTAATCACCGGTACCGCTATATGTGTACTGATTACTTAATGCGGGAAGCAGAATTTTTATTGAGCAAACAGGACCAACTTCGAACTACTGCATATGTGACAGCAGTGATTAATGACTGAACAATGTTTACCCGGTCCCGCAAGTGCTTTGCTGAAGCCTTTGGCACTGAATATAAAATATGCAACGACGTTTCAGTGATTTAATGCGACAGCCCTCGTCTTCGAAAATAAGTATTTAAAATGTTAACAAATGGCGCAACTAAAACTTACGTTACTGCGTAGATTGCTAAAATTTCCGAGATACAAAAGACAGCACACATAAAGATGGCTTCCACAATACTGACTTATTTAAGTTTAGGAGTAATGAGGTCAACCTACTTAGTTTACGTAAGTGTTAAATTACTTGGCTTATTTAGCCGCTAGTGACACAGGAATTACGACTTCGATGGGGTTTACCTAGGACGAGAGCGTTTGAGGCTTATACTTTGAAAGAGACGGAAAATTTGAAGGGAATCGATTCAGGAATATATACTACGGTAGCGATGACAAGCACGGCCTGGCGAGCAGCCATATATAAGGGCAGACATTTAACTACGGCGTTTGCAGCCCACGGGTTTCATCACGTGTTATGCAGCACGGAAGAATTCCACGATCCTCAGGAGTGTTGCAGGTGGACGAGGTGCTCTGATCAGTGCGATAGATACAACGCCGCAGCATGTCCTACAGTTCAGTCAATAGCTAAACTAGCAAGATGAGAAAAGACCCAATGACGTGAAGTAAGCACTAGTTGTGTCTAATGTATATGTTTATAATTTTACCCAATCTGGGTAATATTATATAGCCGCTAACCTATTTAGCTGTAACCTTAGCTGTTGATTTACTTCGCTTTCTTAGTTGCTAAATTTATTTCCTTTCCCGGCTTTTAGCTTACTCAGATGTTAACGTATCTAGTTGTTAACTTAACTTAGTTGGCTTAAGTGTTAATTTTTCTAAGCGTAATTAGCTATCACTTTTGCATATCCTACGTAGCTGTCACCATGACTTAGCTTGTTTAGCTGTTGCCTTTACTTAATGGTTACTTTGATTTAGTTCGCACTTTTACTTAATTTAACCATGTTCGGTTGGTTACAAAGACTTGGGGAGAAAACATGAATAAATTGTGCCATCTATGTTTGTGGTCCTCTAAAGTGCCTAATTATTGACCAGTGGATTAACTATCGCAGACACGTAGGCATGCTTATCGTAGGATTAATTCATCGTGGGTATGTTTATCGTAAAATAATTAAAATTATTAATTGTGGCCATGTTTATCGCTGAAATATACGTATTATCAGAATAAAGTTTCATATAGCAGAATAAAGTGAATGAAGACTTCCATCGTCTCTTGCCGCTTGCAACAAAAAATGCAGGAACAAACAGTTGCATTTAAAAATAAGGTGTTTTCCTACCGTTTTAGCAACCGCTGGTCAATAATCTGTCAGCTAATAGACTCCTTTTTGTAGACGTGTTAGCTCCCCAAGACGTGCAGTGGCTCGTCATGCTTCTTATCTAAATACTTACTTAGTTAGATTGTCTTTAGGCAGATAGATTAGACCATAATCTGAAGTTACAAGGCCAGTGAAAAATGGCAAATCTGTAATGGTTACTCATTTTATCAATCGCCAATTTTAGAAGAGAGATTCTGTCGGAGATTCTGGACACCGTGAAGGTCATAATGTGGTGTCGCATTCGCAAGCGTTAAATTAAGTTGCGTCGCTTGGTGTGTAAATGACCCATTAGCAGAGTATTCAAGCGCTTATATCAATATTAATGGCAGCATCGCCAAAATTAAGTTCTTGCACAAGTGCATGGATACCAATCATTGGGTTTTGTTATTTATTCAGGCATTTAACGTTCGATTGTAGTATCGAGCGCATCCGTATCTTGGTTCATTATGTCAGGTAAAATATTCACCACGAAATTGTTTACATGGGTGTGTTTAGTTTTAAGAGCCTTAGAGAAGGTTGCTGGGATACCACGACATGCCTAGGTCAAACTAGCACGAAGCTCTAATTATATGCAATAGGCACGAACTGCCTGAAATGTATATAATTTACCCAACAACAAGGGTGTTAGTAGACTATAACTTGATAAAAATTTAGATAGGCATAAAAAGCGTAATGACACTTTAAGCCATATAAACATTTCCACAACATCTGGTTAATCGGCGTTAGTTATGAACTCAAACAGCCGTTCATTGCCACATTGTACATTCGGCATGACTAGAAAAATCCGTATCGAAAGCTGCGTCGTGCTGCAAGAATACAGCACATACGAGTACACAGTTTACATACTCTGGTCAGCCACGGAGAACGCAGTCTTCAGTTGATAGTATTCGACATACACGTCAAAGCGAGTATTACGAACGTGTTTAAATGCATGAGCATAAAACGCTATAATATTAAACGCTTTGTTCGTGGTTGTATATAATAGGCCCACGACACAATGAGATAATACTGCATACACGTATGAGAACCATTTCCAAAAGGTGCTGTCTTGTCTTTGGATTCTCTTCTACTCCCAGCATCAACCGACACGTAAAATGCAGGTATCCTATATCGCGTAATCTATATATAAGTAAATATATATATATATATATATATATATATGATACGAACCCATTGCAGTTCACGTGTCGGTTTCGTTTCGTTCGGTTCGTTTGTCGGTTCGTTCGGTTACGTTTCGATATATATATATATATATATATATATATATACACAAAGGTGATGGATAATGATGATAGTGATGCGATGTTCTGACCCGCCTTTGCTCTTGTATACCGAGACGTTCTCCGCGCGGGTATGTGGGTTGGCTTTCAACCGAATACTAAAAATAAGTGCAACAGGCGACCGCGTCGTTGCCAGACCTGAGCGCCTGATTCTCACAGCGAGGAGCCGCCCGGGCGCGTACAGCCAAAAATAGACAGGGGCTCTGGCTGGCAAAAGCCACTCTGCAAGAAACAGAGCCCTGAATGAATGCCGTACCAAAATGGAATCGCCGCATGCAGGTGCCGCAGACACGCGGCCGCCTAGAACGTCGGCTCCGCGGCGTCATAGCGTATCTAAGCTAAACACATGTATAACACATAAATAGTACTAATCATTATAACAATTACCATCAAAGTGCTCCAAAGTGCTAACATAGCAGAGTTATATAAATACATTCGATTTGAATCCAAAACTTACCATCATCACAACGACGCGAGCTCACGTCATCACCACGTAGACTACAGGTTTATTAGGTAACTTCTTTTTTAGGTAAAATTTTGCCAATTGAGTTTTTTTTCTGCGAAACGTACCCTTGAATGCTCTCTACGTTTACTACCAGCTTAAACCTTTATCGTGAGTGGTTAGACGGTGGCAACCGATCTGGCATATATCTATCAAGGTCCTTCAGGGTATCATACCAGTGGAGGAAAAGCCTCCTGCAGTTTTCAAGGGAAAGGGTGACATGACAAAGCCCCACAAAACGACTGCGGTGTAGCACTAACCAGCGTAGTGTACAAGGTTCTTACACCGCTACTTGCCAAAAGGCTCTTTCTAGACAGAGCAAAATGGATTTCTTCCAGGGGCGTTCGGCTGAAAGAGCACTAACAGATGTAATAACCAAGAACACCTAGAAACTCGAAAACAAGATGTAACTTGCGCAGCTTTTATTGATTTTGAAACACCTTTTGATGCAGTCCCGAGTTCGGCTTTTACTCAGTCTCCATGAAGATTTTAACATTATAGGCCTATATGTATAATAACTTTATCGGATATATTTAAGCCGGTCAACGTGTCACAATTTCAAACTGTGTTTTACTAGGTTTATTGAAGAGATAAGAGTGAACGCGGTTTTCTTAACCATGGTGTTGAAGAATCTCCGGCAAGTTGACCTTAGGACTGTAATTAGTATATTTAAGCTTAAAATCCTTTCCATAGTAACATACTGCCGCAAGCCATATCCCCAAAGTCAACATTAGACAACCTCAGACATCTCGAGAAGATTAAAACTATGTTTCTTAAAAGAGCGATTGGTTTGTCAAAAACCGCCACATTGACGCTGGTGCTGCTGATATGTACAACGAGCCCACATTAATAGCAGATCTAGAACACCGTAATTACCAGTTTGACTACGACACGCTCAAAGCATACAAAAACACGGAGAAAGACAAAACGGGAACTTTGTGATGCAAAAGTTCACAGACGAACCCGCTTTTCTCAGCAACAGGAGAAAAGAAGATCTGCAAAAAACAGAGCGGTAATCTGCGAACTGACCTGGCATGAATACCACCAGTACCTCTGTTTGATAGGAAAATTTTTCAAATCAATGAATGTGCTTGTAAATGTTGTGAAAAGTTACCAACATTGGTAAATAAACAGCAATAATTATTATTATTTTTATTATTATTATTATTATTATTATTATTATTATTATTATTATTATTATTATTATTATTATTATTATGACATTACTCATTGTGTCTACCCCCTGTTAGAACTGCAGCTTCAGCTCCGAGCAGCACGACTGGCATTACACTTCTATATCTTCCACGGCGCGGCTGCTACTATTCTAACTATGTCTACAGTTTCACGATCATAACTACACCCAATATTATTCCTATGAGGAAATATCCGCCTCAGTGGGCGACAACGGTCGACGGAATCGCTCATCTTTCATTCTCGTTAAACATTCCTCTATCCCACTGCCCCTCCACCCCCCCCCCGATAGCTCACAACCCTCTTTGCGCCTCACCCCACTTCAGCCACTGTTCTTCCTGTCACGCGTGTCGGTGAACGCAGAAGGCTGGAAAAAACACCAAAGGGCAAAGGGGGGGGGTCGGAGAAGCGCGGCACCGTATATCAGAAGATCATACATGGCCCGCCCGGTTGAGCGCAGCGACGTTTCAGTATCCGCTTCGGTCGCTGGGTGGTGTCCAAGTGGACCTCGTTCGGTTGGAATCATCGTCATCGTCGTCGTTGTCGTTGTCATCATCATGCCACGCGACATGCCAACTGTCAGGGTAGACAACGGCTATCGGCTGACGGCGGAGAGGTAATAAAGCCCGCTCAGACCGTAGAAAACCTACGTAGTAGGTGAGCCAAAGGGTCATCACATTTACTGGGCATTAAATCGACCTTCGCCATCACCATCAGCATTACTATCATCATCATTGTCATCATCATCGAAACCATCATTATCGTCACCATCATCATCATTATCGTCCTCATGCTCTTCACGGGCGTTCTCAGCAGCGGAGGCAAAGAATTCCGCCCATCATGACATTTTCTCAGTGACCTTCAATGATATCGCCAGTCATCCGGAACAGCGCACTGCAGCGACGACAACGACGACGACGACAACGACAACGACGACGAAACGCAAACGACTAGAGCGACGCATAACAACCGCCAATGGAAGACGTAGGGCATCGTCCTCTATTATAAAGTGGTGGGTGAAGGCGCAGACGATCCGGTGACAATTGATGTTCCTGCTCCTCGAGGGGTTGGTTCTTGCGAGCAAAATGTCCACGGGCGGCCACCGCCTGGCCGCACAGAAGGGGCCGCACCCTGTCGGAGTGCTTCTCGCCTCTAACAACGTCTATCAGTCCACCGAATGCACGTATACGACCGTTCATAATAGCCTAGGCAGTGCCCTCTCTCTTCTCCGTAAGGAAGTCCCTGAGATATTGGGAGCGTTCTCGGATTGGGTAGCAATTGGACATGTCGAATGCCGGATTTGTAATTTATAGTGTATGATGATGATGATCTCAGAATAATAGACGTTCACACTGGCCGGCACAAGGGTCTGAATACGTAATACAATTTTTTAAATGATTTCGTTATTTTATTAACACCCGGACTGGATTTTTTTTCAATAAAGTGTACGCTAAGATCAGCAGCTCCGATAGTTCGAACTGCATTTCTTTACATGTTCGCTATAAACATGACTTTCCAAGCATTGATGTAGAATAATTACATTTAGGACGAAATACTACGGGAGCTACAGGCCCTGTTACACTCAAGCTGAGCTTGGACAGAGGCCTTATCCTTTTGATGGGAGACTCGAGAGCCTCCGAATTCCAATAATCGTCAAAAGCTTTTGCTCGACATTCAACGAAAAAATGCAGCATGTGCATCGGGGCACATTGTTTAACTGGGCTAACCCTGGAATAGAGAACCCGTGACCACGCGTTCGCGGGGAGACTGTTGTCCACTCCAAAGTGCTAACACAGCAAATTTTAATAAATCAGTCCGACCGAGCAATTGGACCGAACAAGATGGCTTAGTGGCAAAGACTTTGCCTAGCATTCGGAAGGACTGGGTTTGAGGCCCAGACCGGCCACTCGTAAATTAGTTTGCATGGCTTCCCATTTAGACAAGGTAAATGCCAGAGTGGATTGAATATTAGATATGACATGAAAAATTCGAACACGAGCATTAGCCTTACGGAAAATACAAAACAAAATTACATAAATATATATATATATATATATATATATATATATATATATATATATATATATATATATATCGGGTGAGATACTTGGCACAATATACTGCAGCAACGTATTATTGCGGTTGTCATTTCAAGTACATCATAGAGATATCTGCAAAGAAGCGGAGAACGTGCTAAATGTGTACGTCCTTTGAGCTGCTGTCAATGGCTGACAAGCCGATCGCTCTACTTAGTTCACCCAGCACACTTCTGGGTGACGCTTTCAGTTAACGCTGCCTTTAATTTCCCGCGATGTCTGCCGCTGATGTCGGAGGACGCAGTCGTAAGTTTACGTTTGTATATATAGTAAAACGAAAGTTGCCGAACTGGAGTAAATCGAACCGTCTCTTCAAACACCAAACAGCACCAGTAGAGGAGCCATCGGATAAACCGAAAATGTGCCGCGTCTTCAAGGGCACAGGACATCAAGACAACCCCTGGGTAAGTCACAGCGAACGATGCGGCATCGCCCATACAATCGGCGGCTTAAAGCATAGTCGTTTAGTACGCCGTGCTCATGCCAAGTCAGCGAATTCTTACCGCGTAATCCACTGCTGCGTGGCCACTGGGTTACGCCTCCTCTCTATCACTGGCTATTTCTTCTGTTATATAGTACAGTGCGTCAGCGTTATTACCAGCAAGCCGTCCCAGCAGGCCGTTACCAGGCCCAGTTGCGGGAGCCACAGAAGTAGGCTCAGACGAGAGATGCCGTCTTTGTAGAAATGCACGTAGGCACCGCGCTTCCGTGACGATGGGCTGGGCGTCGATTACCTAGACTTAGGCAATTCTTGTTTTTCTTCACCTACTAGACTGAAGGATACGTTCACGCAGCGTTTTGAACATGCAATAAACCTAGATTGCTGAAAACAATATCAGTGAGGTATGTAGTGTCTCTCGACGTTTACGACCTCCCATCCACCTCTCGGCCAACGTTGCAATGAGTTTTGCCATAAATCGGCTTGTTTTTATCGAAAAAGATGTACACAGCCTCTTTTTGAGGTCAAGCTCTGTAACCAAGTTTTGGAGCCATTTATTTGGTTGAACAATTAACGCTAGAGGTGCTAATTCGTCGATGCTAGATTCGGGCAATACGGGGAGATACTGAAGAACTTACTATTCAAGCTTTCGGAGAACGGTTTTGACAGTTTAGCAGTGTGGGGCCTTGCGTTGTCATAAAGTACCGTGGCATGGCCTTGTCGGTCGGCTCGTTTCTGTTGAAAAGCCTCTTTTAACAAAACTGGGCCATACAAAGATGGTGCTTAGCTGTGCTGTTTGCTTTAAGGCGATCCTCAAAATAACACATCTGTATACCCCCACCTAAACACAAATCAGGACCTGTATCTGGTGGAAGTTTCGCTTGGGTCTGCGTTAAAATGTATCTCCTGGAGCCACTTTGTTCTATTTTTGATGTTAATAAAGAGACACCACCTCTCGTCTCTAGTGACAAGTTTGTTACTAGAGCAACACGCGAAAACGACAACCAAGAATCGGTTGTCGTGTCCGCGTGTTGCTTGGTGTCAGGTAAGATGTTGAGCGGCAATATTCAATCGATGTGTGTCGGTAACTTCAATCACTGTGTAGGGGGGGTACTCAGGCGCCAACTTTTTGACTAAACCCTGATCAGTGAAGATACTGATGAATCGCGTGCTGCCTGCAGCTGTTGGCCGCTCTCTTTTCAAAAGGGTTTTTTGACGGCCTTCGTGAACTTGGCTGGTCTTCTGAAGCGAGGGGCATCGTTAAGGTCGCGCTTGCCATGCTTGGGGTTCAAAGTCCTCCCTTGAGCTGTCTGCTCAGCCAATGCACACTTTGTATACGGTGCAACTATCTTGTGCTACTTTGGCGCCGTTTTGACATCGCCCAATAACAGTTTACCTTATCACTTAACCTAATAGCTCTAAAGCACTAACGACTTTCGAAAAGAGTTGATTCCAGTTAGTAAGAACAGCTGTACCAGTCACACTCAGAAAAGGTTGGATTAGGAATCCTAAGAATAACATATATATATATATATATATATATATATATATATATATACAGCGTTCAAGCTGTTAGTCTAAACAAAATATGGTTTTCAATGAAAAATAATATTGAAATAATTATTATTGACAAGGTGTGTACTTATGATTAGCAGCTGTTTATGCAATTATGAGCCGACTCTGTGTGTCGCTTGAGTAGTGGAAGTCTCGCTTGTGTACTTACGTCCTATTCTATACATCTGCTCTCTGGAACTCGAGAATAAATCGGCACTGTCAACTACTAAGCTTGATGATCGGCAACAACTAGGCGGCTGAGCTGTTGATCTGCTATACATTAGTCTATCAGTTTACCAATATATCAATCTATTATTCATCCTTGTATCGACTTAAATATATATATATATATATATATATATATATATATATGGAAATATGTATCCCACGTATTAATACGCAGTAATACTTCCAAACCGCTGGTAGCTAGAGCTGTTGTTGCGCTCGTGAGCGGCGTGAGACGGTCGTGCTTCATTTGGCTTAGCGGCTTTTAGTGGCCCCTCCTTAGCTGCAGAAGTTGCCATGGAACAAACCGACAGATAGGTGATCCTTTATGATCATCTATCGCCCCGTCAGCGAGCCAAAGCCACGTCGTCGACAAAAGCTTGCTTCGCGTCCCGCCACCCTCGCCCGTGCCAGCCGCAGCCCCGTTCCTCCTCACGGGCTACGAGAGTTGGTCGGATATCGTTTCCTGCGACCACGACGCCAGGCTCATCGTATACAGGACATAGCAGTCGGCCCGCTACTATCCCCTCGCCGATGTCGCCACAACCCCCCCACCGCAACGTTAGCAAGCAGAACTGCGTGACTAAACGCTGAAGCTGAGGCCTCCTCGCAGCTCTGCGTGTTCGGCATGCGCAAGTGACGTGTTGGTACGCTCCGTTACGCTTGCACACACACACACACACACAGCCACACGTACACACATATACATACAGAAACAGCCAACGTATCTATATACAGAAAGAGACATATCTATGGCAATGGCGTGTCGACCAAGACAGCGTATCGAAGGAGACAGACACAACGCATCGAAAGAAAGAGACAGACACAACGCATCTACGAAGAGAACGTATGTATGCAGAAAATGTATCGACGACCAAGACAAAAAAAGATCTACTACTACTAAGAGAGGACGTCGATCTACAGAGTTGGCGGCGAATCTACCGCGATTGTGTGCGAGGACATCTACATCGTCTGCAGAAACGTCTACATCGCCTGTAGAAACATCTACTTTGTCTACAGAAACATCATCGTGTAGCTACAGAACGTGGACAATTCCACTGGTGACAGGGTTGCAGGCAGTGATTGCAACAGCGAGAGCGACAACAACGGCTGCACACGAGGTACGATTCCGTAGAAGGTACGATTCTGATTCCGAGTACTGCCTACGCGTTGCAGTCCGCAAGTCCGCAGATGATGTCTGAGGCTGGCTACGCGGCCTCTCGGCTCGGCGGTCACCATCCACAAGGTCACCACCAACCACCTCAGCTCGTGCATGCTAGTTAAAGCTCACACCCACACCCACACAGTTGCGTCTTGCTCTCCCATTCCTCTCATCTCAGCACATATTTAGATACGAATACACGTATCGGTAGGTGTACGTATAGCAAATACACATCAATTCATACATACATGCATGCTTGCAAGCTTGTGTAAATAGGCGACCAAGCGCTCGCAACAGAAGCCCGCGAGGTCGCCGAGGTCGCGTAGCGAAACCATCCGTCGTTATGGTTGCGGTCGACGGTCGTGGCTCAGCAAAACAGAGAGAGACCGATGCACGCCGGTGCAATGCCAATCACGTCATCTTGTGCTTCTTGTCTTCTTGTCGTCGTCGTCATCGAGCCGACGAGTGTTTTCTGTGTCTCCTTTTCATCCTCTGTGTGCTATTCTGTTGCCTTATCTCTTCTCAATCTCATGCCTCCAAATGCCGGTGTGTATAACGGCGCGACGCTACGCACGGTTCGTTACTGTTAATGCCATCCGCTAGCACTACGATTACTCTTACTTGTATAACGTCACGAATGACAACAACAACAACACCAACAACAACAAACACAACAACAACAACAAGAACAACAACAACAACAATAACAACAAGAACAACAACAGCAACTGTAGCAACAACAACAACAACACTAACAACAACACCAACAACAACAACAAACACAACAACAACAAACACAACAATAACAATAACAACAACAAAAACAACACGAACAACAACAAAACAACAACAACAACAACAACAGCAACTGTAGCAGCAACAACGACAACTGTAGGAAGAACAAATACTGCCCTGTTTCCCGCGGACGTGCGACACGGTCTGTCTGCTTACTGTTGGCTTGGGGCCATTCTGCTAGCTGGACGCCAGATGCAATCCAGTGCACGATCGACGATGTTTTCTGCCAGCCATGACCCGTCTACTAGTCGAACAGGTCTATGTGGCCACAACGGCTCTATCATGATGATTCTCAAACCAGAGCACGAGGTAACGCAGACATAAACGCGAAGAAACAGACAGACACCACGCATCAAAGCGATCGTCACCCCACGTCGGCGTACTACCCCCACCACCGAGCGAGCGAGATATAGGATGTCGTCGACGACATCGTTCGTCGTTCGAAGAGCAGTATTTGTTGTTGTTGTTGTTGATGTTGTTGTTGTTGATGTTGTTGTGCCTCGGCGCCATCCACCTAAGAGTGTGTGGTTTGTTCGGCACAAGCTAGGGCCGCAGAAAAACCCCCGGCGCACCCGCACAGTTCGGCCTATTCGGCCCCACCACGTGAGAGCTACACGTCGGAACGCAAAAAACGGAATGCGGCTAAGAAAATTCGAGCGGCTGTCAGGGCGGAGACGGGGCTATGGACGGCAGACTCTGCGTTCGGCCAGCCATTGGCCGTTCATATCTACTACAGTCGGCAGTTTAGAGTAGTACATGTACACGTGGTATTGCCTATACATATATATGTGTATATATATATATATATATATATGTATATACACGGCCCAAAGCATACTAGCGTATGGACTATGCATTCACCTCACGTGACCTGGTGTGTACATTACTGCTGATTTGTACCGCTCACCCTGCTCAACGTGTACTGCCCGTGGTCAGCTCATTGCCCCCTTCCCCACGCCAGGTCTCAATAGATCTCGACACGTGTCATCGACGCCGCTTAGTGACTGTTACGTACCAAAGAAGTCTTTCACAGCGTTTGAAAGGGCGTAGACCTAGCATACAGGTTAAGCTCGAGTTGGAGCTGAACGAACACGCCGCTTATACTCACTGGGTCTCTTTACTTATTAAATGTTTGGTATCGCTACCATCTTCTGCTCTCATTTTCGGGTGATAACTAAAAAAGCAAAACACGACTGTTAGAGCTTAATTTCATCGATATGATTTTCTTGCACTTTTATAAATTTTATCTTTCACGTTTTTATGTACGCTCCAATTACCTTAGGAGCGAGCAATCCATGACTCTAAAAACCATGACCCGGTATGAGCTCGTAGACAGATTATTTGCTGGGCGGATGGCCAAATAGGCGCATGCAAATTCAAATAGTACTCACCTATTTGGTGATTCGTTACGCTCTTGCAGGAATACGCATACTGGAAGCAATACATAGACGACCAAGATAAATTGCAGCACACGCTTCTTGTATGCGATAGTAACGGCAATTTTATGTTACGTTATCTTACAATTTTTCAAGTAGTTTTCCCTAAAACTGCAGCCAACCTCACACTGTACCCAGGCTGGCATAGCCCTAAATGCACTTAGAAAAAAAATATATACACATACGTATCGCACACATTTATGGATTACCGTTACACTAACTAGCTACAGCAGCATTATAGTTTTACATTATAATAATTTTTACTGTTGACCGATTCAGCCGATTGCTAACCTGTCTAGGACGTCTCTTTATAGAACCGGCGTATATGGGCCTCTACGATCTCAGCCTCTCAAGCCGCACTCAGGTGGGAGCACCGAGATTGAAACACACTATGACAATGTTGACGTGCGCACTGAAGAACCGAACAGCACTCCAATGGCTCCGGCAGCTAATGCCAATCAAAGCCCGCAACAGAGTATCGTTCAACACCGATTGTCCAGACTAGATCAATATATGAGATATTTTTAAACCTATGATGGTCAGGATCATCTTTGTCTAGTTTTAGGTTGTCTCGTTTTAAACCAAATGATGGTACTATCTTTGTCAGGTAACTTAGTGTTGTGCAGCTTCGATCCAACAATTGCCGTACAGGACGACGTAAAGCCGTTTGTGGGAAAACGTATAAAAGTATTCCGTATTGAGACATATGTTGTGAAGCAAATATGACGATTTTATAATGCCTTTTTTAGTAATCCGATGATTTTATAATGCCTTTTTTTAATAATCCGATGATTTTATAATGCCTCATATGTTATAACCGCCTTAACACAGAGTAGTTAGCAAACGACCTTAACTCTTTTCGGGCTAACTTTCAGCTGCTGACGTCCACGGATTTGCTTTCGCACTACTTTGCACGACGAACCCCATAAATACAAATGTGCAACGGCGGGAATACGAGCTGTGCACACATGTGTTTCCTCCGGTCGCAAGGCGCACGCGAATGCACCCACCACGCGATCGGACCCGACGGTGCCTATTCGTCTAGGCCTACATTTCTCTGCTGGAATAGATCCAAATGAGTCCAGTATGAGCACGGAGCCAACTGGCCCAGATGAAATTAAAGTTGTGGCATGAACGTGTGTCTTTTACCTGCCAACACGGAAAAATGTTACGAAGAAATCCATTCTGACAAGCCTTAAATCTTGTCCACGTTCATGCCGAAGAGAGTCACACAGGGGCAGACGGTAAAGCAAAAGCCAGTTGTTCAAACAGTTTTGATACAACTACCATATCGGCAAGAACAAAAGGTCCGTGGTTTCAACGTATGCCACATCTCAAATACCTTAACTGATTGGAGTAGTGCACTTGTGCGCCCACTTGGATACAAAGCATTGCTGTCAATAAGAGTCTACCGAAGCATTAAGGTGATCGATCCCAGCCATACTAGCTATGTAAGTAGTGGAAATGTTACAAACTGTTTATGGTGATCAAGCAGTATCCCGAAATACTGTGTATACGTGGTATGTCGATTTTGCGACAAACGAAAGGCAAAAGCAGAAGAACCTGCATTGCTTAAGAGAGTGATTACAGGAGACGGGGTATATAGTTACGACTTTGAGACCAAAGCCCAATCCTCTCAGTGGTGGTTCCACGGAAAAGGTCGATCGATGAAATTTAGACAGAGCCGATCCAATATCAAAATTCTTTTAAGCGCTAAACGATTTTTAAAGAAAAGAAGATTTCGTGAGAGTGTTCGGCGCCAGAGGCTTGAACTGAAGGCAACGCACCTGCACGCATATCGTCAATACCTATATGTCCGCATGCTTTCTATTTGCCGAACCTAGGTTTTAGCACTTTTCCTGTTTTCGTGGATAAAAAAATTAAAGGGGTGTCTCTTGACACTATAGGGGAAATAAATACAAGTTTAAATGAGTTACTCAACTCTATTCGGACAGACGCGTTAAAAGTGTTTCGCCAAGTGTGAAAGAAGATGACACAAGTGCATTGCAGCGAACAGGAGGTATTTTGAATGGAACAAAAACACCTTAAAAGATTAATAAAATATTTTGTGTTCATACATTTGCCCGTGTATATATATGTAGGAGGGCGAATCAAAAAGTTATATATATATATATATGTATATATATAATATATATATATATATATATATATATATATATATATATATTTATATATATGTATATATATATATATATATATATATATGTATATATATATATATATATATATATATATATTTATATATATGTATATATATAAATATGTATAAATATATATATATATAAGCATTGAATGCAATTGTTTTGTCATTGAGTTGCCTCGACACAAATCACTAACGCATTTAAAGAAGCACAGCAAAATACTCAAACAAAAGCTATATGGTCGTGTGCGCGTTGATATTCCCTCTCCTCGTGTCTATGTATTTATCAATTTGAAATAGTAGTGTTTTCTGTTTTCACCAATCGCCGTTTGCTTTCGATTTTTGATCGATCTCGTTCGAATAGCTTCCGAATGCTGCTTCGAATAGGTTCCATTACCGAGTGTTCCCGGGAACGATGTGCACTAATCCAGGCAATTGCGGCTCTTGCGCTGCAACAGCGTGGACGCCTTACTGAACAAGAGATACTGTCTTAGAGTCTAAAACTGAGAAAGTCCGTGTCAAGTCCTTGTAAAGGCGCTCCTCAAGGATCACGAATCCTAGTTCATGGTAAGACGATTCGCAGAATTTGTCTTCGGGACGACAATAACCGCCGCACAAAGTCGAACAGCCCTAACAGCAGGATAAAGCTGCCAGGTAGAGTAATCTCGAGAAAACAGTACTGCGGGCATCACTGGCAATTGGAAAAATAATGACTCGATTTTCGTGGGTCTGTGAGTCCCTTTATAATAAAGACGTGGTGTGCATTTTAAATTCTACCTGTACTTTCTACATATTTTTATTATTAGATAATTTTATTTTAATGAATATATATATATATATATATATATATATATTATATATATATATATATATATATATAATATATATATTATATATATATTTATATATATATATATATCTATATATATATATATATTATATATATATATATATATATATATTATATATATCTATATATATCTATATATATATATATGATAATTATACATACTGACCTTAAATTACAATACTTTAATTTACTATATATATATATAGTAAGTAGGGCAGACACGGCTGATAGCCTTTTCTACAAAATGCCCTGAATAGTTCGAATTATTTAAATTGGTGTAAATATGTAAATTTTAAGCTCAATAAACCATTACTGAATTTAAATTTGCCATCCAAAAACGACAGTCTCAATTAAAAAAAAATATATATATGTATATATATATACATATATATATATATATATATATATATATATATATATATATATATTATATATATATATATTTATATATATATATCGGCAAAGCAGTTCGAAAATCGCAGGAACGAAAGTCTTCAGGAATTTGTGTAAAATATTTTCAAAACGACGACGAGAGCCATCTCAACTAACGACGCTAGAGACGGTTACGACACCAACAACAACAATTTTTATTTTAAAATCAATATTACCATGAACGTTTAGTAGGTACTACGTCTGTGCTTTTGCCGCTATCACGACCGAAGCTTGATAGCCGTATATTCGTTGGGTATCTTAACTCTGCGACGATAGTTTATGTGGCTGCAGTAATAGATAATAAGCCGTGCTTGAGCACAATAGCTGCCAATTTCGTCACTCTAAAGTATCTTTTTTAGTTTCTAGGCAGAAAAGCAGGTGGAGACACAAACATATAAGAGAGAACGAAAGAACAAAACGCAGCAGAAGGTGGGGCTAATTACAACGACAATAATCAACCGCTGATACACGTGCCTGCAGAAGTGTCGGGATTAAATCGAAGGTCGGTCAACGCAAGAGCCCACGCGACATTTGGGGGCAGTCGCTAATAAATAAAAACGAGCCCAAACCAAGCGCTATGCAGTCAACGATAAATTTCCAAAGGCCTTGCGAGCCATTGGAAATCGATTTGCTATAGGAAATCAACTTCTTTCAAGGCATTTTTCAATAGAAAATTGACTAACCGTGATCGTATGTGTCGGAGTCATGGTATGCAGACACTACTGTGACAAGACTAACAGTACCTTTATGCCATGACAGTGCAGTTGCAACAAAGGTCGCGTTATTTGTTTTTCGTGTTGTTTTTATTGCTGTTGCCCCAGCCAGAGTTAAGGATCGCACTTTACGATGACTCCTGCCTTATCGTCATCGCATTTTGTTTTCCCAAAAAAAATCGAATTTTTATCCTGACGATACAACAACAAGATGTTCCTTTTTCTCTGCATACGACATATTCTCATGCTAATAACGGCCCTGGTAGGCCCGCACTAGCAAGATTTACCGAGCTCTCCAGCCGTATATTTACCTCACAAGAGAGTGCCTATATATACAATAATTCACTGATATACATATATATATATATATATATATATATATGTGGTATTATTCTAAAGAACAAGGCTAGTCCCAGCACACCTGAACGATCGCACATCGCGCATACGGTATCATTAGCTTTAATTTGCAGCTAATTAGGTTTTGCCTCTGAGTAGAGAGGGTGCTTGTATAGGCATTGTGCACGTAGGCACGTTCGAGCAGATGCTACGCGTACGCTCGAGCCGAGATGACCTTGGTGCGGTCTACGACCGCGGGCCCGCTGTGAAACCCCAGCCAAGGCTTCACGCCGCGCTTTCACTCCGACTACTAAGTAATTAATTTCCAAACCTTCGAACAATACACCTCTTAACGAACTCAACTTAGACTACAACAACGACGTTAAACTCAAAACGCATATGATGTATAGAGTATAAAGTCTCCTTTGCTGTCACATACAAGGCGTGTTTTTTGGAGTTTTGAGAATGCTCGATGCACATGGGCCACGAGCGGCTAGCGTGACAAGTGCAAAACTCACAAACCCTTAAAACTTACATTGCCCTCCCCCCCAGACTTAGTATTACTTTAGCATAAGTTCGAAAAAAAGGGGTGTGTGCTACAGTTTATCAGAGTCATGTATGCATTGTTTGCCAGTATGCGTACTCTTGCAACGTAACTAATAGTCAAATAGATGGGTACTATTTGAATTTGAGTGTGAGCCCATTTGGTCATCCGCCAAGCAAACAAGTCGTTTACGATATCAAAACGGGTTGCAGCTTTTGGAGTGATGTATTGCTTGGACCATAGGTTATTAGAGCGTACATAAAAAAAGTGTCCTAGCAATTTACATTTTGTTAGTTGACGTAGAGCAGATATGTTGCCTTGCTCGAAAAGCAGGTCTATACTAGGAATAGCATCAGCTGACACGTTTCGAGGCCACCGGGACAGCAGGTACCTTCAGTAACGTGTCTTGGACGCCCGGCTTTCCATATTCTTTTAGTCAGATGGACAGAGATAGGCAAGCAACATATGAGTGTGGTCAGAGCCAGAGATTGCGCAATGGTGCATCCACCGCGTTGGTAATGGCAAAGGTTAAAACCAAGGTTAGGCGTTTTGTATACGCCCATCCTTGATTTTACACGCGTAGAAGTGACGGTCGGTAAAACACAGTCGTTAATTTTAGTGCCGAGGTCAACTACTCCATGTTTTAGTACAGCGCATTTAATGGGTAAAAGAATCATGTCATTTTCAAAACAGCATCTAGTAATTCCGTCGACAGCCGACTGCAAAACATCATGGGAGTCTCTTAGGGGGCAAGCAGGATAATCAACTTAGTATGAATCTTGGTGCTCGTCAATCTTATTCCGTTAAAAACCCGTATGTTTGCGAATACGGATTTTTGAAGCCAGCAATCGCATGCGCGATGAACAAGAAATAATTCCCACTGACTCACAGGCCCAAACAAACCTGCTTTCAGGATGAAAGTTCTCCACAGGTCCCGAACATAGCCAAGGTACAGGACGTCCATGACGACACCGGCTGGTGCGTGCCTCGGCAATGTCGGCGGCGCTCCGACCCGCGAACAAGCGCGGTATAATAAAATCTAGCCCAGCTGATGAACTTTTAGGGACCGCCTGCCTAACTACGTGTATAGGCATGGTTTAACATCTAAACATCCTCACTTGCATTTAATCTAAAGGTATGTTTAAAATGTTTAGTAAAATAACCCAAACGTGCCAGCAAAGCCGAGCAAGACATTTTCCAGATGTCGCTTTATACAAAATATGTCTTTTTAATAGTTGAATCAATTTGTTAGTATTAAATAAAACCAACTGCAATTGATTTTGTATACTTATATGATGGTTTATTATCACGATAGTTAAGTAAATATTATATATATATATATATATTATATATATATATATATATATATATATATATATATATATATACAGGTAGTTCAATAAGTTATTAGAATGAAAACCAAGAATTTTCCAAATCATGTTTTTAAATTTATCTTATTCGATATACTCCACGAGATGCTCAATACACTTTTCCCACCAAGATTTCTGAGCTTTTATACCTCTTAAGTAGAATTCCGCGTCTTTAGACTGAAAATAGGCATTGACAGCAGCCTTAACCTCTTCATTGCTGGAAAAACGCTTTTCACCGAGACTATTCTTCAAATGTTCGAAGAGGAAATAATCAGAGGGGGCCAGGTCTGGAGAATAGGAAGGTTGTTCAATAAGTTCGAACCTCAGTTGGGCCAGTTTTGCCGATGCTTGGCGGGACTTGTGTGCAGGAGCATTGTCCTGGTGAAACAGGACAACCTTCTTCTGCAAAGCGGGCCGTTTCACGATGAGTTCTTGCTAAAGGCAGTCCAACAGTCTTGCATAATATTTTCCTGTGATCGTTTTACCGCTCTCAAGGTAGTCGACCAGCATTATTCTACGTTGGTCTTAAAAACTGTAGCCATCACCTTTCCGGTCAATGCCGTTGTCCGCACCCTCTTCGGAGGTCCTTCATCAGGTGCACACCATTGGCAAGATGCTTCTTGGGTCTCGGGAGTGTAGTGATGGACCCAGCTTTCATCGACGGTCATGAATCTGCGCCAAAAATCCGACGAATTGTTCGACATCTTGGCCAAATTTCGCTGTGAAGCGAAAACAGGCGCGTTTTTTTGGCCTTGGTTGAGCAAATGCGGCAGCCATTTTTCTCTGAGCTCTTTTATCTTAAAGTTTTCGTATAGGATAAAATGCACACTACCTAAACTAATTCCTAATGCCTCCGTTATCTCCTTAATGTTAATTCGCTTATCTGTGCCAACGATGTTGCGCACTTTCTCTATGTTTTCCTCATCAGTTGCTGTTTTTTGGCCTCCTGGACGTAGTTCATTCTCGGTGCTCCTGCGACCTCTTTTTAACACATTAATCCAGTTGGAAACAGTGGCAATCCATGGCGCAGAGTCACCGTACATCTCGTCCAACCCAATTTTTACTTGGGTCGCATTCCAACCTTTGAAATAAAAATGCTTGATAACCACTCGAAACTCTTTTTTCTTCATTTTTAAAAATCACGCCGATACGTTGCACGGGAAAAGCTATCAAACGAAATCGCAACGGCCAATCACCATAATATTTTGAGTGCTAGCAGTTGAAAGTTGCAGTTCCTAATAGCGGTGGAAGCGCGCCAAAATTCGAATTCTAAAAAGCTCATTCTAAAAACTTATTGAACTACCTGTATATATATATATAACGAAAATCACCTTGACTGAGCAATACAGAGTGTTTGATACAATTATCATGGTAATTTAAGTATCATAAGTTTAGTATACGTATTTGTGAAAGAAAAACGCAACGAGTCGCCAAATAGGCGAATGCTATTTGAATTTGCATGCATTAATTTGGCTTTGCATCAAACAAACAATCCCTTTACGAACTCACCCCCGGACCACGGCTTTCGGAGTGATTGATCGCTGACTCTTTAGGTTATTGGAGCGTACATAAACGCATGGCATAGCAATTCGCATTTGCTTAGTTGACGTAGAGCAGATATATTTTTTTTGGAGGAGGTATTGAATGCAGTTACGCACTATCGCTACGAGTCTCTATCTCTAGCAGTGTGGGACTCGGCCCCAACGGTTGGATGTTACTCCGTTGAGACCCATACCCACTAAACGCACCTCCCCCCTTAAGCTTCACTCTCTGATAGCCCAGATCTTCATAAAAACAGTAGTTTGGACTATCAGGAAGAGCAGAAACGTTACCTTTTATGAAAAGTGAGTTAATACTACGAACAACGTCACCTAATAGGCTTTGAGGGCATTTGGACCGCAGGCGTCTCAGGAACTTGTTTTGGATGCTTTCCACGAACTTTCTGTTGTTAAACAGATGGGGTTCCCAGACAGGAGAGCAATATATTAGTTTGCAACGAAAAGACTTTTACAAAAGCGGATGTACACAGGATGAGTCGTAAAATGAAACAGCGGAGGATGGTATCTATAATACACAAGGATGTCTCTACAACCTCGGCAATGTGACGGCTAAAATTAAGAGGCGTGATATACATATATGCCTACTTCCCATGTATAAGAGAGAGTCGGTAAAACGCAGTCGTTAATTTCATAGTCAAAGTCAAGTGCACCAAGTTTCAGTACTACCCATTTATAGGGTGAAAGAATCATGTTATTTTTAGAACACTATCGAGCAATGCCGTCGCCAGCTGACTGCCATCTGTATATTTATTCTGCATATATATATATATAGATATATATAGAAAATATTGTGACG
Organism: Dermanyssus gallinae; assembly: GCA_003439945.1. NCBI lineage: Eukaryota > Metazoa > Arthropoda > Arachnida > Mesostigmata > Dermanyssidae > Dermanyssus > Dermanyssus gallinae. The sequence goes on from QVRM01006379.1 coordinate 174,644, forward strand.
ATTTATTAATCATTTACAATACGTTTGCACACTCGGCAGTGCTCGCCACAACTTCATAGTTTCTCTTATATGAATGACATCCCAAATATGTTATTAGTTTTACTTTAATTTTGAAAAGAGTGGTCGTGGCATGTATTAACAGCAGTTGAGGGTTTTTAATTGCTGCTGCTGCTGCCGCTCGAATTGCTTCTTTTCTTCTCGGCTTTTAGTACGGTTATGGAAACTGCTTTTGCCGTTTGACGTTATATTGGCCTCCAGAGATATATATATATATATATATATATATATACGGGCAACTTAGCCCAATACGAGCGTATAAAATGTGGTTGTCAAAGCGTTAAATTATATATATATATATATATATATATATATATAAGTTTGCGGCTTGTCACCGCTTGGTGCTTAAATACATACGCCAGTCCGCCTAGATGCTGTCATAGTCGAGGCTACTCAAACCTGGACGCCACGGTTGATGCACTTGAGCACGCCCACTAGCGTGGCTTTCAATAAATCGAGCGCCAAATGGCTCCAAGCCATCTCTCCGTGCCGCAGCTGGGGAGGATGCTGGACAACCCAACACTCCGCATCGTTGCTGATCTGCGGTTAGAGGTGGCTGTATGTGGCTCTCTCATGCGTGCTCCCTTTGCAACACACCGATGTCGCCGACGGGAGAACACGGCCTCAACTGTTCAACGAGCTGAGCAGAAGACACTCGCGCCACGCCACCCTCAACGATGTTATTACAGAGACGCTGCACGGAACAGTCAGTTGGAATGGCAGCGGATTCAACCCTACGGCCAGAGGGGATAACCTTGGTTCCGTGGTCTTCTACAGAGCTTCGTGTGGGACATAGTGGCGCCTTCTCACTTCCTTCTCACTAAGTTGAGCTTCGAAATCAGCAGGTGCTGTTGCCAATTTAGCAGAGCAGCGAAAAAGTTTAAAGTGTCGCAAGCTGGAAGTAACCTTTCTGGTACAGTCAGTTATAATGTAGGCATCGGGGGATATGGGCGAATCAACATTGACGTTTTTGGAAAAAAAATGGTAAAAGCTGCAAGTGAAAATGAAGAAAAGAAGCCGGGGAAAAGCTTAGTGCAAATAGTATCAATGGAAATACAACGTAAATGCAGCCGCAGCGAGCTGCCCTAGGCAGTGGTTTACTGGGTCCGATCTAATTAAAAAGGAGTATATATATATATATATATATATATATATATATACATATATTATCGTTTATTAAGGAATAAAAATGGAGCTACAATTGTCTCCCAAGAACGTGTGCACAGGCAATATTACTCTATCTCGTATAGAGTCGGCTGGGACCACTTCAGCAGCGTGCCCCGGACGGATGCCGCGTTCCCGCGTTGGACGTCAAGGTCGAGGCGCTGTCTTAAGAAAGCCGCAGATCTTTTTTCTCCAGCTGCAAGGTTCAGCTGCTCACCGACTCTGTGGAGGAGCTTGCGAGTCAAGTTGCCAGGACCGCCCAAGGTTTCGAATGCTAGGGGTTGAAACTCATGTGGGTAACCTATTGAGGCGTACTTTGCGAGCTTCCTTGCCTCGGCTAGATTACCAGCGTGGCCTGCTGAGATCGCCCCGCCACCGACCATTGAAGGTGCTAATGAGTCGGTGACAGTGGCGTCCCAGACGAGCATCCTGCCTCTACTAAAGGGGGTAAGAGTCATCCCATCCGGGCGCTTCCCATCGTCGGTATATATATATATATATATATATATATATATATGCGGAGAGAGGAAGAGAGAGAAATATAATTCGCAAAATAGTCTGAAACGTTAAAGTGTGATAATAACATATTAAATTTTAGAAAAATTATATATATTTTTACATACAGATTTATTGCCACCGCTAATAAAATTAAATAATGAGAAGGTGGTGACCGCCTGTTTACCAGCTGTCTACTCAATATCTTCTCGTTCGGATTAATTCATTTTCAAAAGCTTAATTCTCTCGCAGTTGTGTGGCTTTTGGCACCACATTATTGGAATCAGAGTTCATTCGCATCGATTTTGTCCAAATTCGGCCAAAGACACTTAACGATCATGCGCCCGCCATTCACCGTAAGTGGAAAAAGGTAGAATCTAATGATTCATTTGGACCAGAGGTCGCACCTTGGTTCATGTTTGCCCGGATGCGACAGTTTTGTTTTAGACCTCCATTCAGTTAGAAATCGGCTTTGTCGGAAAAATAACTTTCCTTACCAAAGTCAGCAAACTCTCAGTGGTCCTCCACAGCTTGACACATTACGCACGGAGCCTGTTCAGTAAAGTTCTCGAATGATGTTCTAACAAAGCCGGTCTATCGTACATTGCAAAAGGGACATGCCCGTACAGAGTATTCTTCTTTATGATATTTTTGTACAACCCTTACACGTCTTTCGTTAAGCACCGCTCCAACTTGACAGCCTCACGCTGCTTTGCTTACGAAAAGGGCAGAGGTAACCGCAGGAACTTTTGAAAGATGCCAGCTGATTATTTGGCAGGTGATTATTTGGGTTGCCCTCATTAGAAAACTAGATTGTCTATGAAAAACATGCTTTCTCACAATGAGCCTATGTACTGCTTGTTCTTTCGCCTCAAATTCAGAGTTATCTCCTTAAAGTGTGCCCTCTTGTCAAATCAAGCCAGGTTCTGGTAGACCTCTTTAGGAGGATGAGATGTTTTCGAAGAGTGTCTGTGCTTTGTGCAAGGTGACGCAAGCGCCAAACCGAGCAAACAGATCTCACCGCCGTAGCCAAAGGCGGAACTTCTAAACTCATTAACAATGAGTTAGTATGTGTATATATATATATATATAAATATATATATATATATATATATATATATATATATATATATATATATATATATATATATATATATATATATATTGTAGTGTTAGTATAAACCGCCGGCCGCTGAGAATACAAGTGCCAATGGTCTGGAGAGTTATTGTTCGTATGGAGAGTGTCAAGGAGAGTGCCTTTTGTGTAATTATATATATATATATATGAAATGTCGGAAAATGTCCAGCGCCTGCTCCCGCTGGCGGCTCAGGCAATGTTCGAGGCGGCTCGTGACGATATAGCGACTGGACTTCAAGCTTCATCGCCTGGTCCCGATAGACTAGCCTGCCAGACGGCCTGGGCCGAGAAGGCCCACGAAGTTTCGCTTAGTTCGCAGCTTGAAGAATGCGGGGATGACCAGGACAAGGCACGCCTTCTAGCTGTCGCTCGCCCAGGAGCAAGCGACTGGTTGCATGCACTACCCGCTAACTCACTGGGTACCCGCCTTGATGACCAGTCCACCCGAATATGCGTTGGCCTGAGATTGGGGCCTGATTTAGTTGAGCCACACAGATGCTCTTGTGGCGAGCCCGTCGGGTGACTCGCCAGACACGGCCTTTCTTGCGCTCACGCAGCGCCCAAAACACACTGCCCTCAATGAAATGCTTGCAAGATCGCTGCGGAGGGCGGGGATTCCCTGCGTCCTGGAACCACCTGGGCTTTCAAGAGACAACGGTAAGCGCCCCGACGGTATGACTTTGATACCCTTCTATAAGGGTTGTACCCTGGTGTGGGATGCGACGGTGACCGACTCTCTGACCCCTTCCCTTGTCGGGCCCGGCGCGTCCCGCCCGGGGACTGCCGTTTCGCGAGCTGAGATCTCAAAGATAAGAAAGTATGCGGACCTAAGTCGGGCGCACCACTTTTCGCCATTCGCGTTCGAGACGATGGGTGGTCCTGGGCCCCTCACGGTAACATTGATCTCTTGGGTTGGCGACGCGTTACGGCAGGCGACGATGGACAAGAGGGCGCACGCCTTCTTCTCCCAGCGACTGTCCCTGGAGATCCAAAGAGGCAACGCGACCTCAGTGCTCGGAACTGACCCCTGACGCGAAGACGCGGGTCCATCCAGTCTTTCATAGTTCCGAGCACCGAAATCGCGTTACCTCTCTGAATCTCCAGGGAAAGCGGTTGGCAGAAGAAAGTGCCCGCCCTCTTGTCTATCGTAGTCTGCTGTAAAACGTCGCCAACCTAGGAAATTAGCGTGGTTGTGAGGGGCCCAGGGCCACCCAGCGTCTCGAATGCGAAGGGTGAAAAGTGGTACGCCCGGACTAAGTTCGCATACTTTCTTATCTTTGATGTCTCGGCGCGGGAAGCGGCAGTTCCTGGGCGAGAAGCGCCGGGACCGACAAGGGAGGGGGTGAGAAAGTCGGTCACCGTCGCATCCCACACCAGAACCGACCCTTGAAGAAAGGTATCGAAGTCAAGCCTTGGGCCGCTTGCCATCGTCTCTAGAAAGACCAGGCGGTTCCAGGACGCAAGGGATTCCGGCCTTTCACAACGACCTTGCAAGAATGTCATTCAGAGCGGTGTGACGTGGGCGCCGGCCCGCCGAGTGAGCGCAAGACAGGCCGTGTCTGGCCAGGCGTCCGACAGGCTCGCCACAAGTGCATCTGTGTGGCTCTACCAAATCAGCTTCCAGTCTCAGGCCAACGCAGATCCGGGTGGATTGGTCGTCAAGGCGGGTACCCAATGAGTCAGCGGGGAGTGCGTGTAGTCGCTCGCTTCTGGGCGGACGACGGCAAGGAGGCGCGCCCTATCCTGGCTGTCACCGCTTTCTTCAAGCAACTCAGTAAGCGAAGATTCGTGTACCTTCTCGGCCCAGGCCCTCTGGCAGGCAAGTCTATTCATATCAGGCGGTGAAACTTGGAGTCCAGCCGCTATAGCGTCGCGAGTTGCCTCAAACAATGCCCAAGCCCCCGGCGGGAGCAGGCGTTGGACATGACCCGAAATAGTGTGCATCGAGGCGGCTACGGCAGGGCCTGCCAAGGTGCGGGCCGAGGGAAGACCAAAACCGCCCATGGAGGTGGGGAGAGCCGCCTGGCGCACCTCTCGTGGTCGTAAGTTCAGACCCAAAACCGTCTCGAGGGCCTCCACCACCTGGTCGTCGAATGGTTGGAGAAGCTGGCTTATTATCTTATTAATTGTAAGTATTTACGTTTAATAACTGAGTCATTTTTTTCCCAAAGTGAAGACAACAACAGCTAGGAGTTTTTCATACTTACAACATCTACTAAAAAGCGATGTTAAAACCGTTATGTTTTCCTGAAACTTAAAATATTCTAAACTTGTCTAGGGTAGGGACAATAGCCTTTAGGAATAAGATTAAACTAGCTACTCGCAGTGTAACTAAAACAGATTTGAGTTTAATTAACACCTTTTTAATCGCCTTTAACTTGAATTAATTATTCACGTTAAAAGCGATTAAAAGGAGGCAGTGTAGACAATATGTATCTAATGTTGAGCAAATTAAATGTAATTACATTTGACGTCAAGCGAATAAAAAGCGCTTTAGTTAATAAGCTTTCGAAGTTATACACTTCGTAGAAGATAGTTACTAGAAATACACAAACGTTAACTTCGTTACAACAGCTATTGGTGCACATTTTAGGAAGCTAAAAGGATACTCAACCAACGTTTATTCGCTGTCTAAACTGCGTATTACCAAACACAAGAAAAAGCAATAGTGCCGTCTTGCCATACGCTACGGAAATTCATTTTTCATCTATAGATCTTCTGTCTACAGATTTGCATCTACATCCGTTGTCAGAACTCCGGCATTTCTAAGCTTTAGAATATATAGTTGATCGAATGATTGGAGGAAAGGGATGTACAAAACATCTTCAGCGTAGGTCAATTTTTTTTTAATTTAACGGTCTCTTGCAGCTTAGTGTGAGTATGGCAAGACACTGCGTGCTAAAGCTCCTCAGGTCGTCAGCCATTATGTAGCACTTTATAGATTTTTCAGTTCACAGGTCAGCAATTAGTTCATTACTTAAGGACGATGCTGGCATACATATGGTCGCCTAGACCTTACCACCATCTTTCATTGGCCAAATTGAAAATATTAGGTAGCACCGCGGGATATAGACCGTACTCAAACAGCTTACGTTTTTCCGTCTGTCAACAAAGGACTCCATAGAAATCCAACAGCTCAAAAATAAAACATCACAGGATCTCTCAATACGACTAGTTTTATTTCGCTAGCCAGGTTTGGATGTCTTCTAGATTGCCGAATGTTTTGCCGTTTGCCAGGCCAGCTAAATTGGTATATTACAAAAAATAATTTCACTGTGACTTCTAAGCAAGACAAATTCTTCAACATTCTATTGAAAAAGTGATACCTAATTGAGTTTACGTCTCTACTATTAATTGAAGCGTTCTAATTCCTGTTAGAATGAACGGAGAAGACATAATGGACATTTTTGAGCCATACACTAATAGACGTTCAGGAAAGTATTTGTTTGAGGATGAGGTTCTCCAGCATGACGGAGCGCCAGCACAGAACGCTGCTGCGGTACGAGAATACCTAGATGAGACCTTCGCGAACCGGTGGATTAGCCGAGGTGGGTCAATTGCTTAGCCCCCCCCCGATTGCCGGACTCATCAGGTAAAAAAAAATTCTTTAGGGGTGAACCTCTGATCGCCAACATATTCGAAACTGATAGGGCCGTTCGAGTAGCGCCTGGAATATTTGAACGCGGGCAACCGTATCTTTGCAACCGCTTTCGACTGTGTCTAAGAGATCACGGACGCACTTTCACATAGCTGTTGTATGATAATACTAAAAATAGTTATTTGTGCATCTACAAGTATGACGAGCAATTCATTTAATGGAGCAAGTCCGAATGGTAGTATGCATGCATGCACTCAATTTTGATATGCCGATCATGTTGGGCAATTTCAGTTACTTTGCAACCTCAAATCGTGGTTGCTTTTGGTTCTCAATATCAAAACGATCATTAGAAAATACTAATTTGCCCAAATGTGTTTGTTCTGCTAGCGCTATGAATGACCGTAAAGCAACAAATGCACAGTACTTAACGGAGAACTACTAATAAATGAGATATTATTGTGTCTCAATGTTTGCGAATTATTATATATAAAATACTTTAGTTTATTTTCCCAACGCAGGATGATCATACACAGCGGAATTGCTCCAGGGGTGCGATAGTATGCTTGAAGATAATAGTCCATATAATAACTGGCTCTCTAGCATTCGCACATTTATAACGCTATGTCGGGTCTGCAACACTGACACAACACACTTCACAAAATTCACTCCCACTTCTAAACAAGTCATTTCCGTTCCTTCATTCTAAAAAAAGTTAAAACATTGCAGACTTACATTTCCTTATATACACATTGAACAATAATTTGGAAACATTTTGTATAAATCCGCATATAATATGACGATCTGTCAGAATGATTATCAAAATCGCACGGATCTAATTAGTCGTGGCTAAATTTATTTTATGTTAAGGTATTATACCTGTTTTTCCACAAACTCTCACATATGGAACCGGGAGTCACTGTGGCTTTCTTTCGGCGTGACTCCCCATGCCCTTTCGTTAGTTTACCATAGGCGACAGGCCATACATTTTGAATATATGGCAGCGATCTACTATTGTTGTACTATCGGTGATTTATTCGAGGGCTGTAGACTTAACCTTAGTTCGGATAGCCGACTGCTACCGATCTCACGGTCCCACGGATTACCGCCCATAGTTCGGTTGTGATATCTGTCGAATCAGCCTGCTGCCCTAAATTAATAAGCATGGCCAGCAAGTGTGCACTAGACGAAGTAGACCTTCCTGTGCCTTGGGCCGTCTGAGCCATCAGCCCTGTCTGCGATCGCTTTCAGGAGGAGAGATCTCTTGGTGTGGGTCTATCCTGCTGAAAAGGATTGCTTGCCTATGCCAGGATGTTACGCGGAATTGCCAGGTGACGAACCCTTGCCGAGTAGGAGCAGTATGGTGGCCCCTTTCCGTTCCGTAGTAGTGGATCGAACTCGGGCACCTGCCGGCCTGTCAGCTCGGACTGGTGGGGTACGACACGCTTGTCGCGGTCAGTGCAGTAACACCCGTGCGGCTGGACTGTAGGTATACCCCCTTATTTACTATCTATGGTGAATATGGCAATAGAGTGTGCATACTCAAGGGTTTGGTGTGTCGGATAGCATATATATTATATCGCCGCTATAAGGGCATACTATAACGCAACATTGCTATTTAGCTATGTTCACCGCACGCCGAGAAACCTACCTCGCATGTCGAGCGTTTTGTTCGTACTAGACAATTCACGTCTGGTGGAGCGAAAAAGCCAGTAGCCAAGCATGCTTGTTCAGTGTCAACCCCTGCGTATGTTCCTCTCCCGATGGTGATCCGTTACATGATGATGTTATTGTATATGGTAGTTGTTCTTACTGTCAGTACGTCCTGTATCACTCGTGTTGTCAACAACACGTTTCTGCAAAGTAGCAGCATGGTGGGCGGACAATGTCAGAGAAAGTTAGGCAGATCGGTAGAGTCGGTAGATACTTGTGAATGCACAGCCATCGTGGAGAATGCAACAGTGCTGTTATTATGGTAAGGGTATCTGCTCAGAGTCTAAACTGTTTCTGGCTGACCCTCAGCCTACATTTAACGTCCACGGGACTGCTTCATGAGATTGATTGAGCATTGCCCTGTGAGACGGACCTGACAAATACCCCAATACAAATGTGCAAGGGTGGGGCTCGAACCCATGCACCTATGTGTCATTGTCTACCACCATGCACCGCCGGTCGCGAGGCGCACGCGAATACTCCACGCGACCAAGCTTGACTTCTGTTTATGTCTGGGATGTTCAGACTAGCCATGCAGTGAGGGAGAACATAGCTACAGCCGTAGCTGTAACAACAGCAGCGACGGCAGCTCTAGCGAGACGTCGCTACGGAAATCTACGACGAGCTAATGCTGCTTATTGTCCATTATTCTGTGGTCAGGTGGTTGTGTAGGGCGTGCATTACGGTAAGGTCACTGAGACCGTTAGCGTGTATGGGGTTTGAGTGGGCGGTTGTTGCGGTTGATAGCGAAAACATATTGACTATTACATGCAATTTTGCAATAGCTTAACATTTCAAGATGGTACGTAATCATAATACGGTCGTCATGATATACAATTTGAACACTTCAGCGACCGTTCCACCGGGCGAGAAAGTGCAAAGACCGCCGATGCGTCTGGCAGCTCGCTGCGTGGTATTTAGCGCATATCTGCGAGCAGAACCGGGAACAACATTGATCGCCAACTTAGTGAAATCCTTGGGTCGAACATACATGGAAGTGATGATAGCCATGCGCAATGTACCTTTTGCACAGTTGCCTGCTAGTGCATGCCATTCTATCCCAAACCTCCCTGGCGACGTACACTGTGCTACCTCTGCCGAGGCCTCGGCCACTTTTCCCTGCCTCTGTAACAAGAATTGCTAAAGTGGTCTCGTAATAGGTGAGGTTAGGCCTGGCTCTGGTTGTTTTTACTGCCGGTCGGCAACCCGCTAGCAGGTACACAACGCAATTTCTTGCCGTACCCATTACACCGTTCCCATATTGACCGTTACAACAATAACAGAGCCATCGACAGTCGGCAACCAACAAGAAACAAAACAGGGTACTAACGGCCGTCTTGTCGTTGCCACCACTTACACCTACAATAAAGATACGTGAAAACGGCACCGCGCCAAGGAAAGCACAACGAATAAGCGGCGAAAGTGAAGGCGCATGCACAAATCTGCAGCAACGGGCACCCGCGTAATAGGCAGCGCCAAAAGTCCCCACGGCGAAGACCATAGACAACGCTGAACGTCTCAACAGCGGAAACCATAGACAACGCTGAAAGTCTCAACAGCGGAACCGCTGCAAACCCCAAGGGAACGCGCACAGTTCGTTCCAAAACTCGAACGTCGAAACAGGGTTCGCGTTTGTCAATAAAACACCTCAAGCGTGCACCCATGGTTGACGTGCAAGTAAGGACACTGGCCAACAAAGACGAAATTGATTATATCAGCTTTCATGTCACCATAGAGCCGAAGAGCACTGTACAGATACAAATGATCTAGCTATTGGCCGATAGGCGTGAAATTTTAACCACACAAATTTACAAGAATATATACTAGGCAAGTATATATTTTTGATGACAGAAACCTTACTTGGAGACAATATATGTTACATCCTGAACGAATACAAACTGTTCCATGACAAAGCTATCATAGAGCTGCTAGCGGGAAGGCCGTCCCAAGTGTGGAGTACCGTTTGCAATTCGTCCAGTTATTGTAAAATGGCAACTCTGTGATGGAGCACATCTCGCCAGATTGTTTTAGAAACCTAAAGCCTTAGTTTGGTATTATAACTAAACTACGTCTTAAGCATAACACTAATTAGTAAACAAAAAGCATTTAGTCTAGGAGATTGGGAAAACATGCGGCATTATACTCACTTGAGCAAACACAGAATTGTTGTCGGGGCTTTCCACTGTAATATAGCAAAGAAAAACGGTCGCATGGAGGCAAAGTGTCCAAGAATTTTGCCTTCATATACAGAGCGGCAACATTGAGGTGACCTACATCGCATGGAATGGCACCAGTGCAGTAGACGTCGTGCTATCGACTATATTCTACAGCCCGGCATTCTTATAACAAAAGTTCAATCAAGGGCGCCCGCCCGCTCCTCGAAAGCACTGTCGAAAACTATCGATCTCGGCCGTGCCAAGCAAGTAATAGTCCACCACCGATCCCTGGGCCCCAGAGCAAGCTCCTAATGTAGATATTTTACAATAAGCCGTGCAAATTCTGCCTTCCGTAGAAGACATTAGCGCGTTCGAACGGACGATACGCGGGCGATACACTTGGCAGCGGTGCCAAAAGCCAGCAAAAAGCAAAGCAAACACCGTTCGTGGTTTGACCGTCAGTGTTTACTGATAAAGATCGATATTTGCAGATGCACATACATTGGCTTCCGCGGATACACGGATTAAAGCAGCTAGCGAGAATCAAGATGAATTTTAGGAAAATGAAGAGAAAAAAAGAGCTTTCTACAAGAGCACAATCACCCATACATTGTTACCGCTCATATGCCATGGATTCTATTGCTATGGAAGCCCATTTCAACAGAGCCCCGGCTAGCAGCGGTTGCGAACGGAATATATGATTTACAGCCCTCTCGACTAGAGGCGTCAACTTACCAGAAAAAGAGCCAGGCGGCAGTGTTATTCTACCAGTGGTCGAAAGTCAGCGAGCCCTGACCAAATCCATTACAAGCAGATTTGGTCAGCAGTGGCTGCACGTATTTTGGAGAACATGGCAAAAAAAACTTCAACACGGAAACTATTGAGGCATTTCTCTGGAAAGCGTCTTTTTTTTAGATCTCGGCAAGCCTCTATGAAATAACGTATGCTCCTCTCCCGCCAGAGCAACATACTTCTTCCCTCAGCACTCCATCGACGACGCTTTAAAATGCACTCTTATTCACGTGAAATACCGAAAGAATGTTTGCATTAAAGAAAATGACGTACGCGGTCTTTGCCGACTCTAAGACCCGACGTCTTGCTAGAGAATATAAGAAAAGAAATAAACAATTTTGACAACTTTGTTTATATAATACGCAGGAGACCCAATAGGCAATTAGGATGGTGCAGGGCGACTCTGTTAGCCCGCTTTTTTTGTTCTGTGTGTAGCTGGCTTAGCCAGTTTTTTTTTTTTTTTTAATATTAGGGTTTTATTCATATAACCATATTCCAGCGGTACACTTTCGTTTTACATCACTGGCTTAGCCAGTGCCTGGTGTGCAGTTAATGGTCAGCATGCTTTTCACGCGGACGATTCTACTTAAATTCGTGAATAATTTTCACTGTTTAGGAGTAAATCTGACACCACAACTATTATTTAACCGTTATAAAAAACAAATGTGTGTGTGTGCGGGCACAATTTAGCGCAACGACGAGACGCCTTCGTCTTCGTTTCAGCTGTGACCTTGTCTCCCCAGCAATTTAAGTGAGGTAAGAAATAGACATGTTAGAAAAAACGGGCACTCAAGCCGAGGCCGCCATGGTCCTCATTAAACAACTTCGAGATATGAACCTAGCGGTTGCCTAATGCGACTTCAGGACCAAGTTTTGACTTAGCGCTGTCTTTTTACCCTAGGACACAAAATTACCACTAGACTCTAGACCATCCTCCGTCCCCTACGGGCTTGAAACTCACCGTGAAGTATATATCTTTAAGGCATCTAGCATCCGACACGTTAAGATATCCATAATCCCACACAGCTGATAGTTAGATTTGTCAACAATCCGAAGGATTAACACGAAACGGTTCAGCTAATCTTCGTCATACACCCTACTCGAGAGAACACCATGAACACCGACGAATTGGTACTAGAAAACTACGAATTCAAACCAATGATACCACATGTCTACCGTTTGCACCGAAAATAACTAGATATGAGTATGCTTTTTGCAATGCAGAACTGCCCAAACGGGCGCCACATTTCGTACGTCTGAATTGACTAAAAGTCACCAGATGAGTCGCTTGCATGCGCTTTGTAGAGTTACCTGGCATGGCTACCAGCATCTTTGCGCTAACAAAAGAGAGCCTGTCATGAGACTGCCAATAAGATATGTAAACTTAGTGAAGACATGCAGAGCGCCTGACACAATCGCGATGATTACAAGTTTAGCGAAATTAAATTGTTGTGCTTGTTGTGCTTGTGCTACTAGTCATTGTTGTGACAATTGTTGTGCTACTAGTCAAGCAAAACGAATTGTTGTGCTACAAGTCTAGATAAAGAAACATTCGCTGACGCCCCGCTAGATTGACCGTTGCGAGTTTGCGGTGACGACGACTAGAATGACGCTTGAGGGCAGACTGCGTCGGTTATATACAAACGGTTTATCGTTATCTTTAAATAAAATATCCCGATTGAGACTTCGGACAACTATTGCTACTGCTGGCGGAGTAGACGGCTTAACGATAGAATGCTTAAATAAACATGAGCGAGTTGAATTGTAGACTGAGTCGACATCAACGGCCTACTGTTTGTGTACACAAATAAGTACTTTTAGAGACGACAAAGATAAACAGTCGTGTTGCGAGACACGGTACACGTAACACATAGCACTGATTAAGTGAATTATCCGTTTGTAAAAATGTTTTTTCATAGATTTCATTTGCCGTTTGCTTCTAACTAGTTTTTTTTCATAGAGCTAACAGTTTGCTAATAATTCATTTTCTTTTTATAATAATAATCGATGGTCAGTGTGTTGTTCGTACGCCTGAGTCTCCAGAGAAGCCATTTTTGTTGACGCACGATTTGTTCCTCATTAAGTCAAGGGAATCGAACTGTTATGCTACAAGGCTAGCAAAAAAATTTGTTATACTACTATCTAAAAATAATTTATTAAGAGCTCTGTGTTTCTCGCCTTGTTTTGTGTTGTTTATGTTGCCGGTCACGGCGGCGATAGCCCGCGATTTACCGTAACTATATTGGGAACTATGAAAGCCAGTGGAAACGACTTCTCGAATGGCCAAGCCGAATTCGCTGCATCTAATATTTCATAATCTGCAAGATGGTCGTGTGCACCACTGAGTTCAGCACCACGCGAAACCAATGCTCTAGCACTAACCATTAGCTTACGTTGTTGTCGTTATCGTCGCTAATAGTGGCTAATAGTTGCTGGTTGCTACTTCTAATTATGAAACTACTGCGGGTCCATGCTTGATGAAAAGACTAGAGGCTATTCGTGCCACTACTTACATTTATATCGCTATGGTGCACAATACCGTCATTATTATTATTATTATTATTATTATTATTATTATTATTATTATTATTATTATTATTATTATTATTATTATTATTATTATTATTATTATTCGTATTAATATTATCATTAGTTACGTTATTATAGCGAATCTGATTGCTCCATATTGCTTCTTACGGGGCTTTCGTTTTTGAAACTGCTGCTGAAGTCGTTTGTGTCGTGTTCGTCTTAGTCGTTAGTGCTGTCTGTGCCAAGCTCACGTGTAAAGCCAATACATACTAGTATATGGTGAAGAGTAAAAAGCTTAGTATTAAGCTTCATGTTAGTTAATGAACTCAATGCTATCTCGGGATGGACGAGTTTATCTTGCTGCTTGTTGATTAGGTTACGGTCAATATACGGCGGACTAGCCTTAATCCTTGCCAGTCAACATTAGTCGGTCTCTGCCTAGTGTCCATATAATCACCCCTCAACGCTTCCCCCCCCCCGCCTGCGAAAACATCTTTGTTAATTAGTTCAGAAGATCGGAAACGAGACCGTTCTCGGATCCTGCCGATCATTGATTGATTTATTATTCGCTTGGAATGTATACCTAAATACACATGTCACCCTTTCATATGAAAGTCGCTTAGATTAGCAGCAATATAGAACTTGCCACGCTACTGTCCGAGTGCCCGAATGGAACCATTTACACATTTTGTTTAGCCCTTCGTGGATTCGTTTTATGTAGGTAGTTTTTTTTATTAACAAGTCCTTGTGGGAACGTGTTATATTTGAACACAATAGAGCTTGAACATGAGAAGGTAATTAAGCCATATATATGTATATATATATATATATATATATATATTCACGACACTAGTTTCCATGCGAAATCAAGCTGTTTAACGGCATGGGAAGCTACAATCATGTGTTTATAGGATGGGCAAGGAAACGTAGAGCGGCCGAACGGCTTTGTGCTTCTAACGCTGACATTTCCGGTACGGTTTCCAGTACGGCAAATCGTTTCTGAATTAAGGTGTTGCGTCAACTGTCTTCAAATAAAAATGATCAATGCTGTGCGAAATTCTTCGCCATTGACGAGTATCTGTAATTTCCAATTGACAATAGCCAAAGCTTCGCCTAAATCTCATTGAAAACTGCTGTTACGTATTCGTAAAGAATTATTTAGGTATAAGATTTCCGCAAACTTCAACAAAGACTTCTGCAAACGAAAAAATGCGGAAATCCGCACGTACTTTGTGACCGACGCTATTTCCATATATGTTCAATTTATTTATGCCGTCCAGCTTGACGTTTTGGGCTTGGTAGGCCTCGTAAAGGCGTCGGTCTCCTCACTTTCAATGTCACGTAGCGCGTTTGTAAATATTTCACATATATATATATATATATATATATATATATATATATATATATATATGAAGAGTAGATTTTACAGAGTGTCTCACCCAACCAAATACTACGTGTCTGAATAAGTACGTCCGCACATGTGAGTTATGCATCGTCGGTTGACGAATTATGATCGATATCTGACATTACAAGCTGTTCGCGACAACTCGTCCACAATAATATGGCCGAGGCGCCTATTTTAGCCAATTTCGACCGGTTCGTTTGTAACGACGCAAATCACCTGCCTGAGTCTGTTACTGAGTCAGTGTAGCCAGCTCGTGTCAGGCGTAAAACTCGATGCGTCCCGCCATCATAACCACGCCTTGGAAGACGCCATGCTGACTCACGCGCCTATATATATATATATATATATATATATATATATATATTTATATATATATATTCACATTATATATATATATATAAATATATAAATCAAATAATTGATTTTTTTTTCATATTTATGGATCTGCAGACATATGTTGAGGTGGTAGTCCGAGGGTACGATGTCCGGTAACGGTTGATGCGGCAAAATGTCTCCATCGAAGCTTGCTATCTTCCGGAGGTCGGGTAAACCCACTTGCGATCTCGCGTTGTCTTAATGGAAGATAACGCCATTTATATTCACAAGATTTCCTTTGAAGCGTGACAAAAACTCGGTCGAGCTAGTAACCGTAGACACCACCGTAGACACAGAGCAAAATCTTGCGTAAATGGCTTAGTCGCACCCGATAGACTCCAAGTAAGGTCTTGTTGCTGTCCATTGCATTTCATAAAATAAATCTAAAATTCCAGTTATTTATGCTACTATCAAT
The DNA here is from genome assembly GCA_003439945.1 of Dermanyssus gallinae. Lineage (NCBI taxonomy): Eukaryota > Metazoa > Arthropoda > Arachnida > Mesostigmata > Dermanyssidae > Dermanyssus > Dermanyssus gallinae. Next base: position 190,478 of record QVRM01006379.1, read on the forward strand.
TAGATGAACGCCACATTATATATATATATATATATATATATATACATGCATCCATACATATGTGTGTATTTGACGTAATACTCTAGGGCAAGGCCTTCACCTTTTGCAGAAAATTTAATCTAACCCTATCCGCGATAACTAGTTCTGCGCGTATTCACCCGCATGGCCTAGTCGCTATAAACCCAGTGCAAATATGCCACGTCCCGTTGTCTATCTATCTATCTAGCAGTGTCTTGTGTCTGTCTAAACAACGCAAGCCTTCCAAGTTTCGATGTCCAACTGTATCGGTAACGGCTCGCTAAACGAAACGATAGCGACCTGCAGTGCTGACGGTCGAGATAATGCCGATGGTTGTGTTCACGACAGTGGTCAGTCATAGTGATGAGGCCCGTAATGACAGCCCCCGGAACCTCCTCTCCGGCGACCCCCCCCCCCCAGACAGACGGTGGGGTATAATTATTATCATTAATATTATCCTGCGCCATCTGTATCTCTACGCCATTAGGACTGGCATTCAGTGGACTAAAACAGATACGATTGTTCGTCAAGCGTCCCGCGGCTAACTAAATTAAATATATCGGATAAGCTGATAACAGCATACATGCATTTGTTAAAGCTAGTTTCTCGCCAGCTAGCTGTCCGATACAACTTCTGCTCTGTTATCGTTTGGTTCCAAAATCCTTTCTGCGACTCCGTTTGCAGGCTCCGTAGAACTAGTCTCTGTAGATCGAGCACACAACACTGCTAGAGAAGCTCGAAAGGCTCTTCTTGTCAGCACATTATGATGCCGCATAAACTCTTGACGCGTTATCAGGGATGTGCTCGCTTACACATGTGTACGCATCCATAAGCACACCATAGTGCGGAGTTCGACGATGGATAGTAGAAACACATCTAGAGAGTCATGCAGGTTAATCGGAATGCCAAATCGTCGTCGAGTATGCGTGTTGCTACAAAAGTTTTGCCTGATTGACACTATCTAAATAGCTAGCTATAAAAAAGCGATTTTATAGTCGCTTGCTATAGTGCTGTATACATTTATTTCATTATAATTTAGAAGAATATATAAAATGCTTCACGGCGTTGCTGCTCGTCGACCTAGTTGCTCCTTCTGCGCGCCGTAGTCGCTCTATCGCTCATGCCCGTGAGGAAGTCCTGCCCGCCCCCTGGCACGAAGATCCGGGTCCATCCAGTCTCTCATAGTTCCGAGCACTTAGGTCGCGTTACCTCTTTGGATCTCCAGGGACAGTCGCTGGGAGAAGAAGGCGTGCGCCCTCTTGTCCATTGTCGCCTGCCGTAATGCGTCGCCAACCCGAGAGATCAATGTTACCGTGAGGGGCCCAGGGCCACCCATCGTCTCGAACGCGAATGGCGAAAAGTGGTGCGCCCGACTTAGGTCCGCATACTTTCTCATCTTTGAGGTCTCAGCTCGCGTAACGGCAGTCCCCGGGCGGGACGCGCCGGGACCGACAAGGGAAGGGGTTAGAGAGTCGGTCACCGTCGCATCCCACACCAGGGAACGACCCTTATAGAAGGGTATCAAAGTCATACCGTCGGGGCGCTTACCGTCGTCTCTTGAAAGCCCAGGTGGTTCCAGGACGCACGGATTTTCCGCCCTCCGCAGCGATCTTGCAAGCATTTCATTGAGGGCAGTGTGTCTTGGGCGCCGGCCCGCTGCGTGAGCGCAAGACAGGCCGTGTCTGGCGAGTCGCCCAACGGGCTCGCCACAAGAGCATCTGTGTGGCTCAACCAAATCAGCCCCCAATCTAAGGCCAACGCATATCCGGGTGGATTGGTCATCAAGGCGGGTACCCAGTGAGTCAGCGGGTAGTGCATGCAACCAGTCGCTTGCTCCTGGGCGAGCGACAGCTAAAAGGCGTGCCTTGTCCTGGTCATCCCTGCATTCTTCAAGCAGCGAACTAAGCGAAGCTTCGTGAGCCTTCTCGGCCCAGGCCCTCTGGCAGGCTAGTCTATCGGGACCAGGCGATGAAGCTTCAAGTCCAGTCGCTATATCGTCACGAACCGCCTCGAACATTGCCTGAGCCGCCGGCGGGAGCAGGCGCTGGACATTATCCGACGTAGCATGCATCGAGGCAGCCACGGCCGGGCCCGCCAAGGATCGAGCTGAGGGGAGACCAAGGCCGCCCATGGACGTGGGGAGGGCCGCCTGGCGCACCTCTCGTGGTCGTAAGTTTAGACTTAGCACTGTCTGTAGGGCCTCCAACACCTGGTCGTCGAATGGTTGGAGAAGATGGTTCAAATCGCCTGAGCAGTCTATGGACCGTAAAATATGTACGATGCGGCACGCGGAGAACGACGAGCGAAGCAGGTAGAGTCCCTGGTAGGCTCCAACAAGCGGTAGACGTTCCTGCATCGCCCACAATCTGTTCATCAAGGGGTCGAGTTGTCCCGGCAGCGCAGAGGGCAGAACCGGTGCGCCAAGAAGGTTTATTTCGTGGTCAGCCACGACTCTACACCCCGGTAGCAGCTCGAGCAAGGCCCTCAATGAGGGATCGTCTGGGTCTGTCCCCGGAGCGAACACCTCGCATTTGGCCGTGTTCAGCACCAGACCACTGACTGCCTCGAAAGCAAGGACTCTGCGCACCTCATCGAGCAAGTCCACCATCGGTCCACCAAGTGTGCCATCGTCTAGGTACCAAGCGTTGAATGGCACTTGAACGGAGTTAACCAGCTCACGTATCCCCAGGCTGAATAGGGCCGGTCCCAAGGGGTCCCCCTGCTGTATGCCCGATGCCGAAAATAACGTCTCGGCGCCAAACAACAGGACGGATGGCTCTTTGTACGCGTGTTCTACTAAGGTGAAGAGTTCCGGGACTGTATCCCGAACCGCACGAAGGAGGTGATCCCTACGGATGGTGTTGAATGCATTGCGAAAATCCAACTTCAGGAGTGCCGTACCGGGGGGACTTGATTGCATAAAGGCTCTTGCTGCATGTACGACAGTCTCCGTTCCGCCCGCCATGCCAAATCCCAGCTGGTGCGGGCCAAGTTGTTCCATAATAAGTTCTTTGGCCTCGCGGCAGGCTATCTTTGCTGCGATCCTCCGTAACGTAAGAGAGCAGGCAATGGGGCGAATTGATGCGTCTTTTTTGCGCAGTGCGAATAGGTTGGCGCCGAACACGATCGCCCTGACCTCAGCCGGCAGTCGGCCCCATCTCAGGACGTTCATCACTCTGGCGAGTGATGCGGCCAGTCTCCCGGCCACCGGTCCGATCCCGGGGGACAGGAGATCCTTTAGATGACGCGGGCGGAGACCGTCAGGACCAGCGGACGAACTGGCCGGAAAGCCGGCTACAGCTCCCAAGACGTCATCGACTGAGGTTTGATGCTGCGACATCGAGTCAGGAGGGGCAGGAAAAGCCAAGTGCGGGCAAAAAGGCATTTTTATAGGCATACGTTTATTTCTAATATAATAAATAATTAACGTGTGTTGTCGTTGCAACTCTCTTGTTTTTTTTTCCGCTTGACTTCTCGAGAGAAGTACTCAAGAGAAAAACAACAGCTCATGCGAGTGGTTCTGTGCGGGCCGAAGAAAGGGCGAAATTCGGTCGTAACTAGGCTTCGGCTCATAGAGTCATGCACAGAGCGTACGCGCTGGTGTGAGAGCTTGCAAAACGTACTGGGCAGCAGACGACACTTGCTTGCACAGGTCTTTGCAACGCCTGTTGTTTGCAGAAGTCTTTGCAAATGGGGGCCTAATGATTTTTGATTATCGTCCTCGATGCGCCATTTCACTACTACTAAAGTAGAGTTTTCGGGCTAACCTGCAGCCAAGATTTAACGTCCACGGAACCGCCGTTTTTCACATTGCTTCATAGACGGACCCTCATAAATACAAATGTGGGGCAACGGTGGGGCTCGAACCCGCGCACCTGCGTGTCTCCTCCGGTTGCGTGTCGGAGACTTAATCCACCACGCCACCTGGCTTGACATTTTTCACTACTTCTACTAGCCCAGCAGAAGAACGTGCATCGTTTGAGCCCTTGAATGATGTGACGTGATCAGATACCCTCACCATCATCATGGTGGGCCGTCTTTATCATCATCATCATCATATTCAAAGTTTTGAATATGTAACTTTTAACGCTCTCTTGGTAAACACCGATATTTGCGTTGTGCTTAGCAAACTTGGCTCGTGTGATGTGACAAAGCACGCCTTACTAGTAGAGTACTCGGTACCACGACCAATGACGGCTCGCTGGTTACTCGGTCGAAAAGGGTCTCGCGTAGCATCTGATAAAGGGCTGATTCCTTCTCCTGAATCTCACATTTCCCTTATTTTTCACTCTATTTATCTCTCTTTCTCTCTCTTGGCCTCTCTCTTTTGCTCTGCCTTTTTCGCTCGCTTGTTCAAGTCCACATCGAAATTGGTTAAACTAATATTTGTACAACATCTTCGACAAGCAGATTTGCCTTCGTCGGAAGCGAGGAGTTCTTGGTATGCGTTCGTAGCGGATTGTGAATGCGACCCCGCGGAGGACGTCGTCCGTAGGTGAGAATAACACGCCAGCACGTCACGATATGCGACTGTGTCCGACAGACAGTGCGCTGCTGGTCAAATATTGATCACTGGCTCGTTTGGCTGGACGTCAGGCAGAGCTTAGCACAGCTTACACACGCGTATGCTTTGCTGATTCAGCGATGGGTGAAAACTGCAACGACTTGACACTCTTAGACAATTCTCACAATTGGCTTTACTCTAATTCCGACAAGAGCGAAACTTCGCGCGCAGATATGCCCTGCATTTGCGCCTTCCGTCTCGGAAAAAAGAATGCCAAAACAATTCAAATAGTAATAATAATACCTGCATTATACATTAAAATACGTATGATATATGTAGGTTGTTGTTAGCTAACTATTGCGTGGCTGTGCAGGCTGAGAATCAGCGGCACACTCTGTGTATATATATATATATATATAGTGCGCTGACCAATTAGACGCTAGCTAAACCCAGGGGGCGGAATTTGTTATGGGTTGTGCTGGGGGCATAACTGCCTTGAGTTGAACTCAAGTCGTATTTATTCCGCATGAAACACAACCGGAACTTTTTTCTAACGTCAATTGGTACTAGAGGTTGGTATAAATACATAGACGCGAGCCCATTTCCGTAATTGCCTATACATTTTTCAACAACACTCTGCGTCTTTCACAGAGCAGGACAAACTTCACGGTGAGTCCGTGACAACGTGCCAAGGTACAATTAGGATAATGGCCACCATTTACACTCACGCAACTTGAACTCTATGGATTTTTCTATCTCAAGTATTTTGAAATCTGAGATGTGCTGCAGAAAATACACCAGTTTAAGGCCTTAAGTCAGCTATTCGGAACGAGTGAGACAAAACTCCAAATCGTATCGTTTCAGCCGCAAGCGAGGATTTCGTTTACAAGGCACCAGATACAAGTATTGAATACTGCTAAGCTGTTTGCTTTCGAAATATTCTAGGCACATGTTGTAAATGTTTTAATGAACTTAATGTAATATAGAAAGTTTTTTTTTGCAATCGAGTGTGTTCGCCGAACACGCCGAACTGAACACAAATCTGCTCACTCTTTGCTCTACTCAGTCTAATCGCCTTTTGGCGTGCAAGCGTGTTAAGAAGCAGTGCCGAAAGAGAGGCTCTTCGCAAATTATAATAGCTGACGCCCTTCCTGTCCGTTATGCTCGTGGTAAGTTTTCAAGCATCGTCTCTTTCTCAGATGAGAAAATGCTCACTCTTGAATAATCTGCGAACGGGCAAAACGATCTAGCAAAGCTACAGCAAGGATACAACTTAAAAACAACCTCCTTAAAAAATGTTTTTAATTCTAGCAAGGATACAATGACGTGCATTAGTAATTTTAAGCCACCGGCACGCAAACACCAGCCTCAGTGAAAGTTTGCGCCAGGATAACCAATGATGACGCACGTTGCTCGTTTTCGTCTCTTATAAAGTCGAAATTGACGAGACGAGATACCGCCATATAATTTTAATGGATCATATAATGACTTTAACCAGATAGTAGTTCAAAGACCAGCGGTCTAGGTTTAAGCAGGATTTGATGCCGTCCTCCCGTTGGGCCAAACAAATCCATGCCTGGCTCGAGGCTCACGCACCGGGGTTTATCGCATCTAAAACCTTTCCGAGGTCCTGACCCTCAGCCAACGGTTAACGTTCACTGGTTTGCTTTTGCAATGCTTTCTCAGACGGACCTTATACATAAAATTGTGCAGCGTTAACCTGTGCACCTATGTTTCCTCCGGTCGCGAGGCGCACGCTAATGCACCACGCCACCGGGCTCGACGGGTTTATCGCATCTAAAGAATGCCCACTGTACTCGCCGGATTTGAGCCCGCGTGGCTATTATTTGAGGAGGATTCTTGACGCCCATATTTGCACTGTTAGGAACTTGATGACCATGAAGTCTAAATTACCATCGCTAACCAAGCTAAGTTGGTAGTCGTAGATCAGACACTATGAGCAATGTCAAAATTAATAAAATACATACGTTTACACTTCTCCTTCCTGACCTTGTTGGCTACATCCGACAGGAGTACCAAAAAGCCGTGGCGGTGATGTGGATGTGCAGACGATATCATGGTCGCTCATCGCGACCTAAGTGCCATCAAGTGCATTACTTCTATGATAGAGATGTTTCTTGTCTTAAAAAAACGTGAGATAAACACCCAAAATACTAATACCATGAAATTTAGGCGTGGAGGTCGATTGGCTGCCAGAGACGTTATACGTTGCTGCGGTCAACCATTGGAGTTTGTTAACTCTTTCCAGTATTTTGGCCTTCGGGTCATTACACAGGAACGACGTTTGCAGCGCATATCAGCGAAATAGTACGGAAGGCACTTGTCTCTCTTAACGGGTAAGTAGGCAATGCTCGTCGATTGTACGTTTTCTCAGCAGTGAAGCTTAAGATTGTTCCGAGGCTGATGTATGGTCTTGGCAGGGTTTAGAACCACGTCAAGCTGGCGAATTTCAACCAGCTTGAGAAGTGTTTTTCATCATATATGAAGCGAGTGCTTTGCTTGCCTATCCAAGCAAGGAACGGTTTTATGTAGCTCATGTCAGACTGTCCACCGGATTCTGAAACAATCAAACTAATGCTGAAGACGCCGCGTACTGTTTTATTTCAAAGTGGGAACCTTAAGTCCGAACAGGCCAGACAGTAGGTCGGTTGTTGGGACGTTTTCAGCGCCATGCACCTTTGGTCTGGTCTCGCATGTGACAGTCTCCATGTATACACCAGGAGCCTTTTACGAGGAGTATGAAATCTGCACCTGCCCGTTCTGCCTGCAGAAGTGTGCCGCGTACCATGCAGTAAAATGCACAGCACTGGATCAAAAATCATTACTCCACTTTGCTCGCCGGAAGCGTGGATAAGATAACGCGTTATGAAGAAACCTTTTGAACTGTATAAAATACTCAATTTGAGTGAAATAAACATGAATCTTTCTATTAACAATTAAGATAATAAAATGCTAAACCTCAAGCTACGAATGGACGTTTGCTGATGCCTTCTGGGAGTATACAACACGGAAAATACAACTCTGCAACTACTGTGCGCTGTAACTCTAACACAATAAATCGGCAACTAAAGAAATGTTGGGCTGCCCACGACCTGCAGGTTGGTGGATGCTTTCTTAGCCAGCGGAAATCGAATTTGACAATATAAGCTAACAAAGATAGATAAACAACGACTAAGAATAAAAACGTAGTTATATGGTGGCTTTGTCAAAGTCCAATAGAAGCACAGGGCTGCGGAAGAGGTGTCGTATAAATAGAAATTGACGGGAAGAACTCTTTGCTGTATAGCTGCTGCCACTTTCCAAACAGGAGCCTCGACGACTTTTCGCAACTCGTAGAGGATATAGGAACCAGCATTAACTCCCACAGGGCGCGACAAAAAGTAGTTGTCACGGGGGACTTTAATGCAGCAACTTATGACTGAGGCAGCAAAACAACCGACGAACGCGATGACATGCTTTTCAAATAGTTTATACGGAAAGGGCAAATGCAGGATCAACACCACGTACATTTTGCAGAAGACAACAAAAGTTTTTTTTTCCTGGACCTCACGCTGTATTCTGAACATATGGGGCAAGAATGGAAAGACCTAGATAAGGTCGAAACTCTCAGCGACCACCGATATGTATGTTTTAGTATTAGGTGCATTTCAGCACTGGCACTCTCTAGAAGCGACACAGCGCTACTAGAATGGTCAGCCATTCGAATGATGATGGGCGTAGAGATTAAGCGCTGCTGTAGTACTGTAGCAGTCTAGACTTCAATGGCATTATACAGTGCATTACAGTGGCATTATTACATAGAAACAGGCGCCACTACGTGGCACTGCTGGCAAATGAAAGCCGTCTCCGTGATACTATACATTGCCCCTGTTCGAATAAAGACCCTGAAACAGGTTGCTGTTGCTATGAACTTGGAGGCTGTTGGCATAACAAATATGCCAAGCGTACAGGACCGTGGCCACTAAGACAGTTATGGTTATTGCCGGCGTGGTACGATTGGACCGCCTGGACACGGCGAGAAACAAGCGCTACTCAACGCGAGTAAAGAATTACGCGGCGAAAGTACACACGCTGGAGAGATGGCATCCACGAAGCTAGGCCGTTAGATTCGGGCAATGATTTCCGACCTACGTGCCTGGTTTTGTCGTCAACATGGCAAACTGACGCATCGTATTTTTGTACGCAGGTTTTGACGGGCCACGGGACAATTCAGAAATACCTTGTTAGGATTCGCAAGGCCCCGAATGCTTCCCGAAATGCGTCCTTAGTGAAAGCAAAACAGAGGACGACGTAGCACCTATTTTGCTGCACTGGTCAGGATTTGCCGAGAAGAGACCTGCGCCTCAGCGCACATTAGAAAGAGCAATCACTATTGAGATTTCACGTATGTTACAGAATGGAGACTCATTAAATTCAGTGAGTAGCTTAACTAGACTCTATAATGAGAGAAAAGAAGCACTTTAACGGATGAGCGCGTAGATAGCGCAGAAGGAAAGTGATCTGGGGTTTGATGTACATACACGTGCATACATAAGTACCTTTGGGCACTTTAAGGGGACATGGGGAAGGAAGAAGAAGAATGGAAATTTCTCATAAGTGCGTAGGACATTTCGAATTCGATAAGTCATAGACATTCAGAAGATGATGACTCTACCAAGTATAAGGATGTGCGTATTGCACGCCCTTTCCTCCTCCTCCCACGAAAGGGGTCGGCAACTTACGTACAAAACAAGCATTTGCCCAACTCGAGAGGTGTCCGGTCAGCATCGTGCGGTGTGTGAGGTGATATCACACCTTGTTGTCCCTATGGCACCCCTATCGCCACCTCACGTTTCACCACATATTTCGATCAACCAACTTAAAAAACTCCTTTCGGAGCTGACTCTCAGCCAAGATTTAACGTCCATGGGACTGTTTTTCGCATTGCTTCATAGACGCACCCCCATAAATACAAATGTGCAACGGTGGGGCTCGAACCCGCGCACCTATCCCGTGTCTCCTCCAGTCGCGAGGCGCAGACGCATGCCATTACGCCACTACCAGGCTTGACAAGACCAACTAACTTGGACAACGCAAAGAGGCCCCTGTGATATTATCATCGTCACCAGCTTACACGTGTGTCGTTAGTTCCACGGTGCCCTATTGTGTCAGCGTTGTCTCAGCGTGCTGAACCTTGCACTCAATAGGCAGATAATTTCCAGCGATCTTCCTCGCTCCACATTTGAAACGTTTCCCGGAAAGGCGGCCGGGGGTACGCGGGCGGCGGGGGGGGGGGGTAATGACGCCAACGCTGCATAGCACCCCAACGCTGCGTTCCTCGACCGACCCCAAACAACCAATCTGACCTCCACGCATGCTCGTTTCCTCCTTCTCCCGCCGCCGCCGCTACCGCTTACCACAAGCCGACCAGGCGACCGCTGTGCTTGTGTTCAAAGCAATTATGTAAATGAACTCTTCTCCGACTTCAGTCGCCCGCGCTTTCAGGTGCAGCTAGCTGCTCGGTTCGCTGACTGATTTGTCGTGCGCTACAAATCTGTCAGCTCATCCGATAGCAAGCGGTTCTCCCGATCCAGCGGCGGGCCTTAGGCTTTCAACAACAACAGCAACAGCAGCAGCAGCAGGCTCACCTGCGGCCTGGTCGCCTGCTGCTGCAGCTGCTGATCTCAGCTCAGCTTAGCTTGAGGCCTGCGGATTGCTCATAATAACAAACACGCCGGCTTACTGTCAGCTTTGTCGTCAGAACACTCACCGTCAAGGTGATGCCGTCGCAATCGATTGCGACACATGCATACAGACAGACACAAACATATGCATATTACCTACTCACACGCACACACACACACATACACTTTCGCAAAAAATGCCATATAAAGTTACTTTTTTAGTAAGAGCACTAAGCTAAGAAGATCGACGCACTCAGCTACCCTGCGTTGGTAGCGAGACGCACCGTTCAAAGAATGATGTTGCCACCTAATCGATAGATCTACGCCATTATATGTTTTTTTATAGATATGTATATATGTATATATATATATATATATATATATATACATATACATATACATATACATATACATATATATAGGGTCTCAAAAAGTCTTTTCGGATCGGCGCTTGCGCGGCTTTCACAGCCCGCCCCGGCGCCTAGGCATATATCACTGGCTCACTCTTTGTTGTTTTGGTGTGAAGTAAAAAAGAGCGCGGAATCTGCTGGTCTCAACCATTTTGAAATCTGTTTAGCCGTTTGTTCGTAAAAGTGCTGCAAAATAGAGGTAGAAAAATGCCAAATTCGGGCGATTCTACTCCATGCGTTTAAAAATTGACTGAGTGCAACGCAGGCTCACAAAAAGTTGATAAAATCGTTTGGAGATGCCTGTTCTACAGACAGAATGTGCCTACAGTGGTTTGAAAAGTTCCGAAAGGGAAATTTTAACCTCGAAGATAAGCCTAGATCAGGAATGCCAAGTGTGGTCAGTGAGGCGGTTTTTCGAATGAAAATCCAGGAAAGTCCCACTATAACCACTGTGGAACTTGCCGAGGAGCTTCATATTACCCAACAAGCTGTTAGCACAGCTTTAAAACGCCTTGGAATAACTTCCAGGCTGTGCAAATGGGTGCCTCAGGAGCTCAGCGATTTCAACAAGATGGCGCGCATGCGCGTCTGCACTTCTTTGCTCAGCAGGCATCAAAGTTTGCATTTTTTCAATCGTTTTGTGACCTGCGATGAAAATGGGTATTCTACTCTCCTGTCAGGAAAAGGTTCTGGTCAAGTAAACCTGGCACCTCCGTCACCCAGCCCAAAAAGGACATACACGCAAACAAGGTTTTATTGTGATTTGGTGGAATGTGAGCGAAATAGTGCACTATGAACTTTTACCGCGTAACCGGACGATAAATACGGCCGTGTACTGTCAACAACTCGAAAAGGTTCACGAAAAATTAAAGCAGTCGTACCCTGCACTAATTTCAAGGAAGGGTGTCCTGTTCCACCAAGACAACGCGAGGCCCCACATGAAAAAAATCGAAATTTCGAAAATTTCCCAGCTAAATTGGGAACTTTTGGAATATCCACCTATTCCCCCGACTAAGCACCATCTGATTACCACCTATTCAGATCGATGTAAATTTTTTTAAGTGGTACAAAAATCACTTCTATCGAACACGAGCGTTCTGGACTGGAAGAATATTTTGCCACTAAAAGGAATCGAAAACCTTGTAAATCGTTGGGCAGAGGTTGTATCTTTCGGCGGAGAATATATAAATCAATAAATAAGACCTCCCGCGTCTCCTATATATGTGTTTTCTTTATAGCGCCAAAACCGAAAATACTTTTTTTAGCCCCACATATATATAAACATTTCTATAGAAAAAATATAATGGCGTATTTCTATCGATTAGGTGGCAACATCATTCTTTGAACGGTGCGTCTCGCTACCAACGCAGGGTGGCTAAGTGCGTCGATCTTCTTAGCTTAGTGGTCTTAATAAAAAATAACTTTATATATATATATATATATATATTAGATTCAGAACGTGGTTTTCGAAACTGCATTACAATTGCTTAAGTTTTCGGCAAAAAATTACATTTCATAAAACAAGTGAATATACACAGTCACATGGTCATATATACAGGTATGTACAGAGTAAACCGGTGATCCAGCTCCTCGGTGTTATTCAGCAATTGTAGCAAGTAAATGCGCTCGACACAACAGTATAGCCGACCTTTTGTATGGAGGCTTCTATAACTCATGAATCAATTACTATCTCCGCAGCTCGCATATATTTATATATGTATATATATAGACGTTGTTCTCAAAATTGCATGATGTGCCTACACAGTCAATTGAAGCACATGTTCGTTAGACATTTCCTTTCGGTGTGACTGAGAGGCACCCCTATATTTCTACTTGTAATACGAGCTACTGCAATCTCGACGCACGTCTTTGAGTCGAGACGAAGCTACCTGGCAATGCAGGTTGCATAATGTGATTGTGATTGGGTAAAAAACGGCGACCACTATGTACAAACGCCCGTACACAAACTATCAGGGTAGCCCAGGGAGACTCAGCTAGTCCATTTGTTTTTATTTTGTATGTAACTGGACTCGCAGACTTACTGCGTAATCTTAAAGCTCATTTTGCACTTTATGCCAACGACCTTAAAGCCCATTTTGCATTTTATGCCAAAGACCTTAAAGCCCATTTTGCATTTTATGCCGACGACATATACATAGTGTGTTCAATCGTTATCGCGACTTTTGTGTTTTTTCAAAAATTATTCATTTATTCATGAATATCTATTTTGTCCCCTTCAAAGTAATCCCCATGAGATATTATACACTTGTGCCAACGGTTTTTCCAATCTTCGAAGCACTTCAAAAAACCATTTTTTTAATCTTGTTCAGGTCCTCCTTCGATGCCGTCTTTATCTCGTCAAGCGTAGCGTAACGTCGTCCTTTCATGGGCCTCTTCAGTTTAGGGAACAAGAAAAAGTCACAGGGGGCCAGATCTGGGGAATACGGTGGCTGCGGCATCATTAGTGTGTTGTTTTTGGCCAAAAACTCGCGCACAAGCAACGATGTGTGAGCAGGGGCGTTATCGTGGTGCAAAAGCCAATTTTTGTTCTTCCACAAATCCGGGCGTTTCTGGCGGATTGCTTCGCGCAAATTGCGCATAACTTGCAGGTAATATTCCTTATTGACCGTTCTACCCTGTGGCAAGAACTCATGATGCACCACGCCCCTGCAATCGAAGAAAACTGTCAGCAAAACTTTCACATTCGACCGAACTTGGCGCGCTTTTTTCGGTCTTGGTTCGTGCGGCAGCTTCCATTGAGATGATTGAGCTTTGGTTTCCACGTCATAACCATAAACCCACGATTCGTCACCAGTTATGACCCTCTGGAGCAAATTTGGGTCGTCGCGGACAGAGTCCAACATCTCATTAGCAATGTTCATGCGATGCTGTTTTTGGTCGCAATTGAGCAATTTTGGTACGAATTTCGCGGCGACCCGTCTCATGCCCAAATCATTGATAAAAATCGAATGGCACGAGCCAATCGATATGTTTAGGTCCTCAGCAACTTCTCTAACGGTGATTCGACGATTGGCCAATACCATTTTCTCCACTTCATTAATTTTTTCGTCTGTTGTTGAAGTGCTCGGGCGTCCGGCACGCTCTTCGTCGTTCACATCTTCTCGGCCTTCTGAGAACATTTTGTACCACCGATAAACGTTGCTTCGGTCCAAGGTAGCTTCTCCGTATGCCACAGTCAACATTCGGAATGCATCCGCGCACTTAATTTCGTTTTTCACACAAAATTTGATACAGGTTCTTTGATCCATTTTTTTGAATAGGTAAAAATCGAAGACGATCCAAAACACGTGCAAGCAAAGCAGCTGTCAACAATTAAGTGAGAGACATGAGTACCAACATAACGCCACAAAAAATCGAAATTCGAATATACGTAACCCCATGAAAATTTAAAAAGTCGCGATAACGATTGAACACACCTCGTATATATATATATATATATATATATATATATATATATATTACAAACCTAATTTCAATAGTGAATAGTAATGACAAATATGGATGTGGCCGCTATATCACTGCTTTTACCCAAATAGCAACGTCACTGTGCTGCGTATCTCCTGCTAGAAAAAACGCAGTAAACAAAAAGCCTACTAAACAACTTAGAAAACAATAACAACACAATTTTCTCTTTCTTTGCGGATGACGCGTACGCTGTACGCCGAAGTGCTTAGTTACTTGGCAACTACGTAACGCAGCACCATCACTTTGGTACGAATGTAGTGGGCATTGAATCTGCTATTGCCTGAGAGTAGTCTTTTGGACGTGCATTTTTTGGCGTAATGGAAAAAATTACGATGTTGCACAAAAAAGCGTTAACGTTACATTTTGACTTTTTATGACTTTCCTTAATCTGGCTATTCGCTTTTCGCTACGCAAGCTAGTAATGTATACTTTATTGTACAGAATTTTCCGCCAAACACGCCGGTATGATCGGTTCCTTTGTGCGCTGACTGGTTCTCCCGCAAACGTAGATTTTGCACAACTATGTAGGAGAAAAAAGACAGAATAACTGCTTTTATAAATTTCATCCTCACTCCTAAACAAAACGTTTTCCCGGCTTCCACCCATTGGCAAAAATGATTTTCTCACCGAGTTTGAACATACCCTAGCGTTTTGGACACACAAATAGGAACACCCTGTATATATATATATATATATATATATATATATATATATATATATATATATATATATACGTTTGCGCAATTATACATTAAGGACCTCCATCGCCGCTTATCGCACGGTGATTCTTTATCCACCAATCTACGTATTGGCCGACTAAAGTGTTTGTTCCTGGACGCCTTGTTGAAAAGTCCAAGTTTACTGATTGTTTCTAAAGGGCTAGAAGAAGCAAAGCAGTAAACGCGCGCTGTGAATTAAAAACTGTCCGCCTTGGTGTCGGCTACAGGGGAAACGCCATTTAAGTCGAACTTTTTACAACTGCCGTTTTAAACACGAGGCGGGACTGCTTGAAGTAAAAGAAAGTTTCTCTAAAACGCTAGAACCAATATCGTACCGATCGCCTTCAGCATTTGCAGAATTGGTTCATTGATCTCATGATGTGGAACACAACGGCTGTAAATTAGGAAGTTCAGGAAAGCGTTTTATCAACTTTCCTGAGCAAACTGCTGGCCTATGTACACGCGCTGTCAAAGTTATGCGACATTTTGTGGGTTTGCAGCACGTTTGGCGTATGGTTATATATATATACATATATATATATATATATATATATATATATATATATATATATATATATATATATATGCTTCGAAAGAGAGACACAGAGAGGAAAGTATACGCATCGAATTATGCCCACCTGATTAGCGGCGCGACCATCCGCTGATGCCCGGAAAAGCACAACCTCAGCAGGGTCTAATGAGCGTCGCCTAACCTCGTTGGCTACGCTACTCCCTTCGTGGATTTTTTTTATCGGCAGTGGTATCTAAGCGTTTGTAGCTAATTTTATTTGCATGCCGCTATCCTTTCTGAAGTCCGAATGCAATCTACCTAGCTGAGATTTTTTCGATTTATAGCTTGCGTAATCATTGTCTTATGAGAATCATAGATCTCATAAAACTAAAAATCAGCTGCAGTCGACCGCTCTTTTTTCTGACCTTTAATATATAAGCTAATAAGTTATTGAGTAAGCAACTCTTCAATGGCTGGCTTAACAGTAGGCCTTTAATGACACTGCACATCGCCTCCATTGGTTGGAAATTCACGTTTCTTTGTCAGATAAAAATCCAAATCTACCACCTGAAGTTAATTACAACGATGCAGATGATAGCGTTTGTAGCTTAATTTAGTCTCGTTCTGCCCCGGAAAAGTGACAACACGCTGCTAGTGGAGTTGCCCGTCAAACAAGCATATGCAACCTCTGATACACAAATGTACCGCTTTACAGTATAAAAGACATAACTACAACTATGATATCAGTTCACTGGTCCTTTCCTTTTCTAGGTCTCGTGCTACACGCAAGTCAGTGCAAATCTGAGGCTTAGTACTCATATCAAGAAAATGTAAACTTTAGGCATCAAATCACAAAATGAATGCCTAAATGTATCTATTAAACTGTTTAAAGCACGTTTGCTCAGATAACGGTATTACAGCGTCTCTGTTTGAGGGCCTCACTAAACGCGGAATGTCTCATCCTGCGGAAATGTGTTTAAAAGCACCTTTTAGCAATATCGTGTTGGAAATTTCTCACAAGCTAGAATTATGTGCGACCTCGTTAGTGCACAGACGCTCATATTGACTAAATAAACTATTTACCTACGCGAAAACTATCCTATCGAGGTAAATACATGCAAACAGTGAGTCGTCCTCTTTACGTGTATAATAATTATGTGCTCCGGACGTTACAGAACGCGCGATTTAGGCTCTAGTTACCAGGCTGTGCCTGCTTACATGCAAATAAAATTGCAATATATCCACTTAGCTGGCAAATCCTGACGGGCTGGCGACAGCTACTGCGGCAGCTGGTTTATGACAATGATTATTATTACTGGTATCTGTCATTAGCAATGATTGCGGTACCAATCCTTTGCGACGTATATGTTGCCCTTTATAGGCTGTGTTCTGCAAAGGCTAACAATATCGTAATCTGCCCATGTAATGTACGTCTTGTTGACCTGTGCCTATTCGTCTACCCGCGGATCGTCTGTGTATTATTGCCGAGTCGGAATCGAGTGGCTGGTTTTGGCTACCATTAGAAGCATTCTCAGAGGCCAAACTGCATGACGTAACTACAAGACGCAGAACTAAAGCCGCACCTCGAAGCCACGAGTCAACAGCAGCATTGCAGCGGACAGTGGAAAACTACCAGCGCGTGGCATCCAGCCATGTCTATAACCTAGCCATTTCCTATCTACGAACGGTGCGTCACAAAGGGCGCGTTTCACTGCACCGAACCTTTACTTATGGGCAAGAATCGTCGCAAAGCCGCATGCGGTTAGGATTAGCCCGAATGGGCTGCCGAGCGTCCTCCCGCTGTCGTTCATCGTTGTCGTCATCAAGCGAATGGCCGACTTTTGCTACTGCTAATACTAATACAAAGGCCTAAAATAAACCAGAGACCACCCAAACTGATAGTCAGTGGAGGTAGCGACCGAATCAGCAGTAGAGGCCACGTGCCTTTGGCCGCTCTGCTTCACAAGCAAGGCCCTTGCGAAATATCTTCGTTGCGGGCATCGCTGCAATCTCGGTGGCGATAACAGGTGCTGAGCGACAGATGCCGCCCGTTCTTCACACTGGTCGGAACCAGTATTGTATAAACAGGCATATGGCACAACTACTTGAAACATCCCGAGCTGGCAGAAATTGGATTTATGGCGTCTCGAAACGAGGGAAAGGCAGGGTTCCGGGTCTTTGCGTCATTCTGCCACAATCCATCGTACTGGTTTCGTGGGCGACGTTGCCATTGCCAACACCACTGCCTAGTACCAATGGTTTCACTTACAGCCGGTGCTGGTCCTGGCAGAAGGGCGGACAATTGTTGTCTCACAAACGGGGTTTTTAACGTAAATTAAAACGGCCCGAAGTCGGTCATCTCTACGACCCCGCCAGGAGTCGTCGGGGCGGAGAGGAGTGAGGTGTGGGGGCGGGTGCACCGGTGTTATCGGCCTAGGGTCGGATATGCAGCAGCAGAATTATTCGCATCGGTTGGTCTTTGTGGTCGATTGAACAAAACACCCGAGGTCGATCCAGCAGAGAACTAAGAAAGACTCTCCTCTGCACCGGTGTCTGCAGGTAGAGCATCGTCGTGACCTGAGACGCGGCGTCGCTTCCTGCACGCAAAGAGCACACCAAGCCGAGGTCAGTAGGACGGTTTACTACAGACCTTGGTCGGTCTCTTTGCTCGGTAATGACGAGTCGATATTCGAAGTCCTTCTCGAACCCTACTCATTTAGCACAGCCAGCCAAAACGCTAAGCCGTTTCGGTGTGCTGCTCATTAGCGTCCGGCTCTGCTGGACCACGACAACGACCTTATCTGCTTTGGAGGCGTTTTTTGTCTTTGGGATCACCTTGTCCTGCTTCTTATAATATTCTTTTGTAAACAAATGATTGCATATATATATATATATATATATATATATATATATGTGTGTGTGCTGGGCCTACATATATACTAAACAACATAACATATAACATAAATCACGCCTATTGAATCTAACGTTTGAATCACATGTGGTTCACAATGGTTTTGATGTTTTCAATCATATTTATCTCACTCAAATGGAGTATGTACAATCGTTTTGATGTGGTATTTATAAGGCAGTATGGTAGGCTGTGTGGAAGCAAACAGCATCACCCCTAACACCTAACATACGGTGCCTGTAACCCTTAAATAGTCTGCAACAATTAATTGCTTCGATATAGCAATTTGAAGTCACTCACTAAGCAGGCAACCCGTAAATCAGTTTCGTACAGGCAATGGCCTTTGACCTAACAGACCGTTGACACTTTAAACTATTGTGTCTGTTCGAGACGTCTCCAGAGAGCTATCGTCACTGAGTGAAATGAAGCGGTACCCTTTTATTTAGCATGGCGCTTAATGGGTATATAGAATCTAGAAAGGAAGATATAAAGCTTTATTAACAAGTAGTTAGATAGTACGCGTTAATATATTACAAACAATAAATATTGTAGTACTGTGTAAATATTTAATGTTTTAATCGCAAATATATATATATATATATATATATATATATATATACATATTGCTTAGAGAAAAAGACAACTGTAGCTATTTAGTTTGACCGTGCGTAAACAATCCATCCAGGTGTTTTTCCCTGTGTGCCTGATAAGCACGCTATACATCAAAGGACGTTGCGTCCCATGTTTTGTTCTTCGACCTTTATTCTTCTATGACTATGAACCGTATACCTTTAGCAAAACTACGGTCATATGGCTAGTACCAAAACGTCTACGAATGGTCGACATCAGTATCAACTCTAAAGGTTGCAGTTCATGCAGTCAGTCTGCCAATAATCGCATAGTGCATTGCTTGTCATCAATAAGCACGTGGGTGGTAGATAGTTTGCTGCCGTCTCAAGTGCAAATGAACAGGCAAACCGCGACCAACGTGGCCAATGAGCTGCGGCGAGAAGGAGAAGATGAGGCGGCAGCTCGGTTGCGGTTGCCGTCAAACTTGCTCGTGTTTGGAATCGTCGAGCAGCCAAGTATCCAACGACGAGAGGCGCTGACGTCCCTGTTGACGGGCTTTCGCACAAAGAATGTCCAACAATCGGCTGGTGCCAAAACGTCGACATTCTGTAGTCACCGCACCCCCCAACCCCAACCAAACCCCGCCGCCGCTGCTGGGGCCTTCTCTACTTCTTCTACTTCATTGTCACTTGGGCTTTCTTCAATCTTGGACGCCACATCCTATTGTTGGCTATATTTCGCGTCTTCTTCTCTCTTCTGTGTTTCTTTATTCCTATTTGCGCTTTCCCTATTTCCTTGCCTTCTTCTCTCGCCCTCAATTGTTAGATATACGGCTCCTGTCCCTATACACTTCTTCCGCGTTGCGTTTGCTTTCACCGGAAGACGACTATCTACCTCTTGGCTGGGGCTCGATCCTCGATTTCGCCGCCTTCGTTATTCGGTGGATAGTGACTCTGGCGGCGGCTCTGGCGACGGATGAGGACGTGCGAAGGCGTAGGTACAACCTCCAGAGCCCCTCCTCTGGATCTACCTGATTTGCCCACCTAGTGGCTATTCATTTGAAGATCGGGGAAATAGGGCTACATCTACCCTACGGGCACATCTTTATTTTCTCCTTTTTAGGGGGGCTGACTCTCAGCCAACATTTGGCGTCCATGGAATCGCTTTTGCATTGCTTCGTGAGACGGCACCCACAGATACAAATGTGCGATGAAAGAGATCGAACCCGTGCACCTCTGTGCCTCCTCCAGTCGCAAGGCACACGCAAATGCTCCACGCTACCACCAACGCTACAGGCACATCTACTACGACGGCTGGTACAACCACTACAACTACATCTATCAGCATGACAATTCGCACTTATTTTGCTGCTATAGCTGCAACGATTTACGAAGATATTCGATTACTACAGCGACCACTATTATTGCTTTGCCTTCTTTTGCTTTGCCCAACTGCTGTCCAACACGAGCGTGACTTCGAGTGTTTTTTTTAGCGAGCTTGAATCGATTGTGAACGGTTCTACCTAGATGTTCTAGCTAGTACCTTACGTATCTACTGGTCAGCTTGATAGCACGGTAAGTGAGTTAGAAGACGAGGTTGGTTCTTCAGCATCAATGCGTTCGTCTCAGCCACTCAGCAGTAGGCGTCAACAAGCAAAGTCTGTGCTAAATCCCCTGTGGCGCGGAGTTTTACAACGATCGACGGTTGTCGCGCAGGCATAGACGAGGACACACTCGTGGCATTCATTCGTGGGGGGGGCTACCAGGGCAGCTTTCATTTCAGCGACCATTCGTTCACAATTCGATACCTCACTCCCACGAATCAATAGCCACGGCGCTTTGGGCGGCTAGCACGCCGTGTTATAGATTGCGGGGCTTTGCGAGATTACCAGCCAATCAGTCCATAGGATATATATAGTCCATAGGATAGAATAGGAAGCAACTACGCTCGCGAACCAGCGAACCGTACGACCAACACGAACTTGGTCGTGTGATTCAACTCGTTCGTTATCGTTGGTTTGCTTAAATCGGGTTGCGTTTTTCCGCTGTCTGTTCGTGTTCATGTAATGGTAGCTTGGGTGGCTAACGTAGCGTTCTAAGAAATCGGGTCTTTGCCATGCGCAGGGTCGAATTCTGCTCACAAAAAATCGCAACAATTCTGTCTTTGTTATGAATTTGATTGAGCGTTATCGTGCCGGAAAAGCTCGGCTGGGTGTCCAGCAAGAGCACTGACCTAGCATACAAAGTAGAGATGAAACGGCGACATCTCGTCGACGACGGCATACGGGCCAATACCAGGAGAAAATGAATTGACAAAGATCAAAGGAATAGGGCCACGGTCGTGTCAAAGATTGCCTTATAGATAGCGGCAGAAGCAACAAAAAATCTGCTGAACCTAAAACCTCCTATTGCCACTATAATTTAATAGACAAGTCTACGCTTGGGGTCATTGCAACGCTGCCTTTCTAAGGTCAGTTGAAGCTAAGTGGTTTCATCCGCGAATTTGACAAATCATCGTGGCAACGTTATAAACATAGAATAGAAAACGCCTTTATTTGCACAAAGTGGGTTGTTCTGTACATACGACTGTAAATTAAGTGAGTCAGTTAAACACGTTTAAACACGGGAAACAAACATTTGTCATGTGTCCACCCTAACCTATGTGTTGAGTGCGTGCAACTATCTTCGGGTAGACGAAGACCGATTTCTTAGAGAGTTAAGTCGAACGAAGATTTCAAGTTGTGTGCTAGAGTCGCCCGTTGCAATTGAAATAACAGTCACAGATCTGGCTTGAGAGTAGTAATGCGATTTCTGGTATATGTATGTCTTTGTAGCTCAAAAAACGTCTCTGCCATCAAATAAATAGTCATAAAATGAAATGTCCGTGCTTTAAGACAACACATTTTTGCGTAGACTATAGATGCATTTCTTCCCTTACACACAAGCAACCAACACCATTCGCAGCTGTTTAAAGTTTTATGCGATCACCTTGGTTTTCTTCTTTGCAGTACAATTTGAGATACCGCCGTATTCAAGGTACTTTGTATTAGATGGTGTATATATACACCAATATTAAGTAAAAGTATTGCATAGTAACGCGTGACTGAGATCTGCTCCAGTTCTACAGTAAACTATGGGTACAACAGGAACTATAAACTATTAACTATGCGTTTTTTGCAGTTGCAGATTCTACGCTTGTTTCTGTGTAGTATAATACTATGATTTGCATTAGTATTTTTCAGGGCTGTTTTAGGATTCATCTTAATTGACCGATGTTTTCGCGTTTTTTAGTGGCTGGAAATTAACCAATAAACTGTGGCTCAGTTGCTTATTTTTCAACTCATGGAATGCTACTTTGTTGTTAGTATGTCAGGTTATCACGGGTTGCTTCTAACGAAAACCGCCTGAAAATTGTAACGATCGCTCTACTCCACTCGTATGATAAAAGAGACTTAACCCTGTCCATATGCCGCAAGTGTTCGCATGGAAAAGGGGTCGACGCGTCGTTTCCTCATATATATATATATATATATATATATATATATATATATACCGAACAGCTGCAGCATCATATCATCACTTTGATCGTATATAATATTTATGAAGGAACACAGAAAGCTGTTCGTTCACCACTAGTGAAGTGCTTATAATCTATTTTCACTTTAGTGAACAAGGATCCATGACTGCACAGGCAACTCTGAAAGCCAAAACTCGCAAAAAGGGCCCCGACAAGGGCCTTCTTGGCGTCAGGCCACACGGATTCAAAACTACTGGCAAGGGAAGCACAATCGATAGCAGGCTTGATGCCTGGCAAGCCGTTTGTTACGTCGACTCGCCAGAGTAGCCTTCCGAGCAACTCACTCTTCTACCACTACCACTTCTTCCAGCATTCAGTTTTTTTGGTGGCATATACCACAGAGTTTGCTAAGAAAGGAGTCGCACGGCTGTGCAGGAATCGCTGGCGGTCGCTGACTTGATCGAAAGGTTCGTGAAGATGTGCCACGTGCAACGCGGCACGCAATTTTTTTTCGCTTTTGAAAAGTTGCGGATTAAACGAAAAAAACTCACAGCACTTGACAATTAGCAAGTACGGCTCATATACGACCGTGTGGATCATGTCCCCACTATCATATTTAAATTCGCTTCATGAGAGCGTAATTTTAAGAGAATATATATGAGAACATATTTTACCAGTTTAGCTAGTAATATCACCTCAATGCAATACGAGCAAATGGAGTACGACTAGGTACGTAATCCATTCGGACCATGGGTATTAGCATCTCAAGGTTCGAAGCGCCCTAGCAACTATCCTAACAAGTACCTCGACGAGTCCAAACCAAATACCGGCAATGTGTTACAAATATAAAACAATACGGCTATGTGTATACTGCACTACTGTTTGACAGGATAGTTTAGATAGGGAGAAGGAATTTTGGGGCAATTGGGGAGACGGTTAGCTGTTTATAATTGAGAAAACAAATTAAAATAAGGACAATGCAGCAACAAACAGCCCAATAGCAGCAATTTGCATTATATAACAAGGATATTCGCTTGACCTGGTTTTCTCTAAAATATATATACGAGTACTGGATAGCAGATTGCTTACGTGGCTTACACTTGCTGCACCTGCTTCTACACAGGTAAGTCTGACTTAAAATGCGGCTCGGAGAAAACTGTTGGATAGCTAAGGAGAAAAATAAGTTTTAGATTTTTGCCGTTCGAG
Organism: Dermanyssus gallinae; assembly: GCA_003439945.1. Classification (NCBI taxonomy): domain Eukaryota; kingdom Metazoa; phylum Arthropoda; class Arachnida; order Mesostigmata; family Dermanyssidae; genus Dermanyssus; species Dermanyssus gallinae. Next base: position 214,010 of record QVRM01006379.1, read on the forward strand.
GACAATATCGGGCCTTTAAAATAGAGCTACAGCAAACTATCATGCATGACCTCTCAGTTTAAGAAGAAAATTTGTTTATCTTTACTTGAGATTTGCATAATATGATTTGACATCGAGTTGTCAAAACCAAATGACAATCTAGCTATCGTTTGAAGGCTAGAAGTTAAAGGCAGTTAACGCATTCCGGCATCAAATAGACATGCAAAAACTTTGTGGATCTTGTAAATGCAGCTTCTCTAATGTCTTCTAGAAGGGGGTGTCAATAAGCTTAGTTCAAAATGCGGGAAGTAGGCGTTTTTTAAATGAAAGGCTTGGAAATATCGTAGTGCACGGTTAGTGTTGGCTACCAACAACATTTAGTGTGGAACTCCAACCCACTAATAATCTTGCACCCCTCCACTCCCCACGGTTCGGAATTCAGATCAACAATATTTCGAGATCATGAAAGGGGAGCTTCATGTTGTACAGTCCCGACTTATAGTTCCCGAGCCCGAGAAGATGTGTCGACAACCTTCACCTGAGGGGGACTGGGTGCATTGGCTCCTTGCGGGGCACCCTCGTCTCGGGGCTGTGTTCCGACTGCGGGCGTGCAAGGCGATTTAGGCAGAAGCCGGTTTCATTCAGTTTCTATGAAGCAGGATCGCGCAATTGTCGGGTCGACTATGACCGAGCTCCTAGACGTGCGTGTCGTAGCGAGCGCCAAGCAGACCGATATCGTGTGCTCAGAATCGTCGACACACTCTCAGACGCGCAAAGCACGCCTATATAGGTGGTATGTAGACGGGCGTTAGGTAGACTCAGCCGAAGTAGTGCCATGCAATTCCGATCCAGAGTGGAATCCGGGTATGGGTGAGTATGAAAGGAGTCCGGATTTAGTGCGTTTATGAGTCCCACACTAGCTGCTGATAGCTGCCGGAGACGCATCGCATGTACGTCACTCATTTCCCCGAAACTTCCACGCCGAAAAGAGGGCACACCCGATAACATAGTTTCTTAGATTACATGAAATTTATCAAACGTGAAATTGTCGGATCTCGCCTTAGAAGCATGAAGGCTTAATGTGGCTCATGTTAATTTGGCGAATGCAAGTCCAATAAATGCCGGAAGGAAAAATGAAACACAGAGGTTGACTTTGTGAAGGCCATTATGAGGGCTGAGACGAAGGTAGCAAAGGTAGGCGGCGGCGTATAGAGCACCGCCGGCAGACTAAGAGAACTAAACCAGCAGCCTGGACTAGTCCTCAGTCTACTAGACAGACATGGTGGTCACTACCGAGACAAGCGGGTGTGTATAATGCGCTTTTGCTTCTGGTCTCCATAAGAAACTACAGTTAACGAGCATTGGTAGCTAAGGTTCATTTTAAAAATCCGGGACATAATCGAATCAAAGTTGCGCTTGTATGTACAGGGCAAGGGTTTGGTAAACGATTAGATGCTGGCGGCCTACAGCTAAGCGATTTAGTTAGTTTCCCGGACTGTCGCAATATAATGCCGCAGACCGTAATATAGTATTGGTTAATGGCAAAGTGTTCTCGTGTGTCTACTCACATACTAGTTTTCATTCTCTTACCGTTAACATTTCTGGGGCCGGTGAGTAGAGTACTTCCTAAATGCGAGTATTGCCCCCAGTGTGCGAGCCGCAATTTACGGCATATAATGCAACAAGGAACTGATTAAGGGAGCGCAGTTAACTTTTTAACAGCCCTACGACGTCTTGGGCTTACTAAACAATTTATTTCATATTAAATTAAAAACCTAAGGTCTGAACATTCTGTTCATTCTGTCTTCCTATGACTCGGAGCGCACCAGTGATCTATTTGGACGGCAAATCGTATGGTATGCACATTCGAATTCAGTCCATGGCAATTTCGTTGTTGAGATAATTATGTCATATTATAATGCATTGCAAATAACAGGTGAGGGGGGGGGCAGAACTAACTTAGCAAATACGATATGTTGACAAAATTCGTAGGGTGCATGCAGTGGTGACTGTGGACCATTTTCGATAAATCAATTGGGCCACGCACCAGGCTTCAGGCGATAGCTCAATTGACCGTTCGATCAGATACCAAAATGATGGGTTTCAACAATGGATGAAATTATATATCCAATATCTGCACATATATACACGAAAAGCTCTTTGTGCAAACATAAAAGTGCTTGTTATTTATTTTAAATTAAGTATTCGTGCCAGGGTATATTACTGCCATCACCGCCCGAGGAAGCCAATCAACATGCATTCAACTTCACTATTGTAAAGCGAGTACGCGAGATGCAAGGACAGGACTGGTAGCTTTAGACGGACGCAAAGCCTAGCCTGATCCGATAAGTCACAAGGAGGAGCGGGTGTCAAAAACTAGCTAAACGAAAATACCCGAGACTACAATGGCTCTGTGCCAAGCAGGAATGCAACGGACCAGAACAGGCCAAACCACAGACTTCGCTTTGAGCCGAAAATAGACCCCACCTGCGTGAGGAGTAGCGTTTACCCGGAGATAATGGCACGCGTCATCTTTGAATGCTACTGCTTTCATGTACCTAGACACTCTTGAAACGATGGGAAGATGAGAATGCACCGCTGAGTTCAGCTCGCCTCTGAAGTGAGAGAATGCTAATAATATCAAGGTAAATGAATTGACATAGCTTTACCAACATGAACACTAGATGAAGTAGAACATTAGATGAATAAACGTTTAAAACCTGCGTGTATAGTTGCAAACAATGTAAGGAAAGAGAATAGATAACAATGCCACTACAAATAACGCTCACTCACCAGCGGATGGGCTAACATGGCAGATCAGACATAACGTCGCAGATCGCTTTAGCTCTCGCTGCGATGCTGTGATTCGTAATAACCCGCATAACTCGAACGAAAACTTCCGATATGGGGAAAAGCACTATGCGTTAAAGTTAGTGTTTAATGTGATTAGGTTGCATCTATTACCGTTAGAACTAGAGCCCGACGTCGAGGCAAAAATTGAAGATTTTGCTGGCTTTTCGCTAAGGTGCTTTATAATATATTAACTAACAAAAATATGTATATATATAGAGAGAGATAGAGAGATTTATTATTCGCTTGACATGTATTATTAAATACACATATCACTCTTTTATATCAGGGGCGCTTAGAGTGGCAGCATATATATTACCTACGCACCCATATCATCAATGTATGCTCCAAATATATATATATATATATATATATATATATATATATATATATATATATATATATATATATATATTAAAAGCTTATATTTTAATCTATATATTCACGCAAAGAATAGACTTAATGCCAGGAACAAATACTCACAGAGTTGTCTCGATATATTATGCCGGCATACAATCAAGAGGGTCTGTTGCCAAGCTTCGTCCAGACTCCGTGTATCATTACCCCTCTCGGCAATTTTAATGCTGATGACAAAAACAGTAAGGCTCATATGCGTCTGTATTTGTATCAACATTTCAAACAGTTCTTTACCATAGCAAATACCGAGAAACTTACGCTACTTCAGGGTAAATGCTACTTATCAAATCAGTTCTGACTTGCCGTGCCTATTGTTACATGTCAAACACGATCCCAGTATCAGATATGGGTATTATTGTGTCTGATACAAGATAGTTTTTTTTTATTTGTAGTTTACGGGTGCGCCCTTGGTGGGCTATTAGATACTCTTAGTGTCGGTCGTACGTTTTACTGTACTACACGCATGTGGATTTTGAACAGATCACTAGCGTTACTCGGTGTTTATGCAGGCCTCATATGAGCCTTTAATATGCAGTTTTTATTCAATGATTGTATGTTCTTGGTTTCTAAAAGCGAACAATTGATTCATCATGCTGCGATATTAGAGCATGACTTTATCGCCTCTCTGATATGCAGAACATAATCAAGTTTGAATGATATTACAGATTCTATGACATGCTATGTCATACGGTAGGAACATGTGTGCTGTAGATCATAGCGTCGCGTGGAGTCACACTGTAGGACGTAAATAATTATATTTTGGTCATTTCTCTCTACAGCTTAATAACAAACGCTGTTATATACTTATCGTTGAGAAAAAATTCTGTTTATAAAGGAGCAGCGCCTTTACACTTTACGCAACATGTGGAATACAAGTCAAGTTTAATTTTACTACCCTTAGTTAATAGTTTGCCTCTAGTAAGGCGTAGACTAATTTAAACCGATATCGCTGTTATAACAAATATATAAGAAAGAAAAAAAAATAGACGTCTGAATAAAGTAAGCGTGTACTACCCATATCTTCTCCCCTATGCTGGACCTGATAATGAGAAATGACACTGCGGCTGGTTTGCCACTATGATTACCCAGGCGTATACTTTGCGGGTCCATCACAGAGCGAAGTTCCAAAAACTGGCATGCCCTGCGGCAGTAGACCTCGTCGTAATCGATGGGGTACGCTATTGATCATATTGGGGCGCCCGTTACTAGAGTAACGATAAAAATGACGCACGATTCTACGGCGCCTTATGACCGTTATGTTGTCCTGCCTAACACATAGTGCAATCTTCGTGTTCACGATTAACCAGTTGATTGGTCAATAGTTCATGATCCCTTTCTGCAAACCTCTGATCTATTACTTTGCGCTTCGATACTTGTGATATTCGTGGCTGATTTCAGAATTATCTGAATTGAAAATATTGTGGGTATCCAATGTACGCGTAAATCATAATAAATATGCTGGAAAACATTCTTGAGTTTCTGTACGTTTTTATGTTTGAAGTTGTTAATGGCTAATCGTCAGAGGTCAATGCTTGTGAATTGTAGTTAGCCGGTTGCAACTGGACGGCCTGGATCTCCTGTATAGGAATGCGTACTCGAAGTTTATATGTTGCGTATTTAGGTACATCTCCAGACAGTTTAAAACTTACGTGAATCAAAGCAAAAACGATAGGGATTACATACTAGATATGTCTTGGGGTAATATATATGTATTGGAGTAATAGAAATATGTGCGCGTGCAAATATATTTATAGGAGGTGGCCAAATAATCAGCTGGCATGCGACGTTCGGCTTCCCCCAATAGGGTAGGACTACCATATCGATGATAAAGCGTCAACGGGAAGAGAGTGTAAAAACTGACAATTTTTTTCATGCAAAGAAAACTTTGCTTGGAAATGCTGGTGAGCTCTTCGTGCAAGTTACAATGGACATAATCGGCCTTGTTAGAATATCATTTGTAAACTTGTGCAAGAGTTTAACAGAACCTGGTGTATTTTGAGGTCAGATCTAGAAAAATATAGAGATTCGGCTGACGCAAAAGCTCAGGCCGACGGATTATCATGAGGACGAGACGCTAAAGGCCGCCAGCCTTACCAATTGGCTAGCGGCATTTAGCGTCTCGACAATGAAGATGAAATATCTTCTAACGTTCTAAACAATTGTGTGCCTCCTATCTAAAATCTTAAACCCTCTTGTTTTATGTAACTTTAAAGATCTCAGACTGTTTTTGAAACACATTGTATGTAAACTAACGCCACCTAAGCAGCAGTTTTTTGGAAGGAGTTATGGCATAAAAATGTAATATGCATGTGCGTTCATTTCACTTGACTATGCACGATTTCCCAGTGCGCAATATGCTTTGATTGGCACACAAGTTGAAGTATCTACTTACTATATATATATATATATATATACTGTCTGAAAACAGTGTCGGCATCGAGACAAGTAATGATGACGGCTATAATTGGTAACATCACCAAGGATAACAGAATAAAAACTGCTCTTCCAAGAACCATATATGGTGGAGTGAACGGCATAACAAGCCGCACTAAGGTGTGCGGTACCTTGGCGCCAACCTTCCAGCCGGCGCAAGTAAGAAGTCCCCCCCTGTGTCCAGTCCCGAAGGACGTAGGTATTCGAGCAGGAATAGAAAATAGTGGCGGAAGCAGGTGGAGCAGACCCTGCCTGATAGATGGCTTTTCCACTCCGATTTTCCAATTTACTCTCTAACTAATCTGATTCAGTTCTTACGAGCTCAAGGAGAAATCAATCTTTGTATACGATGTCGCTTGAGACAGGGCTTCGTATAAGCTGTAAAAGGAGATGGAGCGGTGGCTTGGCAAGTGTGGAGCTCACTGATGGCATGTGGAGCAGCTACTGAGGGCAAACCGATTATATAACGACAGCCTGTTCTAACCGAGTAATGCGCATATTTACATATACCAATATGTATAATTTCACATATTACATCAGCAGAATTGCGAAAGCAAACGGCTAGCCAAATGTGTACGAGGTTTTGTCTCGACCTTTATTAAACCCCTCACACGCATAGAACTAGGCTGGAGGGCTGTAGTCTCAACTGTTTATTTCTCCAAGCCATGTTCGAATGTATGGTCGCAACGATAGCTTAGACCAGCAAAGGTTCGACCCCTGGCGTGATTGGCTTTGTTTTTTATTGTTACACTGGGTGAGCATTGTCCTGCTGCTGCACCTTTGTGCTGGAGAAGGCAGATCTGATAACGCTATAATCTGTCAATAAAAAAAAATAAACTGATGACATATAGTAGTATCTAACTAGCTAAAACAGTGGCTTCGATAATTCCTCTTCTTCGATCCTCCCGCGCGAACTTTAAAATAAAGACTAGGCTATCGCGAAGTTGAAACTCCAAAAAATACATCCTAGTATAAAACTGTTCTTCCGACGGAAGTTGCAAAAGGCTTATGGCTGAGTGGTTTCAGTCCAGGATTTGGGGAACCTTGATATTAAACAAATTAAGGAAATTTTATCTTTAGAGCTTCGATTTCGGTGCAAGTGTCTCGTCGCTTGCAGCGTAACTTATCGAGCCACGAGACACGAAAGAAGGACGTTTGTTGAAGGACGCGCTCAAATTCAGTCATAAATATACTTTATAAAATCGGGAGCACAAGTGCTCGGATCACTATTCTAATGGCGGTTCGGCTAGCACACAAAGGCCGTTAGCCTCTAGGCAATCCAGCTATAGTTGGGCTTTGAATAATGTTCACCGGTAGTAATATAATGTGATAATATAAACGAGCATAAATTGTTCGAGAGAGGGCGTGCGCGCGCATTTTAAACTCTCTGCTTAGGTGGAAAGAACACACTTTCTTCCAAAATCGTTACGCTATTGCATATGCATATGGAAGTGCCACCACCCATTCCGATAATTCAACGTAAACTGACATAATCATAATTCAAACGATTATAGCTGCTAGGCCACCTTAACCAGGGCTCCGAAACTGCAGATTGCGTCAGATCGGAAATGATTTAAAGTAACCGCAAATGCACACAGTATAAGAACACGTTCAGTAAACATAATCGGTATACGGATGTTGCGTGTCTTAGTGCGTAATATGTAACACAGCCTGCCAAGGAGGAGCAAATCTTTTAGGGTTAATAAAACGTATCTGGCATTAGATTAAACGTAGTTCTACACACACACACACACAAACATAATGTAATATACGAAAAATAAATATCTCTCTTCAACGTAGTTCTTTTACCGCAAAGCCTTGCCACAATGCTGTCACCTAAAGTTACAGCCACATGTGGTATCTTTTGCTTGGCTTCTCGGCATGCTCACTAAACATGAGTGAGGCCAAATATCCCTAATCTAGCTCTACTGCTCATCACGCTTACTCAACGCGGTCTTCTCCGGAATGGCACACGATCAGGGATCAGTCTTAGTGGGAGTTCGGATTCGCCTAGTTTCATCCATCTTGCGATTCCCGTCGCTGTAGCGTTGTCTATTTTTCTTCTCAATTAATGAGAAGCATAAGTCGGTGTTTCTACCATTGCATCGGTCACTGCGACGAACGATACGGTTGGTTCTGTTACTTTCAGCAACAGGAATCAGGACACTCAATTCAGGCAGTTGACTCGACCTGCCCGGGCCTGCAGTTCTTTGAATCGGTTATCATCCCAATAGTCGTACATTGCGTTCTTTTGCAGCCTGAGTAGCTATGGTTTTATTCTAGAAAGAATATATAAAAAGAAGAATATATATATATATATATATATATATATATATATATATATATATATAAAGAGAGAGAGAGAAAGCAATTTGTCTACAAGTACGGGCCGGTAGTGTGGAGATTCAACCCACTAAACACTAGACGCCTCCCCATTTCCCTACCAGACTCAGAAACTGTCTGTGCAAGTACCTCAAACCATCACGGAATGGAGAAAGGGCTACAACTACATCGACTTCTACCAGTACTGCTGCGTAATATAGAAACCCCCGCTGTCAACAGACAGCCAGCCAATAAAACAGGAAAACGGCGTTGCGGAATACTCTTCCTTTTTAAGTTACCTTTTACCTTCTACTTATTCTCATTTGCATACATTTCGCGTGCGCTCTTTGGTTGCTCGTGAAGCCTAGTAAGCTAATTCATGCTTTTGGGGTAGCAGCTTCGTAGCTGCTTACCTCATAGCAGCTTCGTGGCTGCTTTACCTCGTAGCAGCTTTGTGGCTGCTTCTGGAATGCCTCGAATTCAGCCTTTATTTCCTCCTTGTTTCTTAAGTGTTGTTTCAGGAACTATCAAAGCGCACGGGCAGGAAGGAGCACACCGACGCCTCACGAAACGGCTTTGCCCGACAGTCAACGCAGTCTACCCGACCTCTCCATCTCCTTTGCATTCGCCTTCACCAAGTCTCCGTAGAGCGCCCTACAAGTCTCCCAATACACGTTCCTCCCTACACTGAGGGTAATTAGAGATCGGCTATGAAGGCGGCTCTCTTACTCGGTGCCTGTGTTTCTACAGCGATGTAGAGTAAATTTTTATTTAAACTTCTTTACTTTGGCCAATTGACTATTCCTGAGTGGCGCTAGCTGCATTGACGTTTAGCGCAGTAGCGCATCTCCTTTTTTCGGATTCGTTCCTTGCTCTCTCTGCTTTTCATGTAGTTTGTTGTGTGAGCTTGGCCTATAAAACTTACCGTGCCGACCCGTAAGAGTCTGATTTCCCCTTCGTACTGGCACAATTTTCCCCTTCGTACTGGCGCAACTTTCCCCTTCGTACGGGCGCAATTCTCCCCTTTGTACTGGCGCTACAGCAGCGCCGCACACGCCTGTACAAAGGGGAAACGACCCTCCAAGATTGCAGGAGATTGAGAGACCTGAAGCGTTGTACTCTAGACAGACGTGCGCTTTACGTTGCTAGAAACGGCCGCCCGTCTGCCCAAGATAAGCGTAGCGTATTGCCGCCATTTGTGGCCGCCGCAATGCAGAATACTGCTACGCCCAATATCGGCATGCTTTCAGTGCCGTCGTAGTCGCTTTTTTGCTTCCTTTTGTATGAATAGAGGAAGATGCAGAGCAACGCAGAGTTGTGGAAAGATGGAGACCCCGGACAGTGCGGACACAGACCAGAGGAAGTGAAGGGAGAACTTGCGGTGCAGGAATCGTCAGGTGTGATTGGTTCTGCACGAACGACCAATCAGCTATCATCCAAACTACCCCGCGCGGAGTATAGGCGCGGGATGTCCCTACGGATTGTCCGAGAAGTAGAAGAAGAAGAAAAACGAATGGCGTTGATGTTTGTATGGCAATTTTCGTGGTAGTAGCTATGGTTGTTGTGGGTCGTCGTGGTGGCGGCAATGGTAGTGGTGGTAGTGATGGGGGTAGTAAGGTAATGGTAAAGTAGCAGTGGCATCAAATAGCAGCAGCAGCAGCAGCTGATGCCGTGAGTATACAAAAAGGAATGCTGTGTGAAGAGGCGTATACTGGCCATAACAGACGTATTCGTCGGGCTCACTTGGACAAGCTGCTTACTGGCGGACGACTCCGATTCGATTAGCAGCGCAGCTAGGCAAAGCGAAGCTCAACTCACCTCACCTCACCTAACCTAACCTCACCTCAACTCATCTCGTGCAAGTTCGCCCCGACCACAGGGCGCCAACAAGGAGGCAGGCAACAAGTAATTTGGCGTGTGAAAGGCGCGGATCGTCTGGGCTCTCTCACAGGTTGCGTGCTCAATAAATAACATGCATCAGTAGGCCGCAAAGGTCGCTACAGCAAAGACGTATATATATATATATATATATATATATATATATATATATATATATATATATATATATATATATATATATATATATATATATATATATATATATCGGTGCCTCTATCGAAGTACACTAGCCTCGCAAAGGTATCGTTCGCTATAACACACGCTCATTTCCCACAGGACAACCTTCATGCTCGGCGACTTGATGCGCAAGAATCTGATGCAGCAGCAAGCTCAGTGACAGGGTTCTCGTGTCTGATGTCTCTCAGGCTGCAGTTCTACGTTGTACGATGTGGCTAAACCTAAACTAGGCCGAGTTTTGAGTTTGGCATCTTTGTATGCTGCATGACTCCGATTCGTGTTTCTGTTTATTCATCGACAATGCGCAAACGTAACGGAACAGTAGTAAACGCAACTTACTGGGCATGTAGTAGTGCCATTATCAAGCCATTCTCTCAAGCTCATAGTTTTGTTTTCGAAGAGTCGTTCAATCTTAATTGGACGGCAAATCGACTGCACCGCCTCTTTTCTCTGCCGCCCGAAACTCGGAAATCGAGAGAGAAAATATGCATGACGTTTACTTTGTTTGCAATTAATTCCTTCTATGGCTTGTTACCCATCATCGGTACTATGTGTTTGTGGGAAACATGGTTCGATAATAATAATAACTTAAATGATGATAAACTAAATGTCAATAAACATTCTAGATTATCTTGACTTAACCGTACCTAGCTTTTGCTTAAGGTGACTCAAATCACCGTTATATTTACCCGGTACTTATAGACTCATTGTTGCGTTAAATAAACAGCACTGACTGCAGCTACTCTGCTACTGATTGCAAATAACCTTCGCAATGCAGGCAACCCGCGAGCAACTCGCGCCATTATTAATGCTTGCCTCAATTTCCACTGTTGCGTTGTCATCGTTAGGAATGTTTTGTTAAGTTTTTTTTAAAAACCAGTATTTATTTATATTTTCTTTATATTACAATACGTTCGCAAGGATTACAATTTTGTATGCGATTTGGTATAATCTATCTTATATTCTGTTTTTCTGTTTACGCCACGCTAGCCTGGTTTTTGATTTTCGAATTAGGCAATATTACATTAATAATACGAAGAAAAAGAAGTAATTCAAAACATAGATTTTTGTTTTTTGAAATTGTTTTCTTTGTATTTGAATTTTACTTGAAATTACGTTTTTTTTTTCTTTAAATACAATACTAAGTAGAGTTTGTAGTCGCGATGGCTGGGCACCGTTTGAAATGGGCCGTTGTCATGAAACCATGAGATCAACAGACCGACTATTGCAATCCGAGCTTCGGACTTGCCGATTGTTTCTGTAACACGTAGATGTCATTGTCTTTCTTGCTTCATTCCTCTACTGGAGAATGTCCATATATGTGAACTAATGGGAACGCGATTATGATGAGTGCATTCAAAGGCTATCGTGCCACGGGCCTTTTAGGCTATTGAGAGCACTAGCATGTGGTTATCAGAGCGTCCAAGATAAAAAAGGTTACTTTCGTAACTAAAACAAACTTATTTTGTTTGAATTCTTGCAGGCAAGAAGGGAATATTATTAATAGCGCGTATTTCAATATATTTAAGATAGACCGGTCGATGCATTCCTGACCTGACTTCAATTACAAGATGTCGACCTTCCTAAATCATTGCTCAGCCAATAAGCCAGTTTCACGTATTGAGCATTATACGGTTGGAATATGTCATTATGGGTTGCATAGCGTTATCGCTACTATTTATGAGAGAGGCCTTGAGAACAATGCAGAGAATTACAGTCCAATGTCCCACTTTTTCTTTATGCTCTATACTCGAGAAAATACCAGTTGCACAGTATAGGAAATACCTACATATTTATAGTTTTAAGTCAGGCATCGCTACTTGCACTCAACTTGTCAAGATGACGCAGAACTAGGCCATATTATGCAAGGTCAAGTGGTCATTTCACTGCGCTTAGTTTGATTAGAAGAATGCTTTTGGCCAGGTTGCGTTCAGCCTTGCGTCTCAAGTTAAACAGGACATTACCCTGGCAAACATCCTCCTTTCTCTCCGTTGTGGCGTACCGCAGGGCGGATGCTCCTCCCATCTGCTTAGTGTTGTTTTTTATGGTATACGTTTTAGTAAAAAAAATGTTTATTATTAAACTTTATTTCTTATACATGTTTTCATAGATCAAGTGAATACCACCTCTACCGCAGGAAGTGAATCCCACCACTGCCGCGGTGTTTTAAACGCTGTGTCCCAAGAAAGAGCATCCGTAAGAGAAATTTAATTATTATTAGATTAATCTGTCGCACTTAACTTTTCAACCAACTGCCTTGCGAGATCTTTCAATTAGGGCATTTTGAGCAAGCCGCCAGGCGAGCAACCGCTTTAACTCTCCTAGATGCTAGAATTTGATGCGATGGAGCGAGGGGGGCCCAGACGGACGCGTTCCAGACCATTTACAAACTGGGCCTAGCACGGCGCATTGGTACAGTGACAGGTAAGCGGTCTGGAGTAATCCAGAGGGTAGGTGAACACTACCACAGTTAGGAGTTTCATAACTAAGTCATAACAGAAATACACTCGATATAAGTCTCAACGTATACGAGGCCCTACAAACAAAAATGCATGTTATCTAGCTTTGCGAGAACGAACAATGGTCCTTTCGGATCTAAACTTTTATTAAGAAAAAACACAAACAAGCTAACTGCACATTCACGCTACCACGTGAGACGACCCAAAAAGCTGCGTTACGGCAAATAACGGATTCAGTTCCGCCAGCAACGTGCACGACGGTCCTAACAGACTGGATAGTATGTCGGGGCCCTACGTATTATTCGGTGGTAATGCACCATCAACACGGCGGCCTTGCTCGTGCTGGCGGAGACAGAGCAGCCCGGGATCTAAAGGCAGCCGAACGTCGGGGCCTATAGGCTGACTCAGCTAGGTAGTTCATAGAAGAACGTCGGTGGCGGAAAGAGTAGGATAGCATCCCGGACGGCAACCTGAAGCGGTCCTGAGGAACCTCATTTCGAACACTCGCTAGTGGATGAGTCGTCCCGGGGGGGGGGGGGGGTGGTCTCACATGTCAACAGACCCAGGTGTTCACAAATCACGACAATTACCGAAGTCGACTCGGTCGGCTCTCCGGAGCACACTGTCTTGAGATGCGCCGCATAGGCCGAGACCAGACGAGGCATACCCAGAGAGGACAGGCTGGGAGAGCTACTCACGTACATGCTCTCGTCGGCCAAAAACTAGGGCGCGGCTGCAGAGCCCATTCAGCGTATCATGAGAGCAAACAGGAAGAGGAAAAATGGTGGAAACTGTCCGACAGTTGCTGCCAACGCACGACTAGATAAGCAAGACCTAAAGATTTAAAACTTTAGGTCTTTCTTTTCAAGCACGAGCGACGAGACCTCCCGCCGCCTGGGCGTAAGAAAAGCACACAGCGAAGTTACCGTAGATAACAAAGCGACCCTTGGCCCAGACAAGGTGTCTAGAAAAATATGTTTAGATAGGTTCTACACGTAGTGGTGTATATTCGACTGTCATATGGTATTTAAAGCCTCAGTTTTAATTAAAATTAAAAAATGTGTGCAATGAATTACGCATAAAAATAATTTTCATACCTTATTAGAGTCAATAGGCCCAATAGTTTGCAGCATGTGTGCTATCTCTGTCTTTTGCTCGTTCTCTCTCTCTCTCTCTCTCTATATATATATATATATATATATATATATATATCAATGTGTGCTACTCTCTATGCTCGAAGATTTAATATGCAGGTCGATCTACAAGCTTAGTGTCTTACAGATGAAACAGCACTGATTTGTATATGTCCTCTAAACTAAGGCTGTTTGGAAGACAGACATTTGCTATTGTCACCACCTAACAAAATTGATATAACTTAAACATGACGTCATGTAACACCGTTACTCAGAAGCACAGCATTTTAAGAATCCCCTATGACAGCTCTGACGGGCGGTGATGATAAGTGTCATAGACAACATCTCGATCAAACCCAGCTTTATCCTCCTCTCTTGCAAAATCTGGAATTGTCGACCATCTCCAGCAGACCAAACCGCAAGTTAGCATCGCTTAATAAAAATGCTTCCTTTTGCGCGAAACATAATGTCATCCGGGTCGGGCGCCATAAATAACCGTAACTGACGCTAGCCTAGTCTAAGCTGAATTCCTATGAGGCGTATTATAGGGCAAGTTGGAAAGTCGGATGGTGTTTCTTAATCGCAATATATATATATATATATATATAATGTCCCAAGACAGTTAGGCCAGACTTAAAAGGGCCGTGAAATTCGTTAATAAATAAGCATTTTTATTCCAATAGAATGGGGTAGGGGATGTTTTGTTTAGGAGCGACAATAAAATTAGATAGAAACTCGTTATACCGATGTGGTTGACCGGACATTACTTTACAAAATGTGCGATTGCAAACAATGAAGATGTTCGAAAAAAAGTATCTAGCGAGGGCGAAATAGTCGTATTGACAACAGTTTGAAAAAAAACTGACGCCCTGATAGCGCATTTCATTTTAAACCTTTGATGTTCAATACAATAAATGTTTACCTGTACGCTCGCAAAACAAGCACGACCAGAAACATTTGAATACTATTGGCTTCGCCAAATCAATAATTTTTCGATTATTGAAAGAGTAGTGGATTTATTACATAAGCATAAGCAGACATGTTGAGATATATAGGCGTCCCCCCTAACCGTCCTGATAGCACTCTCTCACGCGTATTGTCTTTACTTTCATTCGTAATGAGCATCGCTCAATGAAAATTTAATCAACAACAACAGGGATCGAACCGGCGACACCCCGTAGAGGACAACTAGGACAAACACACAAGCCTCATAGATCACTCTGTCATATAATATAATGATAGATTACCGTACCCGTTATATCTGATTGTATATTTTGTGAAAAAATGTCCGGCAAGCCATATCGGTTTAATCAAATTAATATTTTCACCGTCACTCCTAGACAAAACATGTCCCTCTCAAAAGGCAGTTTAGCCAGATTTGCCATATATATATTTAAACGCATACAATACTCGTTTAAGTTGACGGATATATTTATTAGATTTGCTATGGGCTCTTTTTGTGAAGTTTGTTTTGCATTTTGGTTTACCCATAAGCGAAAAATGCGTCATTACCCTAACCGCCTGGGCAGACCTTACTCAAATTGCTTTAGAAAACGTAATATTCGTCCTAGTCGTCATTCTAAGTAGATTCAAGTGGCACGTCCGTCCATGTAAGAGTCATCATTATCCTCTTAGAACTTTTTCATAAATTCCCCTTAGTAAAAACTTTTGTCTAGCCGCAGATCAACGTGACGTATCAGTCACAAACGATTGTGTCGTTGTATAAGTACGCGAGGGGCTTGGACGGGTATTCAACATCCCGCCAAATTGAACTTCGACGCTTAATGATGGAGAATGTACTCAAAAGCGGCATTCGGCGTAATAAGGCATGATATAAAAGCTGTGCAAAGTTTGCTCGGAACAGCTCGGTTGTTATGTTCATTGCCTGAGAGCAGCTACACAGCTGCTACAACACAAAAGGCCATAACGGCGCTAATGCGTGTAACTCAGCGCGGGTAATACTGAACGCAGGAAAACATTAAACTAAGGCAACGGTTCAAAATAATTCGAAATTGATTTTCGTATTAAGGATTCTAAACTGTACACGAAGACTCTAAAGAATAACTAGGTGGTGGCCAAAAACTGGATCTGTTGTACAATCTGACAAATGCAAACGCCAACAACCTCTGGTTAAGTCTCCGGAACAGGAGAAGGTATGCCGGGCATGTCTAGACTCTAAGGGCCAAGAGGAGTTTTTAGTGGGTACTACACGTTGCCCTAATCTAGATTCAACACATAATGAATTCCGTGACCTTGTATCTCAAGCGTTGCCCTCTGATCGCGCAGTATCCGTTCGACGAAGCATAATAAATTTGAAGGTGTACTCTTTGCCTTGAAAAGTAAATGATACAATCTTACTAACTATGCAATGAAAGAAAAAGAAGAAGGCGTACGCTAATTCACTACGAACTACTTTGCGCAGATTCCTATACGTTCGCCGTAGCATCAGCACATTGCACTCTTAGTTATGTATCGTATCATATAGTTTGCGCATATTTATCAGTCTAGCGATCGGTGGAAATCATGCGAGCAAACGCATGATTGCACGGGGGAGGCGGCCGAAGGTAAGAAGGTGTAACGCTGTACGTGAAAGTCTACGATACCAACTGCCAATTCTAACTTGTCTATGATGTCCTCTTTTCTTGCATATAGGAGGAATTAATCTCACATGCATCCCCGGCAGCTAAAAGTGATGTCTATAATATCCTAGTCTATAAAATCTATCTAACTAGTTTAATAATAGTATTATAAAAACATTACAAAGAGATAATATCACTTGGCTGATAGGTTTGCACGATGCGATGTTACAGCACGCAAAGGTCGCAAAACTGCCTAGTATCTATATCGTAGCAACCGTTACCCTATCTGTTAAACGTTGAGGCTCAACGAAGCCGAGCTTGATGTGGCAGGAGCATGGCAGGAGTTGAATTTGCGAAGGCCTGCGTATGATGTATGGATGGATGGATAGATTTATTATTTGCTTGACATGTGTACACAGTACAAATGTCACCCTTTCATATCAGGATCACTTAGAGTGGTCAGAATAAGCGGACATGTTGATATATATCTAGGATTTGCTCAATATTCCTTGTTGCAGTAGCATGGCCGCTGACTCTGACGGCAGTACTGTTTTTCTACCTTTTTTTCTATTTTTAAGCACGTCATGTCTCAAAGAAAATGTGATCATCAACAACAGGGGTCGAACCGGCAAACCTTATAGGTGACAACCACGACTAGCGCGCTAGCCTACCCAGGCCGTATGATATGATGATAGATACCGTAAGCCGTTCTCCCACAACCAATTTTTTATTTCCACAGGGCCCCAGGTTAGCAGAAAAGGGAGTGTACGGTCTGTATTTGGCGGCCAAGCGAAGCAGGGTTTTTTCTAAGCACGCTGATATGCCCAGCTCACTCTCTCGAATAACATGCCGCAAGCAGCTGACTGTATACTGGTATAATCTGTATAACTGTCTATGCGATATGCATACTCAATATGAGCGAAATAAACATGATGATATGCCCAGCTCATCGAGCAAGTCGTTTGTGCAGTAATGTCTAGCCAGCCACATCGGTATAACAAAAAGTTTGTATTTTCACTGTCACTCCTAAGCAAAACATTACCTACGCAATTATGGTTACCTGGCTCTGGGCACCCTACATATATATATATATATATATATATATATATATATATATATGATGATTAAAAAAAATATATATATATGAAAACGTATACATTCGTTGCTGTAAATATCTGTGTACTCGTTTACGTTTATGGATATAATAATTTTTCACACCCTCCGTACGGGCGGTTTTGTACGCGGCTAAGTTAAGACGACAATTTGTTTGCATTTCGGTTGACCTATAAGCGCACATTATGGTAATATCCTGTATGCTCGGGCAAGCCTTACCAAAATTGCTTTGGACAACGTAAAATTTGTAAATAGTTTCCAGTGGCACGCCCGTTGATGTGAGGATATAATTTTTCTTTTAGACTTTATTTTTAAATTCGCCTTAGAAACAACTTTCGCCTAGCCGTAAATCGACGTAACATATTAATTACAAACGTGTGTGTCGTTATGTAGTTACGTGAAGGGCATTGACGGGCATTCACCATCCCATCGACTTGGATCTCGACGCGTAATAATAAAAGCTATGCACGTACAATGTTTAAATAAATTGTACACGAAAACTCTGAAGATTGACTAAGTAGTGGCCAAAGATCGTATCTACAAATTTTTTGGCCGATTCTCAGCCAGCTTTAACGTCCGCGGGTCTGCTTTCGCGTTGCTTTGTAAGGCGGACCCCATACATTCAAATGTGGAACGGTGGGGATCAAATCCATGCACCTGTATGTCACCTCCGATCGCGAGGCACCCGCGAATGCATCACGCCACCGGGCTCAACGTATCTACAATCTGGTAAATGCAAACGCCAGCCAACTCTGGTTAGGCTTTTCAAAGCACAAAAAGTAATAGCCGGGCATGTCTGGGCTATAAGGGCCAAATGGGTTTTTTAGTGGGTATTACACGTTGGACGACTGAACTAAAGTAAACACATAACGAATTATTTTACCTTGTCTCAAGCTTTGTCCTCCATTCGATCTACGAGTCGCGCAAGATCAGTAGTACGAAGCCAAATTTGGCGGCCAGTGTACCGTCGTGCACTCTCATTTATATATCTTATAATACAGTTATGACATGATGATTAATATATACATATTAATCATCAGCGACCGGCTCCGACTTGACTACGATATCCTTTCCTTTGTGTATCGTATATTTTGGGAATACATGGCACATGCATCCCCGTGGCTAAGAGCGATTGCTTGCGATGGTACTATAACAACACAGCAAGAAGCTAGTGATTTGACCGATAGACCCACACGATGCCAGGCAAGAGCGAAATTGCGGCCTATATTCCCGCGACCTTGACCTTGTCGTGGATGTTCAAGCTTAACAACTTGATGCGGCGGCACGGCAGGAGGAGCCGAATAAGGCCGAATAGGCCACCAAGCTCTGGTACAGATCGGCATGAAAATATGTTTTCCAATAGAACGAACCCATAATGGTTATATCAAGCTTTTTATTCTGACATATCTTCACCAAACCAATGCTAACCAGCAAACAACATCCAGTGTGTTAGCTAAAAATAAAAATAAAATGTTGCATTGAAGAAATTTCGAGATAATTCTCAGCAGTTCTTATATTTCGGCTTTCACGCTTAATTACTATTATTTTACAGTATGCTTCTATTTATTGAAAATACTATTCAATTCAATATGTTTTTTACTTTGAGCTAACGCTGGATGCAATTCAGCAATACATTCTTTGCTTCCAAACTCGCATGTATAATTGGTTTTGCTAGTATGACTGGGACTCACGTAATCACAGAAGATGATAAGCGTGTAAAGATTGAAAACTCGATTCAACAATTTTTAGTAAATTCACTTCCATCCAGAAAAACACCTCCTCGTTCTATTGCAAAAAAGATTTTCTCGTCAAGTTGTATTAGACCCAGGCGACAATGCGCCCGCCCACACAGCTTTTTGCCATGGCCAGATTACGCGAAATGAACTTTCAAATTGTCGAGCATTCCCTTATCTTCCGGACCTGACCCCGTGCGACTATTATCTGTTTGAAATTTTCACGAACTATTTTTGGCTCATAGCATACATTTATGCTGGTAGAATTAGAACAGTAAATGGATGATTTGTCCCAATAATTTTAGAAGCAATATTATACGAAGATATATATATACCTGTTAATGAAATGTTCTTGTTGCGCATGGCACAAGAAATTTTATGTTGTACTTTATGAGAATGCGTGTATATTTTATACTGTTACGCTATCATTTTCTTTTGACCAAACAAACGTGCTTTTGACATGACTTTACTATCTGCATCAAAATACAATGTGTAATTGGTGTAAGAATTACCAGTCATCTTGATTTTAATCATTGTTATTAACACTATATTTTGGCGACGAAAATACTCTTACCTTACGTGAACTTATTCTATTTCCAAAATCGTAGTATATAGAATATACCCATAGTGCTTCTCGACTTCATTTCACTAACGCCACTACTGGTAGAATTTATTGCTCCTACAGCCA
The DNA here is from genome assembly GCA_003439945.1 of Dermanyssus gallinae. Classification (NCBI taxonomy): domain Eukaryota; kingdom Metazoa; phylum Arthropoda; class Arachnida; order Mesostigmata; family Dermanyssidae; genus Dermanyssus; species Dermanyssus gallinae. The sequence goes on from QVRM01006379.1 coordinate 233,792, forward strand.
CATTCACATTTTCTATCGTGTACACGTTGTCGTGATCGAGATTTGTCCTGCTTCTTCCCTTGTTAGTTATATACATATATCCAGAATTGTCGAACCCGTTGTCTCCGCGAAATCCCCAGTATACTCTTGCATTCCTGTCCATCATACCCTTTTAGTTTTTCTTGTACCAAAGCCTGCTTTTGCCTGCATATATTTTACGATTATTCTTCTCATTCTATCCACTGCCCTCATATGTTTTTTGCTTTATTTCTTCATCGCTAATATTGTCTCTTCAATACTCTCCTTCCACTAAGTGCACTCTCCCCCTACTATCACTTCCCTCTCCTCTAGCTTAAATTTATCTCGTGTCATGTCTAGATTTACCTCTATACCCTTGAGATGTTAAAAGTCGTCTACTTTATATGCCCACATGTTTTTATTCATTCACGTGTAGTCTACTTTCAATTAGTAAATAAATTCCTTTTTCATCTGTACTCATCTCTCCTACTCATTCCCGTAGTGACCCCTTATCCATAAGAGAATTCACACATAACTTCCTATTCTTTTGACAATACGTATGTTTTCCAGCAAGACGGTGTGCATATAATTATAATACACACGTGGCGCGCGTGCATTTAATACATACATATATTCGTGTATGTAATAAATACACGGACCCGATAAAAACACTTATGAGTTTCATGCTTAAACCTTCTTCCGAGTTTCCGTAGCCTCACCTCGCGGACGGGAGACAGGTTTGCCTGGGTATTGCCAGGGCTGACTCGACCGAATATATAAATAAATATATCCATAAACTGCTGCTTTGATACAGTAAGCTTCAGGAGTCAATTTAGACTATATCGGTCAGGTCCTTCTATGCTGCTGCTTTAGCTTTTGCTATAGTCGTCTTGAAGGCCTGCAGCCTTGATCTGTATTTCTCATGAAGATCTCGCTCTCTGAACCAGGTTGCCCGCAGTGACCCCTCTTCTCGGAGTCGACGTCGGGCCAACCAAGACCACGTTAGAGCTTGGCTGGCGGCAGAACACACCTCTCCCAGGAAGCACATCTGCCGCTAGTACGTTAGCAATGCCTTATTCATCAATTTCCGTTTTCTAGAACTGTGCAGAACTGTGCAGATCTGTTGTTTGTAGTTTCTATTAGCGTACGTCTCCCTAGTTTCCTCAGTTGGTAGGTGCGCCGGACGGCTCAGTGCGGTGCGTGATCGGTTGGGCCACTTAGAAGGTTATGCCACGGTAGTCGCTTAGAGTATTCGGATATTCTTTGACTGCCCAGCCTTCGACGAGACAAGGCGAATTTAAGTAACGTTACATTCTAGAAAGAGAGCTTCGATCTTTGTGAGAAGGTGGGCACATTTCCCTATGTTGGCCAGTGCTAGACCCCGCTCCAACACCTACTTGATCAGTAGATTACATCTACCGGTTGTACGGCGTGATGAAGGCTGGAGTCTTCCGCAGCTACAAAAGAGCAACTGGGGTGTTCTTGTGACAGTGTCGGGAGCCCTTTAAGGAAAACATTGAAAGCGAAAAATAGCATATCTCTAAAACTAGAGAGAGTGAAAGATCTGTAAAGCTGGCCCATGCGAATCCAGCTCATAACCATGACCCTACATAGTTAGGAAGGTATCTTAGCCGGTCTATTAAATTTAAGTGTGCACCGCCTCGTTCTTGAAGCAGTTGGTGTGACTGCGTGCTACAAAAGATGTTCGCCTCAGAGAGGCGGCAGAGGGATATCTCGTGTTCTTGAATACGACTTGTCCGGGGCCGCCCGGCAGACTGTCTGGAGAGTTTTAGTGATTAAGTTAAGAGGTGGCAGGCTTCCTACCAGTCTGGCTCTCCGTTGTCAGCCGGCACAGTCAACTTTTGTCGGCGGGCGTTTAGTTAACAAATTTGCGTGCGTTGCGTTCAAAATCTGTTATTTCTTTTTCTACTGTTTTTACTGTTTTTCGACTTCTTGATTGCCTGGGGGGCCATCTTGCCCACTGTGCAAGGGATGATTTCGATAAGCTGAATCACTAGATTGCCCTGGCTGGCTTTCACTGCTCCCCTTACGTTGGATTCCAGGTTGTTCTCGTTAGCCAGTTGCGCCTGGGGACTATCAAGGGTGCCCCCAAATGTTCCTCGTTTTAGAAAGCCTCAACTGGCCTGGTCGTTCTTCTCTTCCGCTGCCCTCCCCCAGATTGCCGGAACCTGTGAAAAACTACAAGGCCTGCTTGGTATAGGGCACTGCCGCCATAACACGGGCAATTGGCGAACAATTCAGTGATCATTTTCTGGTCAAGTCTTCCCTGGAGGACGCCAGCAGGCCCCTCGTCGCTCTTGGGGCGGTAATACCCTCAGTAGACAAGGGGACGCGCCGGAGGGCCACCGCGAGCCATAATTGGTCGCGGGTTTCGTAAAGTTCTTAACGACATCCTTACGGGCAGCTCGAAGTGTCCATCTAAAGGCATCTGCAGCCGTTTTAAGCTTACTTAAGTTCAGGTCGAGCTTTCTGGCTATCTCTATTAGTTGCAGCTTCGTATTCGTGGCGGTACAGAAATCCATAATAATCTGAGGTGGCCCCCAGGACTCCGAAAGCTCAATCTTGCTGAGCAGAAACTCCGCGAGTTTACTCCGCGCGTGGCCTCGTGGACTTTGTCAGAGGTTGTCTCCGCCGGACATTTCGGTTCGTTTGGCCCATGGTCGTGTCTTTCGCCCCCCACATGACGTTCTCCGTTCTACCGACCGCCTACGCTTGTAACCAGTGGTTCGTCGGTCTTTCTCCTTATACTACTATCCAAGTATGTGCATCCCTCTCGCGAGTCCTCGGGCGTTGTTACCATATGGATAACTAAGTATTTTTCGATCTAGATTCCCGTCAAATATTTGCTTTCTTTGAGAACCGGCTGGAGCAAGTAAAGATATCGGTATCCCTTAGGTCGCACTTTTTGGAAGGTCTTGGAAGTACACGCACGCGTCACCTGCTGGCAGTGATCAGTGCAGGACTCGGCAAACCCACTAAAACCGATATCCTCCCTACTCCCCCCCCCAGGCTTTGAATTGCATTACAGTACTTTGGCATTCATGAAAGCCTGGCTCCGGAAAGTGTCCTCTTCAGCCTCTGCGCTGAAGGAAAGAATCATGGCTAGATGCACTTCGTCCATGTGGCAATTTCATTCCAAGGGATGTCAAGAGCTATAGAACGATGCTGAGCACAACAATGGCCGCAGCAATGAAAACTGCCGTAAAATTAGTTATTCCCGAGCCCTTCTCATGAAATAATTGTCGTTTTAATTAAAGAAATTCTCCGCGCGTCGGCGCGGTACACGTCGAAGCGCACGCCCCGTGTTCGTTCGCCCCACGCATCCGTCCACGTGCCCACGCACCCGCAGGTAACACGAAAAATGAGCCCGTCGCCAGTTCCCTAGGTCACAGGGTCAAGGTCAAATCAATATTACAGGAAAACCACTAGAGAAGCAAAACATTTTTTTTTTTTTTTTTTTTTTTTGTTCTGGGAGGTTTCGGTAATGCATGATGCACATGCGCCACTAGCAGCCTGCGTGACTAGTGTGAGACTCGCAAACCCACTAAACCCGGATTCCTCCCCACCCCCCCAGGCTCGGTATTACTTTGGCATTACATCGAAACCGTGGGAGAGGCGTCCCTGCCGTTCTCCTTCAATCAGCTCTATCCCTTACTATCATCCCGCATGTCTACCTGCGGTTGGATAGGGGGATGCCATTTTGTAATCCGTCCTGTGAGGGTGCGTCGAGACCATGAGGGCCTGGCTGCTTACGCCAGTACGCAGACAGTACGCAGATATCGCTGATGGCCTTCTTGATCCTTGACAGGTAGCTCTGGAACTGGCCGTGTCTGGTCAGAACCTGAGTCGTCCAGTAGGAAAGCTCCCCGTGTCGGCGGTCATACCATACCCTGAGGTCCGGTATCAGACTCTTGGTCCAGCTCCCTGTGGTCACACCGGGTCTTACCTGCGCCCATTCCTCATGCCAGGCCGATATGGTGGCACTCCTGGCCCTGGTGAGATCCAGACCTTCGTCTAGATACATTTTACTTCGTTCAGCCACTAGGAGGTCCCATGGCAGCATTTTGGCTAGGACCAGGAGAGCTTCGGTCGAGACTGTTCGATACGCCCGGCTTACCCTGATTGCCAGCGTTCGTTGGGTCGACCTTAGTGCCCCCCTATTTTTCGCCGTCCGCATTGCCATGTCCCCCCAGACTGGGGCTGCGTATAGCGCCGTTGATTCGGCCACCGAGGCCAGGAGCCTTCTTTTCACCTCAGCCACCCCACCGACCCTAGGCATGATCCGCGCCAGGTTCAGGGAGACCCTTTGGGCCTTTTCGGCCACGTACTTAACGTGTGCCGATCCGGTCAGTCCGGTGTCTAGCATGACCCCAAGGTACTTTACCTTCTTTCTGATTTCTATCGGGTGGCCCGCCATCACGAGGTTAATGCCGGTCGTCCTCTTTCTGCCTGTTAGGTACATCGCCTCCGTCTTGTCGGGTGCCAGTTTCAAGTGATGGGACTCCATCCACTCGGACACCATTGACAAGGCCTCATTGGCGGCGCTCTCCAGGGCTCTTTCGGTCCTGGCCGTTATCATGAGTGCAAGGTCATCGGCGTACGCCAACGTCTCCACCCCATACGGGAGACCTGGGATCTCGAGCACCCCGTCGTAAGCTATGTTCCAGAGCACGGGTCCTAGAATCGAGCCCTGTGGGACTCCGGCAGTAACCTCGTACTCCTGCCCCCCTGCAACCAAGCCTCTGTCATCCAGGTAGGATGAAATCATTCGACGGAGGTAGAGGGAAAAGCCCTTCCTCTTCATCGCCTCCACAATTACTTTCCAGTTCATTGTGTTGAAGGCATTTTTGACATCCAGGAGGATCAGGAGCACGAATCCCCTTGTTTTAGGGGTCTTCATAGTCTCCTCACCCGCCCGTTTCAGAACCTTCTTTAGAGCCCCTAATGCGGATCTGCCCTTCCGGAAGCCGTACTGGGCATCTGATAGGGCGTTATTTTCCTGAATCTCGTCGTTTAGTCTCTTGACTATAACGTTCTCCAGGAGCTTACCCATGGCGTCAATGAGGCATATGGGCCGGTAAGCCGAAGGCCCCGTCTTCCTCCCGGGTTTGGGGATTAGAACCAGGCTTGCCCTTTTCCACAGCCTCGGGAATCTCCCCTCTCTCAAAAGCTTGTTGGCAAGGTCTTGGAAGACCTTAGGCCACCTTTTGACCAGTAGCCTCGCTACCTCTGGGGGAATTCCGTCTAGGCCTGGCGCTTTACCGGTTGCCAACCGATTCCGGGCTTGTTCGACCTCCTCCAGCGTCACCTCCGGAATGTTTTCCGGGGTGACCGAGAACTCCTCGTTTTCTCTCCGCGGCTGTGCCGGAAAAAGACCGGTTACAGTCTCCCGCAGCACATCCGGGGGGAGTTTCGGGGGAGGTCTCCGGAGTTTGGCCATAACTATTCGGTACGGCAGGCCCCATACGTCGCTCTCCACCGCGTCTATCAGCTCTTTCTCCGCTCGGGCTTTACTTTTGGCGATGAGTCCTCGGAGTCTCAATCGAGCAGCCTTGTACTCCGTCAATTGGGATTCAGCTCTTGCGGTCTCTCGCTCCCCGTAAAATCCCACCCGTCGTTTTCTTTGCGTTAACCAGCTGCGTGTTCTCGTGAAAATCCTATTTAGCCTAATGCAAGCCCTGCGGGCAGCTGCGATCCCTTTGTTCCACCAGTAATTAGGAGGGTGGCGGCTCCCATGGTGTTGTGAGGGAGCAGCTTTCTCGCATGCTGTAGAGAGTATGCTAATTATTTGATATTCATCCCCCACCGTGTCTCCCAGTTGTTTGCAACCCTCGTCTATTTCAGCCACTAGAATCTTGGCGTCAAGTTTCCGCATCTGCCATCTCTTACTAGGGGGCGGGGCGAGGGCCACCTCGGGGGGTACTGATGGTGAAACAGATGTATCTGTGGTCACTCATGGTCTCCTCCGTCTCCCTCACCCTCCACTCTACCACCAGTGGAAAGGCCGCCTCATTGACCATTGTTAGGTCAATGAAGGCCGTCTGGCTCCCTCTGGAAAAGGTGGGGACCCTTCCGTCATTAAGAACCATTAGACTTTTTTCAGCCATCCACTCCTGTAAAGTTTGGGCCCGTCTAGTTGTGGTTCGGCTACCCCATGCTATGCTGGCTGCGTTAAAATCCCCGGTGATCACTACCCTCTTACCTGCATGTGCCCCCGCGCTCTGGGCAAGTTCCTCGAGGAATTCCTCGAATTCCTCCTCCTCCCTGTTGGGAGAGAAGTAGCAGCTATAGATGACCCCTACCCGGTCAATCTCCAGCCAGGAGAACCCCCTCCCCGACCCCCCGCCCCTAATCGCGAGGTTTCTCTCGGAACCCGTCCACCAGATTGCGGTATCCGCCTCTGCGTCAGATACCCAGTCTGCCTTCCGCTTGGTGATCGCTATGTTTGGCTCGGAAAGCAGGCAGAGGCCTATAGACTCTCTGCGTACTATCTCATCGAGCATGTCATGCGCCGCCCTGCAGCGGTTAAGGTTTACCTGAAGTATCTTTAACATTGGTCGGATAAAGGGCCCCTACCTACTAAGTTCCAATCACCCTTTCCGTCCTCTGCTGGGATAACGGTTTTCTTCTTATTTTTAGCCCCCTTGGCTTTATTCCCCTTTTTATTGCTCTTCTTGGTTATTTGGGCTTCTACTTGGGTCTCCTTGCCATCTACCTGTCCCTTGGCGACGCCCCTTCGGGCCTCCCGCCGCTGCTCGACTTGCTCCCTATAGGCCGGGCAAGACATCCTATCCGCTCGGTGCCCCTCTATTCCGCAGACCAGACACTTTGGTGTCGTTGCTTTGCAATTGGCTACCAGGTGGTCAGGTTCACCACATTTGTGGCATACCCGAGGCACCTGGCTCTCTGCTTTGCAGTCTTGGGCCTTATGGCCCGGCCTATGACACTTGTAGCAGTTGGGGAGCCTAATCCACTCCTCAGGTCTGCACCACCTCGAGCCCAGCTTAAGGGTCTTGCGGGAGCATATGGCTCTTGCCGCCGCCGGGGACGCCGTGACCAGTGCGTACCAAACTTCAGCTCTTCCGAGCCTTGGCTCGGTAGCTGTGATCTTGGCGCCGGCCGGAAGCTGCAAGGCCTTTTGCAGTTCGCTTTCGACCTGCTCCCCGTCCAAGAGTGGGTCAATCCCCCACAGGGCGATGGTCTGCCCCTGGTTAAGCTCTCGGCAGTCGGCCTGCATCTTCGCAGATTCCCGAATGGCCGCCGCCATTTTTTCTCCTGCGCCCTTTTCACTCTCCTCTATTCTAATTATAAGGTCACCCTCCTTGCTTTTAACTACCCCCCTAACCGTTATCCCGGCGCCTTCTTGCTGCCTGACTTGTTCTCTAACACCCCGGAGAGTGTCGGCGAAGGTTTTTCCCTCTTCGACCTTAACCCTGAGGGTGCTCCTTGCTCCCTGCTCCGCCCGGGTGGTAGTCTCCGGTTTGGCTCCGGTCTTCCTTGTTTGTCTCGAACAAACCTCTAGGAGGCCACTGCCGTCGCCGGTCTTACGGCAGCAGATTTCCAGAGCCTGTAGAAGCGTCTGTGTACGGCGCTCCCTTGTGACGTGCATCAACGGGGGTTTCTCCCCGCCAGCCAGCCCCAGCGCTTTTCCCACGACAGCTTGGAGCACCCCCAGGGTCGTGGTCCCTAGTTCTTCTTCCGGGTTTGTCACTCCCACTACCAAGTACCGTTGAGAGGCCGCTTGGTTTCCTGAACCCTCTAAGAATTCGACGGCGTCGCTATTTTTAAGAACAGCAGCCGTCCCTGCGCTCATGTCAGCCACCGCTGCTAGCGTGGGAAACTGTGCCGCCAGCCCCTCTATTAAACCCTTATCCGAATCTGACCCTTTAGTGATAACCGCTACCCTAACCTCCCTCTGAGTGGTGAGGGCGTCAGTGGTGACCTTTAAGTGTTTAATCACCCTCTCAGGCCAGTGTCCCTTGACGGCTCTCACCAGCTCTTCCGGAGTGCTTGCCCTTTCTATACTATTTTCTATCTCCGTGGCCTCTGTTTCTAGTTCCAGCTCCTTGGCCCTATCTTTATCTAGCTCCCCGTGACAACGTGCGCATAGGAGTTCGAGGCCTTTTACCCGCTCGCTTATCTTGTCTCGTTGGATGTCTTCCCTATTCTCCTGTACCCCGTTTTCTCTTAGACCCTCGAGCTCTACCCTCAGTCTGCTCTCGTTTGTTCGTAGAGTTTCGACTTCCCCTCTAAGCTGTTCTATCTCTTCCTCATCAGCTGACCTAACTTCTCGGTAGGCCTTCCCTCTGTCCTCCAAGACCTTTTCTAGACGTTCCAGGGTCCTGGGGAGCTTTTGAGACAGCTCCTTGAGCTCGATCTTTGTGTTACTGGCCTTACACAGATTAGGCGTTTGCCCGATTTGTTGCCGCATCACTTGAAGGACCTCTTGGAGCTGCTTTTCTCTCACAGCCTCCCCATCCCTGGCACACTTGGCGGCTTCTCCCCTTTTTGGAGATTCAATAGCCACCCTCTTCCTATTCCCTTCGACGCCCTGCGTCTCCGTTCTGTCCTCCTCGTCCATCCCCTTACTGTTTAATCTAAATAATTAGTATATCTCTATATAATATATCATACATATAACATACCGTAATATATCATATATACAATATTCTTACCATATAATATACTATACTATAGCATACCATACAATATATATTAATGTATCCTATTACACACACACACCCATAAATGCATACGCAGATATGCGCATATATATATATATGTGCATACACATACACACATATATATGTGTCTCCCGGACTGATACCCTCCCAGCTGTTTCCTGGCTGGTGATTCTTCTTCACCCGTTGTTGAGCAGTAAATAATCACCTCTTTCCCCGTCGCGCCTCTTGGGCCGGCTTTCTTCCCTCTACGCCGATTTCTCTCCACCCCTCGCCGCTTCCCTCTCCATCCCCTCGCCTCCTACTCTTCCACTCCTTACTGACCAACTCTCACCGAGAAACCAATATGGCGGCCCCCAGTGGCCGGAAACCGAGACTGGCGGCCCCACGTGTATCAGCCTAGTGATCGAGAAGTAGAAATATGAAAAATTCCAACTTGGTCCGTCTGTCCTCAACAAACGCGGCCCCAACTAGTATCTGGAAGAGAGGGCTACTAAGTACAGTACCTTTGGAGGCGAGAGTGTACCGTTTCGCCGACCAGGTGGTTCTCTTTTCGTCGTCGTTGGGATCGCCGATACTGAGTGTGAACCAATTATTCTCGAAAAGTGAGCAATAAAACTCGAAAAACCACCAGAACACAACAAAACTCTGTTGCAGGCCTCCACGCACCAACGCTACAGGTCCGGCACCGGGCACCCCGGAGTAACGCGAGTTTCCCCGGTATGTACCACGGAGCTCGGCTAGACACGTCCGCACAGTTCGACTGCCAGACAGAGACTAGAGAAGCACTGCACAAGCAAAACACCAACCTCCAGTCACTATCGGGGGCGCGCGTCCGTTCTCAACGATGGTCAGAACAAAATTGACATTCACTACTGACCTCTGCCCTATTAGAACCAAAGTAATCCTGTTACAAAATTAAGTTGGCTGTGTTTACTTTTTGCGTGCAATTACCTAAGATGTCCGCAGAAATCCCCTTTGTTATACAGCATCGCTTTATGCTCAACTTCGCCAATCATATAACCGGTAGGCATTAACTACTACACAAAGTAAAATGCTGTAGAATAGCCGCAGAAAAAATCAATTGAGCTAACTTCACCACATTCTTGGTAAGAACAGAACAGATTACATTTTATTTGGTACTAAAAACGTCGACGCTTTTGTTGATATTCTAAGAACTACGCGCGAAACTCATTTAGCTTGTCATCGGGCCCGAGGAGGATTCAGCAGAAAAGCAGGTCAAGGGTTTCGCTATTCGAGAATAGTTACGCAATTACTAACTTTTTCACACAGTAGTGCCATGGGCAACGCGAATGCGTTACCTATAGCCTCCCCAAAGTTAACGCGAATGCGTTATGCCATACCACCAGAGCCTGTAAAACGCTGTAGAAATTGATTGCTATTATTCTATTCGTACGACCGTGCACAACGTACATTAGCTGTTGGTTTTACCTCTCGCGGTATAGGACGCCAATGAATCGTCGAAGAGACGGCCGCCGTCTAAGAAGTCAAAGAAACGGAGGAATAGGGCAACTTTATCATTAACAAACTAGGCCACCGTATGAACTATGCAGTTGTGCTTTCCGTTGCGTATGCAAGTCCAAAAATACCAGCTGAAGGCAGGCCTACTTGTCAAGTCAGTTACCCTAATGTATTCAGCCGTTTGACACATAGATAATCTGTTGTGCTAGCCTACAATGCAGTGCATCACCAAGTGTGCTAATGATAATGATGGATGTTGAATACTTGCATAGGATGCACCGCTTCAGCGCAACACTGTGCGACATTGTGTTGCAACTCTGTGATCTAATCCTGGTCGATTATAGCCTAATTTTAAGCTGCAAATCAAAGGCGCAAATCACAGACGACTTCAGAGAAAAAAAATCATCTTGAGAAGATAAAGGTTAGCGTATTTCTTCTTTCTTTCCCTCTCGCTGTCTTTCTCTCAATTTTGTTATATTTTTTGGCCTCCATCTTTCCTCCTGTTTTCATCTTGCGGCACTGCCAAAAGCAATGGCAAGGAAGCATCATCCACCGGGACAATGCGGCAAATTCAAAAGAGCACATCGGTGTAGCCACTAGATGTTAAGCTGAAATAATCTTACTACTAACTCATTTGTTATACTAGAAGCATTGCTAGAGCAACCGTAATAATCGTAGAAGTAGGATGCCGGATTTAAATTAATAGGAGAGCAGGTCCTTTAACGTATGCGCCTTAATCCGGTGGCACTATCTCAGACACTCATGTGTTATATATATACATGTATGTATATATATATATATATATATACTTGCATCTTCGACAACGACTTGGTTTCTAGCCGTCGTTGGGTGTCGTTTTAATGATTGTGACCTTTACATAAAAAGCTCGAGTGCAACAAGTTGTTGCTTGAACAAGCAGGCATTATGTATACAGGGCCTCCCAGGAAGGTTCTGAGAGCGATAAAAATAAGTGTAGAGCTCGTTAGAGCAATTATTTTCTTCCAATGAAACACGGTATCTAAAAAGTCTTGTTTCGGAGTGAGAGTGATATGCAGAACTTCTGCAACGAACTCGTACTTTTTAATTGCGCCATTATTATATGCCCGACACACAAGAGACATCATTTGCTTGCCAAGGACCCAGAATCACCTCCTCTCATACCCCTCAAAAGTAATTGCTTACTTGACACTTAGACCCAGGTTTGAATAAGTGTGTCAGTTTTGCGGTTTTCAGCTTGGTCGGGAATCGTGCTTTACGAAGTAGTCAACTTGCCATTACAACAAGCGCCGTCCTCTCTCTCTCTCTCTCTCGTTACCTTACTAAGGGCTTCTGGGAAAGTTTCGCCTGGGCTTTGTGCCTCAAGTTGACCTTTTTTCACCATTCAAAGGTGAAAAATCTGTATTGTCCTTTGCAGACAAAGTTTTAACAAAATACTGTTACAGCAGACCGAAAAACAACGCTTACATTTCCTATCCAATCGGAGATCTCTGCTATGCGAAACGGCAGATACAGAAATAGATATCGGGCTCGATCAGTAACCAAGGGACACAACATCATGTGTTTGTGCCACTTACTGGCCGTCCGAGTAGGTGGTGGTATTGATTTTCACATCTCCAAGCCCTATGGGATCAAACAAAGTTAAAAATACATACATCTGTGCATGTCAAATCTATCAGTTATGAGAAAAGTCTTAGGACGTACATTGATTACGTGTGCTGGCTCTTCTTTTTTCCTATCAATTGCTGGACGCATAGCTGTAGAGAATACACTATATATATATATATATATATATATATATATATATACATATATATATATATATATATATATATATATATATATATTGGCTTAGAGAATGCATATACTGTGTTTATCACACAGGCACTCATTTCTGTAGGACAAGCGCGTGCATACGCGTACCTCTTTGCACTTTTTGATTCTATGTTCCTTTTCCGACCGGCACGAGGGTCGAATACAAAACTATACACAGAGCACATTCTCTCTCTCTCGTTCGGATCGAACATCTGTCCTTGCGCTTTGCGCTGTAGACTCAATACTGAGTGTGAGGTCAAATCGCTCTGTTTGCCCTCCGGCCATTTGTCGTTTTCATCTCTGACGTCGTCGCCGCCGTCCGAAATAGGGTCTTCGCAACTAATACCGTGCCGTCGGTAACTCTATTGCCATACCTGCTTGTCTGTCACCTACCTATTCGGCAGTTCGGCCCATTGTCGTCCATTGTCTCGACGACCGAGCGAAGCAGACGTGGCAAGCATTCGAATACTCTGTAGTCACACACACGCACACACCTGCCCACACAGAGAGAGACACAAGCAATTCGGCTGGCAAAAGGCGCCATTACAACCGCTGCTGCTGCCAACGTTACTGCCAGGCCTTGCGTCAGGCAACACCAGCCAGGCACGTAAGGCAAACGCCAAACCTACCTGGCGCACTGAGCGAGTGAGGCCGACAACAACGAGGTGTGTCTGATACCGGACGGATAGAATGCGCCGCATTATGTGGCTATGCCGAGTGAGTTGACGAGGTGGGCCTGTGGCCAAGTGAACTGCCCAAGCATCCAAGCAGACGCCGACGCGGGTGCTACTACGCTCGGACCTGCCGAAGCGCCGCGGAGCTGCCTTCGTGGGGACCTGGGACCCTTCGGTGAACGAGCTTTGTAACGAGCCTGTACTTGCCAGCCATGTCAGGAATGCTCTGCTGCCCTGTACGCCGCAGCCGCCGCCACCGCCGTTACTGCACGCTACGTCATGGGCACGTCAAACAGTCAAATTAAACGAGGAGGTCGACAAAAAGTTCATCAAGCCACCCGCCACCAGCGTTAGAAAAGTCTGCGTGGACGTGCATGTGTGTGTAGGGGGAAGGGGGGGTGGCGGAGGATCTATTCTACAGCGAACCCCAGAGAGAGAGAGCGTTCGGGGTGGTTGTTATACGAGATGTTCATTTGGACTTTAACTAGATGGCCCGTCTATGTTAGTTGAAATGGCTAATTGCAGCAGAAAATAAATTCATATCAAGGTTTAACTACGCCCTACAGGTTGTCTGCGTTGTCATGCCTAGAAGAAAAACAACCTTATGACGAGACTACACAAAGACTTATACAATATACCAAGCGAAATTCTTAACAGAGAAGAATTCACAAAGAAACACTTTTCCTAAACAATGCGAGACAAGCAAACACCTGAAAAGTCGCCAGTCTCTCTCTAGGTAAGGCTAGCCTTCCGATAGATCGAAACGGCAAGCCAAGCCACTTTACAAATTTAGCTTCGAAGACTAATGGTAAGTAATAGCAATAACAATAATAATGTAAGAACGACAATGCATACGCTTCTTATGTGTATTTAGTTATACATGTCAAGCGAATAATAAATTAGTTAATCAATATACATATCTGTCCGCATATTCCGTATAATTTATGACCGTTAACGATGTCTACCGTGCGATTTCCCTGCATAAACTGAAAGCCAATTTAAAACTGGCAGACGTTACAACCTACTGAGTTAAAGGCAATAGACTTTGATTTTTCGGAAAATACCTATAGCGAACCAAACTGATGTAAGACTAACGCTTAACCCCAGCCTCCACTACGGAGATGCTGTGCCACCATGAATACAGTCTGTATGTTGACTATCTTGTCAACCGTAAGCTCTCGTCTATGTCACTGTTGACCCGAATTACCGTACTATTTTAAACCAAAGGAAGAAGACACAAGCAATTTGCCTTACTAGTTAGCTACCGTCTCTCTGACGGCTCGACTGTGTAGTCTTTATTGCTGCGATGACGATAGAGGAGTGGTTGTCGTACGACTGAAAATCATACAGTGGTGGCCGTTGGGTTTTTGAACGCACGAACTGAATGCCGCCGACGCTGGTTGCCCGCGCAGATGAATGGATTTCAAACAAAAGTACTCAACAACGGCGACAGATACGGCTCTCATCATATAAATGCAACACTGTATTTCTGACCCAAGCTTTTCGAAGGCTTCCTGCGCAATTCTTTTTGCTTTTGTATGCGTCGAGCATCTCCCAGTTCACATATTTTTTTTAGAGGGACAAGGTAAAATAGAGTCCTCACAGTTTCCGTCTGCTAAGGTGGCCTATTAGTTTTATATGCTCTTCGCTGTTTCACTGTCAGATAACTTCGCTCAACAACACCAAACTGATTTAGGGACGCAGCAGCCGCAGCAAGCAGCGGTACAATTAGTGACCTTCTAATCCCGAGATCAGCGCGACACGTAGGAAGACGTACTGTTTACAACGTTTTTACGTCTAAACTAACGTTTAACACCTCTCGCCCAAAGAGTGCCCGATATAAGTGTAACAAGCAGGCCGATACAGCTGCGCCGCGCCGGGTTCAAGAGTGCATTATTGGTATAGACTCGTAGATACATGCGTATCTGCGTATAATATATCGGCTTGCGAGTGTCACGCAGTATTTCTCATTCACGAGCACATGTTTAGCATATATTTTTGTGAGTAAACCAACCGAAGTTGGTCGCAGTCGCAACTAGGCAACCGACTCTTAGAACTCTGTGTGCAAACACCGCATATTTTCGTTCACCGTGGCGTTCAGCTGGGTAAGAGGCTCGACAGCTCTACCAAGTGAGAGCCACGTACATAATCTATTTGCGCACTTGACATATATATATATATATAATATATATATATATATATATATATATATATATATATATATATATATATATATATATATAAATATTTATATATATTTGTAATACTTGCCTCAGAAGGTAGGCCAATACTTTAAGCCGCGTTGTTATTCAATATGTAGGCATTCGTCGCGCACTTGTCGTCCCTGCTACAGCTGATGCCCGTTACCGGCACCTTTTATTATTATTATTATTATTATTATTTATTACATGTTAAACAATGTTACAGTTGTGAGGTCTGAACGTATTATTGCAATGTTTTGTTAAATGATTAGTTCACTCCATGGCGCCTAAAATAGATGCCGCGTTCCCTCTGCAAACGGCCAAGGACAAAACTTGCCTCAAGAATTGACCTTCTCTTCGGTCGTTCGTGACCTCCTGAATTTGCTTACTCAAATCTTTGAGAAATGCTTCGGTTCCCTTGCTGATTGGTCCTAGTGTCTCCATGGCAATAGGCAATGAGGCCCCGGCTCAACAGAGCTGTGGTGTAAATAGGAAGCCGCGGTTGTGCACGAAACCGTTGCATCCCAAGCTAGGGATTTTCCATGTGACCATAAAGGAATGGTCACCCCATCAGGTCTTTCTTTGCCAGCGGACACTAAACCTCTCGGTTTAAGTGTAGATGGTATACCGGCTTTCCTAAGGGATCTTATGATCACACCGTTTAGTTCAGCATGTCTGGACGATCTACCGGCGCTCTTCGAGCAACTCAGTGGGTGTAGGCCACTGAAATCCACCATCTCCCCGCACAGTTTGCACTGAAACGGCTCGCAGACGCTAGCGCCGATTCTAAGTGCTGACATCATGCGGAAAGAGTTGGGATCCAGCATGGTGCCGAGCTGAGGCCAGGGTAAGGCCTTAAGCCAACCCCCACTGAAGTTATCTTGTGCCGCTAAGAATACGGCGCAGTCTCTCCGCGAAACAAGCTCGTCTAACATTTCTCTGCTCTTTTTTGCTTTTGAGCTTATCTAGGTTATATTGGCTTGGATATTCTTCTAAAGGGCCCGGGTCTAGCATGGTTCTAATAGTGTCCCGTGCTTTACTGGTTTCATATTTTATTTGTGGTCGAACTGCCTCTTCCACTAACGAAACTGCCACCGGACCAAATTGCACCAGTGAAGCAGCGTAGCAGACCGGAGCTAGGTCAGTGGCACTCCTTATTCCCAGACCACCTTCACGTATCGGAAGACTTGCTCTCTACCAGGTGTTCTCTTCTAAATTTACATTTAGGACTTCACTAAGTATATCTCTGCTGACGTCATCATACGCCGTTAATTCTTCGGGGCACGTCAAAGCAGGGCATGCACGCAGTATATAGTTAAATCTTGAAGACCCTAGGCTATATCTCCAAATGCACAGCGCAGCCTGAGGATGCAAACGTGTCAGTCGTGGACGAATTTTGGTAAGGGCTTCTTTTTTCTCAGAGAGTAAATGCGAAATTCCGTCTTGCTTTACGGGGGCCCCCAAAACTTCTAAGTTGTTTAGCTCTACACGCGTGATGCCAGGGAGTATCTCTGTGATCTTCTGAATTGCTTCCTCCCTCTCCTGAAGTGAGCCCCCGACAGCAGTAATCTCACATTTTGCGGCATTCAGTGTCAGTCTACAGCCCCGTCTACTTCAAACTGCAGCACTCTTCTTAAATCTGTTGCGATGATACTTGCAGGGCCGGCAAGCGTGGCGTCATCTAGATACCACACGTTGAAAGGGCTCTGTAGTTGCGATACTAAATCTGAAATACCGAGACTAAATAGAGCAGGCCCTAGCGGGTTACCCTGATGAATGCCCGCTTCCGAACGCAATGTTGAAGTTGTGCCCCAGGTTAAGAGTGAAGAATCTCTGTAACTTTGCCAGACCATAGGCAAAAGCTCTGGACTTTTCTTCATCACTGCATCTAGTATCCGGTCTCTTCTTAACGTATTAAATGCATTGCAGAAATCAAGTTTCACCAGAACCTTTACTTGGTCCTCAGTCTCTAAGAGGGCACGTGTAGCATTATTATTATTATTATTATTATTATTATTATTATTATTATTATTATTATTATTATTATTATTTATTACATGTTAAATAATGTTACAATTGTGAGGTCTGAACGTATTATTGCAAATTCTTTAAATAATTATTTCACTCCATGGCGCCTAAAATAGATGCCGCGTTTCCTCTGCAAACGGCCAAAGACAACGCTTGCCTCAAGAATTGACCCTCTCTTTGGTCGCCTGTGACCTCCTGAATTCGCTTACTCAAATCTTTGAGAAATGCTTCGGTTCCCTTGCTGATTGGTCCTAGCGTCTCCATGGCAATAGGCACGAAAGTATATCTTGTTTCCAGTCCAGTGTATTTAACGCGTTTTCTGGCTTCCGCATGCTTTGCCACCCACCCCGGCTCAACTGAGCTGTGGTGTAAATAGGAAGCCGCGGTGGTGCACGAAACCGTTGCATCCCAAGCAAGGGACTTCCCATGAGACCATAATGCAATGGTCACCCCATCAGGTCTTTCTTCGCCAGCGGGCACTAAACCTCTCGGTTCAAGTGTAGATGGTATACCGGCTTTCCTAAGAGACCTTATAATGACCTTGTTTAATTCAGCATGTCTGGAGGATCTACCGGCACTCTTCGGGCAACTCAATGGGTGTAGGCCACTGGAATCTACCGTCTCTCCACACAGTTATTATTATTATTATTATTATTATTATTATTATTATTATTATTATTATTATTATTATTATTATTATTATTATTATTATTATTATTATTATTATTATTATTATTATTATCATTATTATTATTATCATTATTATTATTATCATTATTATTATTATTATTATTATTATTATTATTATTATTATTATTATTATTATTATTATTATTATTATTATTATTATTATTATACGGCCCCTTCATATAGATAGAAGGTGCGCTATAAGTAACTATGTTCTGATCGGCTGCACCGTGTTCTTGGCGCGCCATGATCGACAAGCCTGAGTTAACTTGGCCAGAGATGTAGCCTTCAAGCCCTCTCAACGAAGCCACTTTCTTTGTCGCTTAAATTGACTAGACGGCCGCGACCCAGAACAGAGCCTTTTGACTTCCGACTCCGGATACCATCCACCTAGAACGCCGTTTTGCTCTCCACGACTTTATTTCTAAACTAATGCTGAGATCTTAATTATTATGCAACCTTAATAATGTTAATAATATATATATATTCATCTTGATCCGTGGACCGGTGACAAAAATAAGCTTTTTGGTGGTACGTGCATGTCAGCCTTAGGCTAAGAGCCTTTCTTTTTGTCAATAAGGGCGGTAGGGTGCCCTCCAATCTCAGGAGAACATTTAAAATATCGTGAATCATATAACGATTTTAAGCCACCACCCTAACACGCCAAATAATATTCATGCGAATAAGACCGCCCAGTGGAACGTGCACTTCTTAACTCTTTAACTCTCCACATTCAGCGATCGATTGTTAGGAGTGGTACCTACCGTTATATGAGCGAATTAACAAGCAAAATTGCTTTCAACATCGGGAGCAGAATTAAGTCTATTTTAAGCATGAAAATCAAGCGTATAGACACAAGGATGATCAACCCGACACGCAGAACTGAATCGGGGTCCGGAGTCTGGCCCTCGTGTGCAACGAAGGGTGACCACACGGATACCTCAACTACAACGCACCACACTTGCCCCCCTGGCCTTACTCGGCAACGCTTACATTAGGGTTGAACTCAATGAAGATGCAAACATGTTGTTAGTAGAACTGCAAGGGTGCAGCGACGCTACTTGCGCCGACAGCTTGGAATCATGTAGACATTCGAGTGCTGAGAAAAACCTGGGCGACTGGCCCATTCGACCTTCTGAGGTTCTACACAGTTCACTGCCTTGCCGAGAACAATCATCTAGTTATCTGTGGTAGCGTTAAAGTATAGCACAAATCTGGCCAATACAGTTGAAGCTCTGGAGAGGAAGCAGGGTTATCTCTAGAGACTCTCTACATTTAGCGAGCTCCTTCTTTATTAGTCGGCTTTTGTTCCTAAGGTTGTTTGTTTCATTCAAAAGTCACACATGGTATCATATGTACGAAATGAGTGCCTGTGCCAACTACAAGCAAACGTTAATTAATAAGAATTAATACATTTCATATCTATAACCTCACATTGTGAGTCGTCGAGTGATGATCCCCCATTTAAAAGCATAACGCGAATCACTAATCTGCTCTGATTATTCTAGCCTGACCACTGACGGTAAACTCCTCGTAGTACCAGATAGATCATTAGATTACGATATGGCCCTATTATTAGAGCTGTACCATTAGAATTTCCAGCTTTAGCAAGCGTTCTAAATAAAGAATTGTTTGCTCAAACGTGTCTCGCAGACTACCTAAGCTGGCTTGCAAATGGAAAGAACCGACCACCTTTCAGTGTATAAGGAGTACTTCGATTTTATCAACGTTGAAGACGCTCTAGGCGCCTCTGGCAATGGGCTGGAGGTAACGGACGCTTGCTTCGCAACCTGGACTCGGTATGCGGATCATGTAGAAGCCATTCATTATATCTGAAAGCAGCAGCCGTAGTAGAGTGTTAGAGAGAGCTTTCCGCCCGAGGTACAGTATGTTGATCACTTCATTTAGATAAAACACCTTGCCAGTTTTAGGAGGCGCATTATTACTATTATTATCATTATTACCACTGTTCTTCCCCCATTTTGTCGCTTTTTTGTCTTGATTGCTACTGTTGTCATTACAATTTAGTTGGCCCTTATTGGCGTTTGCCTCACTGTGCAGTATGGCAATTGGATCGTTGCAGAGTAGTATGGTGTAATATATATGCTTAACGTGACCCTCACGCCCCTGGACATGCTCATCTCGTCAACACAGTTTCACTCGATCACTTTACACATAACGGGGCAAGCAAGCATGAAACTGTAGTTCCTGATGCGTCGCTTAAAATAAAGCAATAAACAAAGTGTGATAAGGTGCCAACAGAATATACAATAAAATCTGGAACAACAACATCGGCCGTGAAGAGGAAAGAACAGTGTCATGCATATGTCTAAGGCTGTTTATGTATACACTATCGGCCTACAGCGCTCCCATTGTGCGCTGCTGTGGACAGCCAAAGATGTTCCGATTGATGTGCTAGCGTTCTCTATGGCCTTCATTTGGAACAACTTAAAAAGCTTTAGCTTAGGATACGAATTTTTTATCATCACTCACTTAGCTAACAGAAAGGTACCATCGCCCGAACGCGCAACACATACATAAAACGAACATAAATAAAGGATATATTATCCTCTATTCAGTATCCACTAGCTGCCTCAACGTCGCTGACAAGCTTTTGTCGCGTGACGTTGATTAGCAAAAACATTATTAAAAATTAGCGAGGAATATGATCAGATCTATTCTCTAGCACTCATGCTTTCGTTATATTACCCTACCAGATACCGAGCAGTTAGTATTCTCGTCGGTAAAGCAACAGCAGTTCTAAACACTGTTGTTTGCTATGAGAACAAGTAGTATCGAAATGGAACTCCGAGTTTTTTTGGCTATCGGACAGATATAAATTGACGAAGTTTATATTAGATGACTGTATCGCCATCGATAAACAAGGATGCTTAACTGTGAGAAAAACACTCCACTTAGTATAGATGGTGGTAGCATGCAAAAGCATGGTGTCTTTTCACAGATAATTATCCTCAAGCCGCCAGTAAAGCGCGTTGGCCTTTTATGTGCCTTTTGAGACTTACAGGGAACATAACGCACGAATCAAGATCCTATCATGTACACTGTCGTTATATCTGCTGTCCTAAAAAAAAGAATAGGCATCCGATATAAGCACTACAAGCAGCACCATCTGCGCTTCGAACATATCGCAAAAAAACGGTCGTCTCATGATCAGATACGGCAGAACCCAAAACGACGAAATTTAGGCCAAGGAAAGGCAAAATCGGGCCATCTTTATCGCGGCACTGAATTTGTCGACAACACTAACAGCTGTTGCCGCTGAGGTGTCGACGTGTGAACTCTCTTTCACGGGCTTCCGTTTTATGGGACACATTTTGGGCGTAGCGTTGGCGTGGCTACGGAAGCAGTGTAGCCTGCCCGAAAAGGCTGCCAGGCGACTCACACTGGTCCAGCGCTAACAAGGTATTTTGTGCTGAACCGAGCAGACATGACAGCACCTGATCAAACAAAAACTCCAATTACTTAACAAAGTTAGACCCGGCCTCCTCAAAAGTGTTGGACGTGTGCTTTTTTTCAATAGCTGCAGGCTGAGCCCAACTTAGTAGGCGGAACAACCGTTTTTTACGCGTCCTGCTCAAGGGTTGCGGGAGCTACCAGCTTGGTAGATCGAACAACAGTTCGCCTTGGTGACCCTGCCGCGACTTCATTAGCGAACGTCGGGACTGGCGTTCGAAAACGTTTTGGACGACAGCGTCTACACAAATTTAACTGGCTAGACCTCCGCGATGATGATAGACGTTTTAGATATACATTATGCTATAATATATACCGTGCATACCCTGCACCAGCTCTGACTACATCAGCGCATATACATATGCTGTTGAATCGTTATCGCGACTTTTGTGTTTTTTCAAAAATTATTCATTTATTCATGAATATCTATTTTGTCCCCTTTAAAGTAATCCCCATGAGATATTATACACTTGTGCCAACGGTTTTTCCAATCTTCGAAGCACTTCAAAAAACCATTTTTTTTTATCTTGTTCAGCTCCTCCTTCGATGCCGTCTTTATCTCGTCAAGCGTAGCGTAACGTCGTCCTTTCATGGGCCTCTTCAGTTTTGGGAACAAGAAAAAGTCACAGGGGGCCAGATCTGGGGAATACGGTGGCTGCGGCATCATTAGTGTGTTGTTTTTGGCCAAAAACTCGCGCACAAGCAACGATGTGTGAGCAGGGGCGTTATCGTGGTGCAAAAGCCAATTTTTGTTCTTCCACAAATCCGGGCGTTTCTGGCGGATTGCTTCGCGCAAATTGCGCATAACTTGCAGGTAATATTCCTTATTGACCGTTCTACCCTGTGGCAAGAAGTCATGATGCACCACGCCCCTGCAATCGAAGAAAACTGTCAGCAAAACTTTCACATTCGACCGAACTTGGCGCGCTTTTTTCGGTCTTGGTTCGTGCGGCAGCTTCCATTGAGATGATTGAGCTTTGGTTTCCACGTCATAACCATAAACCCACAATTCGTCACCAGTTATGACCCTCTGGAGCAAATTTGGGTCGTCGCGGACAGAGTCCAACATCTTATTAGCAATGTTCATGCGATGCTGTTTTTGGTCGCAGTTGAGCAATTTTGGTACGAATTTCGCGGCGACCCGTCTCATGCCCAAATCATTGATAAAAATCGAATGGCACGAGCCAATCGATATGTTTAGGTCCTCAGCAACTTCTCTAACGGTGATTCGACGATTGGCCAATACCATTTTCTCCACTTCATTAATTTTTTCGTCTGTTGTTGAAGTGCTCGGGCGTCCGGCACGCTCTTCGTCGTTCACATCTTCTCGGCCTTCTGAGAACATTTTGTACCACCGATAAACGTTGCTTCGGTCCAAGGTAGCTTCTCCGTATGCCACAGTCAACATTCGGAATGCATCCGCGCACTTAATTTCGTTTTTCACACAAAATTTGATACAGGTTCTTTGATCCATTTTTTTGAATAGGTAAAAATCGAAGACGATCCAAAACACATGCAAGCAAAGCAGCTGTCAACAATTAAGTGAACATTCAAAATGGCCGAGCTTGTCGGCATAAGTGAGAGACATGAGTACCAACATAACGCCACAAAAAAAATCGAAATTCGAATATACGTAACCCGCGAAAATTCAGAGGTCGCGATAACGATTGAACACACCACGTATAAGCAATGTACCTGTGCCAGGCTATATCAACAGCAGCAACAACGACAACAGCAATAACAATAACAACAGCAGCAACAACAACAGCACCCGCAGCGGCAACGACAGCAACAACAGCAACCCTGGTCCTATAGAAGAGCACGTGGACCAAGATTGCATTGAGGGTGCATACAATGTACCAGTTTTGTCGACATCAGCACCAACAACAACGACAACAATAAGGCGCCTCCGTCTGTAAACCATTCTCATGCATGCCGTGTAGTTAACTGGTCGACGATCTACGCTGCCTAGAAAGTTTCGGCAGACTCAGAAGATACGCGGAGCCTAATGAAATGGTGAGAAAAGCATTGAGGAGATGTTAGAAATACCATTCACACTCGAACCAAAGGTCTAAGTGGAAGCAGTGAGTTACAGCAGTAGCGTTCTCATACATCTATGGGCACACAACAAAAGCCTTGCTTGAACGTAATTGTCTCATTAATAGCGGCATTATCATATGTTCGACACTGCTCTGTCGATTCTGAACGGGTTGCAGAACATGCAGATTCAGAAATGTGAATCGAGTATCCCGAGCCGTTAAGGAGTTTTTACTTTGAGTATAATGCCTTGCGGGCACTGAGTCCTACAAATGTCGGCACCGCAAAGTTCTTGCAGGCTATCGCAAATCGAACAAAGGAGATTACAGACAATCGACGCAAAGCGATGTTTTCGAGGCAGTTTTTGTAGGGTGTTTGTAGGGAAAAGGTGGGTTTTAATGCGTAATTAAGAGTGTTTGTAGAAAAAAGGTAGGTTTTAATGCGAAATTATGTGTGTTGGTAGGGAAAAAGTGTTTTAATGTGTAATTATGAGTGTTTGTAGAAAAAAAAGTGGGTTTTAATGTGTAATTAGGGGTGTTTGTAGAAAAAAAAGTGGGTTTTATGCGTAATTAAGGGTGTTCGTAGAGAGAATGTGGGTTTTATTGTGTAATTAGGGGTGTTTGTAGGAAAAACGTGGGTTTTAATATGTAATTATGAGTGTTTGTAGGGAGAATGTGGGTTTTAATTTGTAATTATGAGTGTTTGCAGAGAGAATGTGGGTTTTAATTTGTAATTCGGACTGTTTGTAGGGAAAAAGTGGGTTTTAATGTGTAATTAAGGGTGTTTGTAGAGAAAAAGTGGGTTTTAATGTGTATTTAAGGGTGTTTGTAGGGAAAAGTGGGTTTTAATGTGTAATTAGGAGTGTTTGTAGGAAAAACGTGGGTTTTAAAGTGTGATTTGGGATGTTTGTAGGGAAAAGTGGGTTTTAATGTGTAATTAGGAGTGTTGTAGGAAAAACGTGGGTTTTAAAGTGCGATTAGGGATGTTTGTAGGGAAAAGTGGGTTTTAATGTGTAATAAGAAGTGTTTGTAGGAAAAACGTGGGTTTTAAAGTGTAATTAGGGATGTTTGTAGGGAAAAGTGGGTTTTAATGTGTAATTAGGAGAGTTTGTAGGGAGAATGTGGGTTTTAATGTCACTAGCTGTTTGTAGAAGGAACGCGGCTAGTCTATTTTGATAGACGCTATGGGCTAACACAACATTTACTGGGTACAGTGAAAACGTTCATTCATGACAATTGTGAGAATTAAACACTGATCAAATAATAATAATAATAATAATAATAATAATAATAATAATAATAATAATAATAATAGTAATAATAATAATAATAATAATAATAATAATAATAATAATAATAATAATAATAATAATAATAATAATAACCACCAAAGATTAATCGATCTAGACGCAGAAGCATGATCGCTGTTCTTGCGCCTACCCTAGTGGCGCAAATG
Organism: Dermanyssus gallinae; assembly: GCA_003439945.1. Classification (NCBI taxonomy): domain Eukaryota; kingdom Metazoa; phylum Arthropoda; class Arachnida; order Mesostigmata; family Dermanyssidae; genus Dermanyssus; species Dermanyssus gallinae. Next base: position 258,341 of record QVRM01006379.1, read on the forward strand.
CCCCATTCCGCTTTTACAAACGTGAGAAATACCAACCGCGTTTTTGTTAACTAACTCTCTCGCACCGCTGACGCAGCTAACGTCTGCCAGAGCCAGACCCTGTTAATCACTTCCGTGTGAACAGTTGACAGATTGGTTTTTGCCATTTGCTAACTATGATCGGCTTAGCCTGCGATCACGGGTGCTCGTTGTTGCACTACACACGTGCTGACGCGGTCGGGTGGTTAATTATTATCGAGCAACTTTGCTTGAGATGGCGGACGAGCAACTTTGCTTGGGATTGCCAGCAGCAGCAACAACAACAACGGCAATCGCAGCTTAAAGCAGCGAGTAGTAGTGGTCTGCAGGTGGGCCCGTTGAAAGAGGCGTGAACGTTCTATTTCTCTTCCGTTTCACTCTCCCAAACCCCTGGGCGCCCCCAGGGGTGTTATCACGGGAATGTCTTGCAGCAGCAGCAGGAGCAGCAGCAACAACATCAGCGACAAGAATGCGGTAACGGTGGCAGCGGCAGAAACCGTATTGTGTACGCTCGACAAACTGAGTGGCCGGGTTTGAAACAACAACAACAATAACAATAACCACAACAACAATAGCGACTTAAACAACAATGATAAACACAGCAACAACAACAACAACATTAACAACAACGGAAGCAATACCGCGCCTAAACCGCAAAGCAATCAAACTTATCAGGTATAAGGGCACACTTGTTTGAACCCCACGTCCGTAATAGCGGTGGTGTTGTAGCCGTTTTGAAAAGGCGCCGATCGAACAACAAAAGCAGCAAAGTAACGTAAATTTCGCACCAACTGAGCATACGGGCGTCTAGCAAATACCAATCACGAAGGACTCGTTTGAGGATAGAGACACGATGAAATAGAGGGCGGAACTCACACATATGTCTATGTTCAATTGTATGAACCTACCTTCGGAGTGCGTGTTCAGACTCTGCGAGCGGTAGTGTGGTTTATATTACCTTCAACGATGCGACAGTTTCCTTGACTCGACGATTCGAGTCGCGATGATTGCAGCACACATATGCGAACACGTGTTTTAAATTGACATACAATATGTAACCTAACCATTGTTAAATAAAGCTACGTTTATATGTTTATGTAAAGGTACACATAATAGAATCTTCAGTGATTTAAGTTGCTCAGTGACACGTTATTCTTGTTGCCCAGCTGAAGAAGTTACTGCGAGGTATGGTTCATACGATGGACACTCTGTCTACCAAATAAACGAGACAGTCACTGTAGTTATGTAAACAAGTATCTTATAATTAACACTTCTGTGTTTCTGTGCATCGCTGTTAGTGTGTATTGTGCACGTGTGTGCAGTTTTACTAACTTTACTAGCCGAGGAGAAAAATTACTTTTTAATTTAATTTTACTAGCCGAAGAAAACTAAATTATCGTCCTAGTTTGGGGTTGTCTAATTCCTTGTTGTGCTTATACATGCCTATAATTTGTAAACATTAGCAGGACTTTTGGCCCTGGCGTAGTTCACGTTGTTTTTTCGGTAGTTTTCATTGGCCCTTGTTTGGTCAGTTTTACTTAATTTCCATAGCCTACTCTGACGGGAAAGCAGCGGACCAACAGAACGTCCATTCGCGTCTCTTAAGTTTGTCTTCGCTTGCTTTGCCGCGTTTCTGTCGGCTTTTGTCTAAACCTTTGGCAATCACATCAGCAATTTGTTCCGGACAACCACGATTAAACCGCTCGAACGCTAGACACCGTTTATGTTCTCCTAGTTTCCACAGGTTCGTTTTCATCGCCTGCCCAGCTCAGTGGAGATAGGCTTTCGACTGCGTCGGCTTCCACACAATATTTACTTTAACCTTCATCTATTAGTATTATAAAACGATAAGCGGCATAAGGTACTTTCGTTGCGGTGGGAGTCCTTTCAAGCTTATCAGACTAGACCACAAACCGAACTTTGGAAAACAGTTGAAAGAAGCCGAACGTATGAAGGCAGAGTCGATATAGACGATATATTATTGCGTGCTGAATAAAACGTACTGTGCAGCTAACACTTGTAGAAAAATGATAAAGCCTAAAGAGGATATAATCCCAATATCAAGCGCGTTACAATACATTATCAGTGCGTTAGCCAAACGATCTATAAAGCTATAACAAAGCATGATAACAATCAATATTTTATATTACACCAGGGAACGTTTAAGGTAGACCGCTCTGAGCAATGATGAGTCTTCGAACAGGTATCATTAAACAATTGTGCAAAGCTTCTACAACTTTCTGCATAACGTAGTGTAAACAAATATATTTTATAATATTGCCTTTGCCTAGGCATGAATGATTCCTGCCATTAACATAATTGATAATAACGATTACTAATGATTATTGAAGCACACAAGCAAATATTGAAACAGCATTTTTTCGAATTTATCTCGCTGTATACTAAGCACTATCAAAATGTTTGCGTGTCTCAAGCGTCAGCCTTGAAGAAGCCGCTGCTGCCGAAACGAATTAGTTGCATTCTGCATTTACTAGATATCTTGCCAAGCACGCAGGAATGCGGTAACAAAACTCGTATAAGCATTGGAAGTAGCTTTGATTAACAACGTTATTAGTACAGAACAAGCTATCAATTTCGAGTTTGACGCAGACGACTATTGTCACGTAAAAACGAACTGTTAATGGGGTCTCTTTATTGTTGACACAGTATTCTTATTTATATTCTAACTGGGCCTACTACTTGAGTACGACCGGACATAGGGTAAATAAAAAAAAACAACGTCTCTTACAAGATCTTCTGACATTGACATTGATTGCACTTCTGAAATTCCGAAATTGACTGAAAGTGATTTCGCTATCTGTACACACGATACATCTACACCATAGGCATAGCCATATGAGTAGAGAGCCTAACAGCTATATCGATGCATAATACAGACGATGCCGATCTTACGGTAGAAGGAGATTAGCGTTGCCAGTTATTGCGGTTTCAATCAACACCGCACAAGTATCGTCAAGGACTTTCTCATGAAAGAGCCGAAGCTGCGGGAGAAAAGTTTGCGAACTCGACACGGTGGTTGCAGCAATTCAATATGTCAGTTGCCAGCGGCCAACCGACGTTGACAGTGACGAACTTATATCTTTTTTGTTTTTCGTGTATTCGTTTGAAGGCCCCGGTGAGCAATAAATGTTTGCAACATGTCAGAGTGGTACACTGCAGTCACGACGTTACAAAAGCGTTACACGCAGCTAAAACCTCTCAGGATCTGGCCCTGTGCAACCTCTTTCGGCACACGACAACGGCCAATCCCTTAGAGTTCATCGGGGAATAGGCGTGACCAAGCGTGCGTCTTCATAGCGCCGGCTAGTAGAAGTCTACTAGTAAAATTAGACATGCCCTTACCTCGCCTCTATCGTTACCCCAAACCTATTATTCTCATACCGGACTTAATCTTTGCGTTTTAAGCAGAGTAAAGTGGCAGCAGGGCAATGTTCAATTACGGGACAGCAGGAAATCACACGTTTCACATAGTTCCGTCTGGAACCGCTACACATAGAAGGCATATAAGCTTTGTGACAAGCAGCGTAAACGAATTATAGCTTAATGAGATTTTCACATCTTTCACATTATTGCCACAAAAACTGCCATTATAAATCCATTCCCAAAGTATTTTTTAATAATGCCAAGCTTTTGACAAAAGTTACTGAATGAGGGGTTTTTGAGTTCTTTATGAGGGGTTTTTGAGTCCAGCTCCGCTAGCTTGCTAAAACGATTTTTTAGTAGATGTTGTGGAACTTTGCCAAAATCCGTTATGCAGTCAAGACAATGATTGCACACCGCTGACCTTCTGACTCGTTGCTGATTCGACGACATGGATGGCGTTCCGGGACCTCTCCTGAACGGACCCCGATTAGTTCAACTGCAAAGCGCGTTTTACCAGTTTCACATTGCGCCAAACCACCAGCTTAAATACAAGAACGGTTTTCCTGTTTACTATCGAATATGGATGATGTCTTTTAAAGTACAATAATATTAAACGTATCATTACAGGTATAATTTTCAGGTAGGGCGCGTGCGCGTGTATTTTGTAAACGTGTGTTATCTCTCTAAAAGGTTAGCATAACCACACCTTTATTCACACGCAAAGCTGTCATAACAGCCATCTGGGTGATATGAACATGTGCCAGAAGGCGCACTTGTACAACTTTGAATCGTCAAATACGCGACGGCGATTTGGGTTACTCATTTGGTCAGTTCCATGCAAATGACCAATTAAGCAGTTTTTCGACCGGCCATCTGACGAATTGAACGCTAACTCCTTAGTCGGTCGGGTTTGATATCGAAGACGAAACCAAGTAAATTATTATTTTTACGTTTATAAAATGCAATTATGCAACATTGTGCAAGGATATTAGTCACCTAGTGAGATAAATCCTGATTGCTAAAGTCGATGCTTGCCGACACGTAGATTGCTAACTTGCGTGTAGACGTCGAAGACGGTAGCATGGTTTCATTGATTTTAAGTCCAGTTCGTTTAGTTCGTTTTAGTACACCACGCCCGGCAGGAGAGACTGTCATGCTATTTCTATACAGCACTGAGCAATGTCGTCAACACCAAATTGCAGGTTATGTGTGATTTTATTAAATAGGCTCTGCAGTAGAGCCCTAAGCAATAGGGCATCAATTAGATTTGACATTTCGAGGAGGTACCTGATTACAACCAGAGTAAAAGACGTTTAATCTACGAATTAAAAACAGCGGTAGCTTGGGCGGTGTATGCGCCGCTCGAAACGAAACGTTGCCGAAGCAACCATAAAAAACAGACCGACTATTGCAAGTTAGAGCCCGGGCCTTACTGGTTGTTTGCGTTGAACGTGCGTGTCATTGTCCTGCGGCCACATTCCCTTGCTGGAAAAAAACCCCAGAGAAGTTCAGTAATGGGAACACAGTAACATGGGCGCATTCAGACGTGCCCCGGGAATTTTACCCTGCTATGAGCGTCTAAAATGTATATACGAGGTGTGTTCAAGTATCGCGACTTTTGTGTTTTTTCAAAAATTATTCATTTATTCATGAATATCTATTTTGTCCCCTTCGAAGTAATCCCCATGAGATATTATACATTTGTGCCAACGGTTTTTCCAATCTTCGAAGCACTTCAAAGAACCATTTTTTTTAATCTTGTTCAGCTCCTCCTTCGATGCCGTCTTTATCTCGTCAAGCGTAGCGTAACTTCGTCCTTTCAAGGGCCTCTTCAGTTTAGGGAACAAGAAAAAGTCACAGGGGGCCAGATCTGGGGAATACGGTGGCTGCGGCATCATTAGTGTGTTGTTTTTGGCCAAAAACTCGCGCACAAGCAACGATGTGTGAGCAGGGGCGTTATCGTGGTGCAAAAGCCAATTTTTGTTCTTCCACAAATCCGGGCGTTTCTGGCGGATTGCTTCGCGCAAATTGCGCATAACTTGCAGGTAATATTCCTTATTGACCGTTCTACCCTGTGGCAAGAACTCATGATGCACCACGCCCCTGCAATCGAAGAAAACTGTCGGCAAAACTTTCACATTCGACCGAACTTGGCGCGCTTTTTTCGGTCTTGGTTCGTGCGGCAGCTTCCATTGAGATGATTGAGCTTTGGTTTCCACGTCATAACCATAAACCCACGATTCGTCACCAGTTATGACCCTCTGGAGCAAATTTGGGTCGTCGCGGACAGAGTCCAACATCTCATTAGCAATGTTCATGCGATGCTGTTTTTGGTCGCAATTGAGCAATTTTGGTACGAATTTCGCGGCGACCCGTCTCATGCCCAAATCATTGATAAAAATCGAATGGCACGAGCCAATCGATATGTTTAGGTCCTCAGCAACTTCTCTAACGGTGATTCGACGATTGGCCAATACCATTTTCTCCACTTCATTAATTTTTTCGTCTGTTGTTGAAGTGCTCGGGCGTCCGGCACGCTCTTCGTCGTTCACATCTTCTCGGCCTTCTGAGAACATTTTGTACCACCGATAAACGTTGCTTCGGTCCAAGGTAGCTTCTCCGTATGCCACAGTCAACATTCGGAATGCATCCGCGCACTTAATTTCGTTTTTCACACAAAATTTGATACAGGTTCTTTGATACATTTTTTTGAATAGGTAAAAATCGAAGACGATCCAAAACACGTGCAAGCAAAGCAGCTGTCAACAATTAAGTGAACATTCAAAATGGCCGAGCTTGTCGGCATAAGTGAGAGACATGAGTAGCAACATAACGCCACAAAAAATCGAAATTCGAATATACGTAACCCGCGAAAATTCAAACGTCGCGATACTTTTTGAACACACCTCGTATAAGCGGTCAAGAGCAATCACTCGGAGGTACTGCATTAAAATAATTTGGCAAAAACAAAGTAATGTACCGAGAGAGTGGTTCATCACACGTGCAGACGGTGCAGAATAACCCCTTCTTTTTAGCAATAATTCCTTGTTCTCTCGATCGTACATCTCACGCAGCGGATCACATATCGGATACTTATTGTTGCCACTCAGAAAGTTTGCTAACAGCTAAGTGTCTATTATTTATTTGTAAAATGTTTTCTTGCTCTAAGCCACTATGTTTTATATGGCATTTGAGGAATTGCTTTCTATACTACGGAGAACGCACATAATCGCATTGCAACAGACGGTGGGTTACACAAAGCGTCTTCTAACTGTCGTCGGCAATATTTCTCTGGGATGATCTTGGGCTTCAATGCGGGCAGAGTTAGGTAGTTTTGCAAGATCACCTACTCTTTTATCTCTCGACTGGTCATTTCGTAATGTACAAACTGAGAAAAAACACCATATTTTACTTTTTTGGTTGGGCGTTGTGAATGGGCATAGGTCTATGACATTAAAGCATTAAAGGTTAAAACGAAGATATAACTTCCATTGTCGCAAATTATTTTCCAAACGACCATGCCGTATCTTCTAGTCAGCGTCGTATGTCTTTCCAGGGGAAGTAAAATTTTCTCACGAACACGACGGTATGGTTGTCTCGCAATCGCAGAATTTGTGTGTCCTATGTTGTCTAACGACACTAGGGTCACCGATTTTTGTAACTTTACTTTCACTCGAAACAAAACTTTTCAGAAACCATATGCGATTGGAAAAACATTTTGCTTTAGCGAGCTCTACAATTTCTCTCCTGCAACTTTTTTTGATCCGATGGATACAATTGAATAGACAACGTTTCGAGACTATAGAAGGGATAAGGAAAAATCACTTGAGTAACTTAACTTGATTCCGAAGGACACGTTTAAAAAATGCTTCAAATAGTGGGAAAGAAAATACATTGAATATATATATATATATATATATATATATATATATATTCCACTGTAACCACAAAATAAAATATATTTATATAGTGTAACCGAAAAACATGTTCGAGAACCATGTAAAGCATTAAAGAGATTGGTATAGAAAATATTTTAAGAAAATAACACCAGTGTCACCGCTTTTACACTCACTCCGAAACAAGATTTCTCCGTGAGCGTGCTACAATGGAAAATATTTGCTTAGCAAGCCTAATTCATTTTATCGCTCTCGAAAAATATTCCGGTCACACTGTATAAAGTTTAGATATAGAAAAATAGTCTGTGATCTCTAACGTAACATAAAAAAAAACATAAACAGGGTGTTTAATATATTTTAAAACTGTTATATATATATATATATATATATATATTAGGGCTACAAAAAAGTCTTTTCGATTTTGGCGCTATAAACAAAACACATATAGAAGACACGGGAGATCTTATTTATTGATTTATATATTCTCCGCCGGAAGATACAACCTCTGCCCAACGATTTACAAGGTTTTCGATTCCTAAATAATCTTCCAAATTTCCAAAAAAATTCAAAATATTCTTCCAGTCCAGAACGCACGTGTTTGATAGAAGTGATTGTTTTACCACTTAAATTTGTTTGCATCAATCTGAATAGGTAGTAATCAGATGGTGCTAAGTCGGGGGAATACGGGTGGATGTTCCAAAAGTTCCCATTTAGCTGGGAAATTTTCGAAAGGGTCTCCCTACTCACGTGGGACCTTGCGTTGTCTTGGTGGAACAGGACACCCTTCCTTGAAATTAGTGCAGGAAACGACTGTTTTAATTTTTCGTGAACCTCTTCGAGTTGTTGACAGTACACGGCCGTATTTATCGTCTGGTTACGCGGTAAACGTTCATAGTGCACTACTCCGCCCACATTCCACCAAATACGCAATAAAACCTTGTTTTTTCCCTTTCGGAACTTCTCAAACCACTGTTGGCACATTCTGTCTGTACAACAGCGCCTGCGTTGCACTCAGTCCATTTTTAAACTCATGGAGTAAAATCGCCCGAATTTGGCATTTTCACACACACACATATATATATATATATATATATAGCAACTAACATAGGTGTACTATATATATATATATATATATATATATATATATATATATATATATATATATATATAGTAAATATTGTGATGATTTATTAATCATTTACAATACGTTTGCACACTCGGCAGTGCTCGCCTTAATAAAAATGGTGCTAAAAAGATGTCACGTGAAGTTAAGAGTCAGTTGTCCGTGTCCTTGCTTGATGGTAGCCCCCGCTCTTATGGACCCGGTGCGAGCGATATATTTTTTTTTTTTGACGCTCTGACAACTACATTTTAGACGCTCGTAATGGGCTAAGTTGCCTGTGGCACGGTAGCGTCTAAATGCATCTATCGTCATCGCGTTCTCGTACTGGAATTATATAGGCTTTCTCCAGCAGAGGTATGTAGCAGCAAGGCAATGACAACCACGTCCAACAAATTCTACCAGCACGGCCAGGGCTCGAACTAGCGATGTTTTGCTAACCGTGGTTGCCCTAGCAACGCCCCGTTTCGAACGGTGCGTTAGCCGCCTAAGCCACCGCCGCTACCTATATATCCTCAAGGTTCCTTGCAAAGTTAAAACGGTGAGATCCATAAGATTCCTCTTCGTGACGCCGAGCCCCAAGAGCGTCCTCGCAGATTCGGAGTCCCATACACCACTCATAGAGATAGTGATGGATCCGAATCTGCGAGGTTTTTGCGGGTAGGGGAGCGCCGCTCTTAGGAACTCGACGTCATATTTGACGTCATATATATATATATATATATATATATATATATCCGACTCATTAGCCCCTTCGATGGTCGGTGCAGGGGCGGACCAGGCAGGTCATGCGTCCAGGTTAGCAGAGGCTAACAAATGTAGAAAATACTCTGGCGTTGGCTATCCGCACCAATTTTGTCCGTTGGCTTTTGAAACAATGGGAGGCCCAGGACCGCTTACACTGAAGTTGATTCAGCGCGTGGGCAGAAACCTTAACCTTTCCACGGGAGACTCGAGAGCATCGGAGTTTTTGCGTCAGAGACTGTCTCTCGACATTCAACGAGGAAACGCAGCATCTGTTCGGGGCACTTTGTTGAACTGGGCTAACCCTGGGTTAGAGAATTCGTGACTACACGTTCGCGCGGAGACAATTGTTCACTCCAAAGTGCTAACATAAAAAAGTTATATAACTAGATCAATCAAATAAATATATATATATAGCAACTAACATAGGCGTACTGTACGCGTTAGTAGCGTATGCGTGTATTTGGCGTATTAACTGGGTCTACAAGTATAGTGTATTTTCCATTACAAGCGTTAGTAATTCTTTACTGGAAGCCACGACATTATCTATTCCGCTAAAAGATAACAAACTGCGCGCAATTATGGAAGAGCCTGGGTATACACGTCATAACTATACCGGCTAGCCGGGTATCTGCGATACATAGCGGCTACCACAAGTTTGTGTTCTCGCTGACAGCTTATTCGTGTCGGATGGAGAAGCGGCGAGGCATTTGTGTTGATCTGCAGGCAGCCTTGGGACAATATTTCTCATGGTACGATGGTATTTGCTAACGCAACTTAGAATACCCAGCACCCAGCACGTCTAAACCACTCAAGGTCTCAGTGTGACCCTGACGTTTTGCTATCTGTATAGGGGACAACACTAGTAGAGCATATCGCTGCTTACAAGAAGTACATATGATCATAAAAGAGAACACGCGAGGCAAAAGGAACGACGGCTGCTCGAAAGAGCAGAACGAGAGCCCTCAGCTTACATTGTGCGACCTCGTAGGGCGGAGAATCCGCTCAGCGACGGGCAGGTAAAGAGCCACTTAACTAATCTTCTATTCAATTACGTACAGCATCCGCTTACATTAGAGCAGCACAACATGAATCTGCCTTTCAGGGTGGAGGAGGTGTGCCAGGTCCTACGGTCACTCCCGAAGAGAAAGAGCTCAGGGCCCAATCAGGTCTGCTATGAGCGTTGGATCCAGTCACTCCCTCTCTTGGCAGAAACTCTTTGTGATTTCTTTAATGAAATTATAAAAAGGGGGCGGATGCATAAAGTCTGGCATGTCGCCAGGCTTTCTCTTCTGTTCAAGAATAGGCATGGTGATGACCATCAGGATCCAAATCTCTACCGTGGAGTGGCCTCAGAACGCACATTGAAGAAGATTTTTTGCAAGTCGGTTATTCGGCGGATTGAGCACGTGGCTGACGAGGCACTTCCACCGGAGCAATTCGGCTTTATCGAGCGAGCTGTGGCACAACCCAGAGGTCATCTGTATGCAGTCTTTATTGACTGCGTCAAGGCCTTTGACAAAGCCCCTCGCTATCTGCTGGTTGAAGCCTTCCAACGAGCAAAAGTGGGTGTCTCTCTCCTGAGTGTAACAGCAAGTTTCTTTGGGGAGGACACCTTGTTGGTAGACGGTGAGCAGGGTGTATTGGAGATTAAGCAAAATGTGGGAACTCCGCAAGGAGACCCGCTGAGCTACGTCTCGTTTACACTTCTCCTTGCTGACCTCGTCGGTTACGTCCGACAGGAGTACCAAAAAGCCGTGGTGGTGATGTATGCAGATGATACCGTGGTCGTTCATCGCGACCAAGGTGCCATCAAGCGCATTACCTTTATGGTAGAGGCGTTCCTTGTCTCGAAGGGACTTGAGATAAACACCAGGAAGACCAAAGCCATGAAATTCAGGCGTGGAGGACGATTGGCTGCCAGAGACGTTATACGTTGCTGCGGTCAACCATTGGAGTTTGTTAGCTCTTTCCAGTATATTGGCCTTCGGGTTCATTATACGGGAACGACGTTCACGGCGCATATAAACGAAACATGATCAAACATGAACGAACGATGAGACTTCCGTAAGCATTAGTACGGAAGGCACTTGTCGTTCTTTACGGGGAGTTAGGTAACGTCTGCAGACTGTCCGTTTTCTCAGCAAAGAGGCTCTTCATGCTTAAGATTGTTTCTCCGGGACTGATGTATGGCCTTGACAGGGCGTGACCACCTCACACTGGCAAATTTTAACCAGCTTGAGAGGTGTTTCTCATTATATATGAAGCGAGTGCTTTGCTTGTCTATTCGAGCAAGGAGCCGCTTTGTGAATATAATGTCAGGTTGTCCACCGGCTACTGAAACAATCCGACTAAGACTGAAGATGCCGCGTACAGTACCATACAAATGTTTCATTTTTGAATGGGAAGCTAAGGTCGAACAGGCCAGGCGGGAGGTCCGTGGTTTGGACGTTTTCAATGCCGTGCACATTTGGTCCGGTCCTGCATGTGACAGTCGCCACGTATACACCAGGTATATAGTGCATGGTTATCACTATCTGGTATGTTCAAACGCAGCCTTTCACGAGGAGTACGAGTTGTGCACCTGCCGGTTCTGCCTGCAGAGGTGTACCAAGTACCATGCAGTGGAATGCACAGTGCTGGACAAAACATCGTTGCACTACTTCTCTCGCCGAAAGCGTGAAGAAGATAGAGTATTATAAAGAAACATCTTAAACTGTATATTATACTTAATCTAAGTGAAATAAATATAATTGAAAAAAATAAGTACATCTGTGCTCTTTTATTATCTATCTGAAAAGGGCAAAATATGCTACGATACAAATCAAACCGCTAATTTTATACTGGTGGGCACATATGTCCTCGTCTATATCGTCTACGTGTCAATCCGGGTTAGTAAGTTCTGACTATTGTATCTAATATTAAGTTAGTTCTAAGTTAACTAGCTGACTCTAGAACAATATCCTTTCCCATATTCTGCAATCGCATATCACTTCTGAAATCGCATATCGACTTTTTTCTGAGGAAGCATCCCGACTTAAGTAAAATCTCGGGTAGGTTTTCGCAGTCGTCGTTGCAAAGACATGGGGTTTTAGCTCACATTACCAAAGTTCGTTAAAAATGTATTTCAGTCAAGGGTTACCCAGTTGTCTCGGCAGCCTGGTTACCATTAAATGGTTTCAGTAAGCACTTTGAACGTTCACTTTTATTCCAGTTGTTTAAGAGTCTTTTGACTTAGATCATTGACTTGCTTGCCGACAAGTTTCACATTCATATTGAGAAATTACTTCACAGATTCCTGCATGAAGTGTATCATAGTAAGTCAACAAAAACATATGCCAATAGTAGGCAATTAGACTTATATATATATATATATATATATATATATATATATATATATATAAGTCTAATTGCCTACTATTGGCATATATTTTTGTTGACTTTACTATACTACTACTATATAAATATAACACCTCGCCAAAATTCGTAAACGAAAGAGATAAACAGTCTTTAAAAAAACACACGATACTTTAATTAAATCACTGGGTTTATTAGTAACGGTGGGTAGACAGCTTACGTTAGCAGCCTGTATACAGCCTTTCAGCAGCGCCAGCATGCTAGGTAACCGCCATGGTTTGTCCATTATTACAAAAATTAATATATAATACTGTTTATTTTTTTTAACGGCAATCAGTAATCCACCTTAATCGCGCCCTGCTCGCTGTTAAAAACGAATCACACGCATACCTAAAACCTGGCCGTTTAACTGAGACATCTCTGTTCGTGTCGGCCATGCGTAATGTTTCATCGGCGTCGCTGGCCGAGCATAGGCGGGCTTGCCTATGCTCGGCCAGGTGTCGCTGGCTTCTCTGCAGGGGCAGATGGCTTCTCTATGTGTTGTTTAAGATAGTTGTTAAAATCTTCTAAGAGCGATGATAAAATGCTTCCCTGCAATCGATGGTGTTGATTGCAGGTTCGTCAATTGGCACGTTCTAAAACAGCCAAATATAACTAGCCTGACCACACGGTGCCAAACCGTACACTGTCACAATGTATCAACACAGTGTTTGGTTGTTGTGTGTGTATATATGTGGCAGCACTAATTAATATATTGTATAGCTAGTAGATTGCTCTACAGGGCGGATAGTATACGTATAACAAATACCAGCGCCGCCCTCCTATGATCTAGTGAGATATAGGTAGCACACAATATAATAATATTACCAGTGCACAGTGACCATGGGATGTGTGTAACAAGCAACGATCAGTACAGGCCACCCTTGTTACTAGACGCAAGCCGGTTACTCGTTCGCAGCTGTTAACTTATGGCCGGTTCACAACACAGAGCGCTACATACATATATAAATATATATATATGTATGTCGCCACTCTGTGCGCGTTGGCCGGCTCATATGCACACACGCTTGCGAACGTGAGGTTAGCTTACGCGCCCTGTACGTTATCTCGTACCTGAATGTGGGGCAGACGTCACCCGTACGTTGGTCCGGGTGCGCGCCTGCACGTTGTCGATGTGCAATGTGCACGTCAACTTCTCCCACAACACACTCCCTCTTGAATGCCGCTCTCTGCCACGAGGCCACGTGGTGACCAACTGGCCGGCTATCCAAGATGACCGCGGTAGCGGCGGCTACTACAATGCTATATATGTATCCCTAGGGATACATACATACACATTAGCAATAGCCATAGACAGAAACAAGGCGGTTTTTGGTGTTTGGTGGTGACCATCCACCGCCAGTCCGCCGCCGATGTTGATACACTGTGATGAATGCACGGTTCCACAAATCGCGAAATTTTCGACGAAATGACGGCAGCGGTGTGCTGATGGGGTTGCACTGGGTCACAAACTTGCTTAGCACGATGGTATGTGCGCTTCCCGGTCAATTTAGCCGATATTGTTAGCGAACAACACCGATTGACCGGGAGCGAGCGAAGATGCGACCGTCCGCTGTGGCAGCCGGTGGCAGACTGCAACTTGCTAGGCAGATCCAAAATCTGCGCAGGCAGACATAGATAATCGTTCCGAAATCGACATATAACACTTGCACGCTGCCCTCGGCGTTACGCGGGACGCACAATATGACAGCGCGGTGGAAAGCGATGTTCCGGTTTGTTTCGTGATCAAAATCAACCACTATACAGGCTCGGCCCTTATACAACTGATCTGACGACAGCGTGTCGGCATCTGATGGTTTCTTGTGGAAACTGGCAAGCCGATTCTGTAGTCGCCGACGCGCTTCGACGTCAGACTCCAGCGTTACGTACAGGAGTGGCTTCCAGGGGGTTGTATCCACGTGGTTCACTCGACAAGGGTACCGAGTCTCGTCGTCGTTGCCGTCGCCGCTTGCTAATGCCTGGCTAAGCTGGAATGCGTCGCTGTACGGATAATGGTCGACAGGTGAATCGACGGTCGTTGTTTCCGCAGTGTTGTTTTCGAAATTGCAATAGAGCCAGTGGCCATCTCCCGATGGGTCAGGCTCAACCCGGAAGACGTCCGTACGTTCTATCAGGTACTGCAACGGCGGCATGTCGTTCCTGTAGAGCGGCGGGCGACCTGCTTTTTCGTTCGTTTTGTTGAAGTACGTAAGGAACTCCTCGGGAGTCACCTAATCTCTTCCCATCGTCTTCAGCAGCTTGATAATTTTTTGGCGAAGAATATCGCCAAATGTCACCGGGTGGGATCGATTTGCACTCATCTGTAACGACCGAAGCGATACCAGAAGCCATGGATGAATGGTAAACAAAGGCATAATCCAATGTAAGAGCACTACTACTCGCTTTAAGAGAAATACCGTTGTTTCAAAGGACGTACATAGGACGAAGTGGCGTTTAGATACAGCAAGGGCTTCAGAAAAGTACTGGGAGAGCTGGAAATGCACTCTGTGGTCTTCCACGGCCTGGTACATCACGTACTAAACCTATCCTGCGAAACGTTTGCACGAGTTCACGGATATGAGCACATTTGTACCAAATGCTTCTCTAAGAAATGCAGTGAAATGTTTCCAGCCCCAGAACAACACTAAGCTGTAGGTGCAGTTGTAAACCTTATATATATATATATATATATATATATATATATATATATATATATCTGCGCCTGCGACACCTCGCAGATTAAACCTGATCTGTATCAATGGGGTGACAGCCAGGGTAGCGTATCAGGAGTAAAACCGTTCTGCATAGTTATTTGTCTACTATATCATCCAAGTGCCAGACATTAAGGGGCGACTTCAGTGAATCCACCAATTCCTTGATCGACACAAAACTACCTACGGGATGTCTTCACAAAGACCTGGATGGCATAGATATATACTATATATAGAAACCAATAAGCATGTTGACAACTATTCAATTGAATCTTAATTAATAGCACAATGTATGCTCATAATGTATAACTATTATATGTACATATATATATATATATATATATATATATATATACTTTCAAAAGTACAACTATCAGTGCGGATCAAATTGCTGAATTCTATTCAGCAATGCTAGATAGACACAAGAATCAAACGCGGTCGAATCAAAACGGTGAAGCCAACGACCAAGTGTTGGGAACAGATAGGTAGGTAACTTACATTGATTGTATGGTCTCGTCGATCGTTCTCCTTTTCAATCGTCTGTACAACGGTAGCGGGGGTAGTCTCGTGATCTCACTGATGACTTCAGGTGAAGAGGATGAACTGTTGTGGACCCCGGCCTTGTATAGCGAACTGCAGCTGCGCACGGAGTGGCGTCAAGTACCGATGCGAGGGTGGCGGGGTCGCGCCTCTTACCCGTGCATCCTGACGGCCATTGCAATGGATTCCGTGATGATTTACCGGCTGAAGGTAACTGTCCGCTGCAGCTGCAGCGGTTTCTGCTGTTTTTGTGGACATTGTTGTTTTTGATGATGTTTTTGTTGACATCGTCGTCATCACCGACGTTATCGTCTACGTCGACAGTCTCTATGTATTCGAGAGTAGGCGAAAGTTGGCATGTGTTGCTGTTCTTCGGAGACGCTGTCACGTGTGTGTGTGTAAATAGCGCAGGGGAAAGAGTGGAGAGAACATGCGTGGCGGTTTCGTTTGTAGAGGAACTCGGTTCAACACAAACCACCAAGCGTGCATGAATTACCTTACATACGTGCAGCCGATCAACGACGTGAGAACATAAGAGAGCGTGCAAGTAAGAGGAAGAAGTAGAACAGGAAGCTTGGCGTCACCGACCCAATTATGACGTCATCATCAGACTGAGAGATGACGTCATAATTGGTAGATATATATATATATATATATATATATATATATATATGAAATTATATAAGTTGCATTTTGCATTACAAGTAACAACATATAATCAGATAAAGTATATATATATATATATTTTTTTTTATTTTATTTTATTTATATTTATATTTATATCTATATTTTTATTTTTATTTTTATTTATATACAGTCTGCAAAAAACGCATTTATTATAACCAATCGCGTAAATGTAGCAGTGATACATGCTCATAGAGTAACAGCGGAGACTTCCATCGACATTTGGGGTCTCGGATTACTTTAAAACACGAGATCTTCACATTTGACACAGCTACACCGCGAAAAAATGATACAGCCACTAGCAAGATGCACGTCCTACTGAGTGAATTTAGCTGGAAAATGGCGTTTAGGCTCGTTTCACGGCTCGACGGAAACAAAGGCAGACCTCCTACCAGATGTTTTTCTGTGTTGAGACGATGGGCATTGGCCGACGCCTCGCGAGTGACGAAAATGCCTAAATCAAAGCTTATAAGAACGTTGGCCTCTCTAATCGGTAAATTTCTCGTCACTTGGGGCGTTGTCCCCAAGTAGTGAACAACTTAGTGAAATTTGGTGAAATGCCATTTCGGAACGAAGTAAGCGTGCAATTCTGAAGAAAACGTCGAACTCTGTGCCCTCGGCAAGAGCGATTACGATGGCGGCCAGTCTGCAAACAAACGTGTGAAATGTGTAACACTTTCTTAGAAAGACACCTTGGCTTACGAGAAAAGAACACAAGAAAAAACCACGATTGACCGCTAAGCATCAGAAAGCTCGTCTCGACTTCGCCCGGATAACACTGAGTGGCACTCAGGTGCTCTGTTCGGATGAAAAAAGTTAACTTTGGATGGACCAAGGGAATGGGTGCATTTTGAGCTGATGGGTGGGCCCGGCTTCGTTTTTCAACAGCTCCCTGATTCACCGCCAGGCTGATCGGAAGTTGGTTCGGAACAACGTCACATTGAAACGAGTATCACAATATCATCAAGTCACCATATCATCGAGAATGGTTGGGGCTGGCTCGACTAAACGGTTTACTACGACGAAAAATAATTTTTGGACCAGATAGAACTAAAAGAAGCAATTGTGAAGGCTTGGGGCGAGCTCTCGCAGGACGTCATCTGAAACTGGCTCAATACTATACCAAACCGCATGTTTGAAGTTATCCGACATAACTGTAAGTTCACTGAGTATTAAGTATAGTTACTGGGTGCACTCGATGTGTCTGCCTTTGTTTCAGTCAAGTTGTGAAATTAGTCTAAACGTCATTAATTCGCTTAATTCACTCGCTAAGACTTGCATCTTGCTAGTGGCTGTATACTTTTTTCGCGGTGTAGCTGTGTAAATGTGGAGATCTCGTGTTTCAAAGTGATCCGGGGCCCTAAGTGTCGATGGAAGTCTCCGCTTTTACTCAATGAGCATGCATCACTGTAGTCTTTACACGATTGGTTATAGTAAATGTGTGACATATGGCAAAAATGTGGGTGGTATTTTTGTTCGGGCTGTATATATAAAATTAAAATATATATATATATATATATATATACAAATTCTTCATGCTGTATATAGCTTGAATGTAGAAGCTAAACACGCATTTTATGCCGGCGACTTAGTAGTTTTTGCAAAGACACTAAACCACCTACAGTTTTACCAACGGGATGTCTTAGATTGGTGCCAAGAAAATTAACTGACAATCAACATCGCAAAAATAACAGGCCTACAATTCTAGACTATAGTATAGTACGCCGCAGAAGAATTTTCCACTATGATTAAGGGAGTATATAATGAACTCTGCTATCTAGAAATAATAGAATATAATACAATAGAAAACGCCTTTATTTACCGAATAAACGGTGGAAAAGGAGACTAGGTAGGCAATGACGCCCACGAAGCTGCCTTGTTGTGCGATTCTCTGGCTACATGCCAGGCAAACACATTATTGATAGTTTCAAGTCTTGCAATACATTTTGGTGAAAACATTATTTGACAGATAACATGAAATTGTTCTTTACGGGCTCTACGAAACTCAACGTCCTTTTTCGTGGCTTTTTCATCCGGCGGTGCACCAATGTCTACCGTGCATATAATATATATATATATATATATATATATATATCTAAATGCACGACAGTGCCTACATATGTGTACCCCCTCCCTTAAGGTAATGATCCCTCCGGCCTGCTGCTGTAACGATAACGCTTGTTGAATTAAAAAGGTGATTTAGTGTTGTAGGTGTGTGTTTGTGGGGTGCGTTGCGTGACGCGTCGAGAACGTGCAAGTGTGCATTAATGTGCATCAATCAACGAATTGGTCTTACATACGTGCCATCGGTTGCACGTATGTAAGACCAATTCGTTGATTGGGGTTTGATCTCGTCATAATCGGATCAATGGCGTCAATGTTTCTATCCTGCTTCTTCGCGCGCGCTCTCTTTCTCTCTATCGCTCCCCTGTCTCATGTCGTCTCTGGTTTTATATATGTATATATATATATATATAATGTATACGAAGGCACATTAGTAATGAATTTAATACTAGACAAGATACCTTTTAGTACACAAACCTTACAAGCCTACAGAAAATTTACTGAAAACAGCAACATGGCATTTGTAATAGGCCTCTTTGTCGAACGGACAGCTTTTTGCAGTAATTAATGGAAATTAATAGTTATAATCTATATCTTATTTTAAATATATATATATATATATATATATATATATATATATATATATATATATATAATATATATATATATATATATATATATAGGTTGCTTAATTGTTTATTACAGGTACTCTGCGTCGTCAGTATGGCTTGAATATACGTACTTATATGTAATGTCTGTCTCTTAGAGGTTTCTTTTCGGCTGTGTTGTTTCGTGATTAACCGTTTGAATGATCATGGCGGACCGCTCACCGCCTTCCGAACGCTGCGTGACTGGTTTCCATATATATATATATATATATATATATATAATACTACCTGTACAGCAGATCTTTGCTGAGCTTCAGATGGATGTACGTTGCAGCTGATCGGCGTACTACAAAACATGTAGGCATGTTTTAGCAAAATTATTCGAATTAGCTCAATAAATCTTTGATGCATACACACAAATCCGCATTTGTTGTCACTACAACAGCTGTTATAACAATGTTCGTTGGACAACAAACCGAATGAACCCACAGTTTGATTGGAAAAACTTTTTCTTTGCCAATGCAACAGGGCGATCCAAATAGCATGCTTATGGTCATGGTTGTGTGTCGAGCGAATACTTTAAGACGGTTATCTGCTTTAGTGTACTGAACGGGTAACAAGTGTAACAAGTGGAATCCTAAAGCAGATGTGTGTTACACCAGCACAATTATTTTACTGACAGGACTTCTTTCATTGAAATCGTAGACGACTCCATGAGCCATAGCAGCAAACTCAGCCAAATTGGACTTTCGCAGCCTGGTGCGAATTTGTGAGCAAAGCTAGCCCTCTTTCATTCTTGTTCGACTGTGCTCATTCAAACCCTATTTTTTTGGGTTTTTTTTTATTTTGCGCTCTGGCAACCACATTTTAGACGCTCATAATGGCCTAAATTGCCAATCTTAATGTATAGATTATTTGATAATAAAAAAAACGTCTTAATGTATCTATCGTCATCGCGTTCTCGTACTGGATTTATATAGGCTTTCTCCAGCAGAGGTATGTAGCAGCAGGGCAATGACAACCGCGACCAACAAATACAACCAGCAAGGCCGGACTAACCGCGGTTGCCATGGCAACGCCCCGTTTCGAACGGTGCGGTAGCCGCTGCTAACCGGCTCTAAAAAGCGGCTGTTTGCAGCGGCGGTGTTGTTTAACCGAAGTAGTTGCTAGAGTACTTCATTAAGTCCTGTCGTAGAATAGAAGGAAAGCCTATGTATTAGTAGATTTACTAGACTGCATTTGTAATACTCTTGCGCAGACAAATGTCGTGCATCACCACGAAAGTGCGAGGAGTCATTTACTATGTAATCTTGTATATTCTATTAGTCAGCGTTCTGCCAGATAAGTACAGTAAGAGATATTTTAATACATCATTATCTTTTATCGTCGTGACATACCGAAGCGTGCCAGCGAACCCTGTGGAGAAACCTCCCCTGACGACTGCCAAAGTGCTAATGGTGTTGGCCCTAACTATGGGTACAGACTCAGGTTCAATTGCGAAGAATGACTATATTCCCGGTGCAAAGCGGAGGCAGAATTCAAATCACGGTGATAGTGAAGGAATTCGTAATTCGTCCAGAAGAAATTAACTCGTCGGGTTGCTTCACGCGATCATCCAGCGCGCCTGGTGTGATTGAAGCTTGTTATATATATATATATATATATATATATATATATACCATTAACATTTTTGCCACATGACACACATTTACTATAACCAATCGTGCAAAGACTACAGTGATACATGCTCATGAAGTAACAGCGGAGACTTCCATCGACACTTAGGGTCCCGGATCACTTTGAAACACGAGATCTCCACATTTGGCACAGCTACACCGCAAAAAAAGTATACAACCACTAGCAAGATGCAAGCCTTAGCGAGTGAATTAAGCGAAATACCGACGTTTGTGCTAATTTCACGGCTTGACTGAAACAAAGGCAGACACATCGAGTGTACCTAGCAACTATACTTAATACTCAGTAAACTTACAGTTATGTCGGATAACCTCAAAAGGCGGTTTGTTATAGTATTGAACCAGTTTCGGATGACGTCCTGCGTGAGCTCGCCCCAAGCCTTCACAATTGCTTCTTTTAGTTCTACCTGGTCCGAAAAATATTTTTTGTCGTAGTAAATTGTTCGGTCGAGCCAGCCCCACATATTCTCGATGATATTAAGATCAGGTGAGACTGGAGGCCAGCGTAGGACCTCAATGTGACGTTGTTCCGAACCAACTTCCGATTAGTCTGTGATCGCGGTGAATCGGGGAGTTATCGTGTTGAGAAACGAAGTCGGGTTTGCACCGATTGCTCTTCTAGTAGATCCCAAAAGTGAATTAACACGACCGTCTAAAAACACAATCGATGACTTTGTTTGATAACCGACAGCGGCACAGCTCATCACCGAACCGGCATCTGAGTGCCGTTTTGACAAAATTCGTTCTTCCTTGCGCACATAGTGGAAATAACAGGTAAAACCATCCAGTCCATCAAAGTTGAACTTTTTTCATCCGAACAGGGCACTGAGTGCCACTCAGTGTGATCCGGGCGAAGTCGAGACGAGCTTTCTGATGCTTAGCGGTCCATCGTGGTTTTCTCTTGTGTTCTTTTCTCGTAAGCCAAGGTGTCTTTCTAAGGAGGTGTTACACATTTCACGTTTGTTTGCAGACTGGCCGCCGTCGTAATCGCTCTTGCCGAGAGCACAGAGTTCGACGTTTTCTTCAGAATTGCACGCTTACTTCGTTCCGAAATGGCATTTCACCAAATTTCACTAAGTTGTTCACTACTTGGGAACAACGCCCCAAGCGACGAGAAATTGACCGATTAGAGAGGCCAACGTCCTTATAAGCTTTGATTTAGACATTTTCGTCACTCGTGAGGCGTCGGCCAATGCCCATCGTCTCAACACAGAAAAACATCTGGTAGCAGGTCTGCCTTTGTTTCCGTCGAGCCGTAAAACGAGCCTAAACGTTATTTTCCTGCTAAATTCACTCAGTAGGACGTGCATATTTCTAGTGGCTGTATCATTTTTTCGCGGTGTAGCTGTGTCAACTGTGAAGATCTCGTATTTCAAAGTAATCCGAACCCCCAAATGTCGATGGAAGTCTTCGCTTTTACTCTATGAGCATGTATCACT
The DNA here is from genome assembly GCA_003439945.1 of Dermanyssus gallinae. Classification (NCBI taxonomy): domain Eukaryota; kingdom Metazoa; phylum Arthropoda; class Arachnida; order Mesostigmata; family Dermanyssidae; genus Dermanyssus; species Dermanyssus gallinae. The sequence goes on from QVRM01006379.1 coordinate 280,639, forward strand.
GTTACATTTTCGCGATTGGTTATAATAAATGCGTTATTTTGCAGACTGTATATATATAGATAGATATAAATAACTAAAAAAATATATATATTTATACTTTATCTGAGTATATGTTGTTACTTGTATTGTAAAATGCAACAAACCTTCATATATAAATTATATAATTTTTTGGAGAGTATATATATATATATATATATCCCAATTATGACGTCATAATTGGGTCGGCGACGCCAAGCTTCCTGTTCTACTTCTTCCTCTTCTTCACACGCTCTCTTGTGTTCTCTCGTCTTCGGGTTTATATATATCACTTCGTTGATCGGCTGCACGTATGTAAGGTTAATTCATGCACACTTGGTGATTTGTGTTGAACCGAGTTCCTCTATAAACGAAACCGCCGCGCATGTTCTTTCCACTCTCCCCCCCAACAGCGCCAACATAACATGTCAACTTTCGCCTACTCTCGAATACATGGAGACTGTCAACACCATCAAAAACAACAATGACCACAACAACAGCAGCTGCCGCTGCAGCTGCAGCGGACAGTTACCTTCACCCGGTAGATCATCACGGAATCCATTGCGATGGCCGTCAGGATGCGCGGCCCCGCCACTCTCGCATCGATACTTCACGCCACTCCGTGCGCAGCTGCAGTTCGCTATATAAGGCCGAGGTCCATAACAGTCCATCCTCTTCACCTGAAGTCATCAGTGAGATCACGAGACTACCCCCGCTACCGTTGTACGGACGATTGAAAAGGAGAACAATCGACGAGACCATACAATCAATGTAAGTTACCTACCTATCTGTTCTCAACACTTGGTCGAGGGCTTCACCGTTTTGATTCGACCGCGCTTGATTCTTGTCTCTATCTAGCATTGCTGAATAGAATTCAGCAATTTGATCCGCACTGACAGTTGCATTTATATATGTATATATATATATATATAATAGTTATACATTATGAGTATCCATCCAAGTCTTTGTGAAGATAAGACAAATACTGTATTGAGTAGACAAATAATTATGCAGAACGGTTTTACTCCTGATACGCTACCATGGCTGTCACGTCATTGATACATACAGCTCAGGTTTAATCTGCGAGGTGTCGCAGGCGCAGACAGCCACCTATGTGTTGTACAGACACTTAGCAAGCCGTTTAATGTGGCAAACAATGCAATGCTGACAATTATTCAAGGCTTGTTGCCCTTGTTTGCAGCTTGATATTTTTCAAAATACTGGTGCATACTTATATTGTGTTGCATACATGTATACTCTCTCTCCCTCTCTGTCTCTGAATATACCTTGGACTACCTTGCTGTGTGATATGTGTAAGGTATAGAGAAACAGTCAAGTTGTAGGGACTTATAGTCAAAGCACAGTGCTCGCGCACCGCGGACACGCAATGGATAGATTCAGTACTTCGGGGAAAGGGGAGCATCATCCGTTTGTGTGACTTTATGAGCGTGTCGGTATGTGTGAGTATATGTGTGTGTCGCAAAGAGGCTCAGTCAAGGCCGTAGAACGAGGCAAAGGCCAAGGAACATGGCTACCCCTTGTTTGTGCACTCATGTCGCTTGGTTCGTCCATTCCCTGTATCCGGGGCCTACACCTGTGTGCTTAATAGCAGCACGGCATAAGAGCGTGGTAGCTTCAACTCGGCCGTGCGTACTGACCTCTAACGTCCTTATTATTTTATATCCGTGAGAACGGTTTCTACAGAGACGCACAGACACCGCACACAATTACAATGGCTTGCTTGCCGTGCAGAGAGTGAATGCTAAACGAACGAGCATTCTTATGCACATAGTTTGCGCTATAGCCGGTCAACCGCCATTTTGGCAAATATATTATCTCTCTCCATATATATATATATATATATATATATATATATATATATATATATATATATATATATATATATATATATATATTTTTAGTAGCTTTTGTTGATTCACATATGTAGCATACGGGGGAGTCGATTTTCCTAATGGGATGTAGGTATTGGTGAAAGAGGCCACCGTAGGTCTGTTAGCGGTTGCGCGAATGGACAGGTAAGTGAGTCGTGTTTGAGGCTGTACCATTTTTTGAGATCAGGGAGCAATTTCTTCCTTTTATATATATATATATATATATATATTTATGAAACACTGATTCTAAATAGTATATAGTTAAAATTTCTATATTTAAATATTCGCGGGCTTAAGATTAATTTCTGCTCTGTTTGATACTAATGTGTGTTGTCTGCATTTCAGATGCCGCGATCAGTGCCTGGGAAATTCCGTCTTGTCCTTAAGCAAAAGCTGGCAAACTGTCTGCGCACGTATGGACGAGACTGGGTCACTCCCGAAGAATTTGAAACCTTTTATAACCGTGAGAACGCGAAAAAAGGCTACTCTCCGCTCGATACTAAGCACATGACTCGGGACGATTTTTTTGCAAGGCTTGAAGACGTATTCGCTGTCGAAACGGACCAGAATGGTACTGTTACGAAAATCTTCGAGGCAGGCATGAATGCATCCAGGGTGCAAAGAAGCCCAACATCAACCGCCGGCCTGTTGCCTCTTCCACCGGCAATTAGACTACGGAATAATGGGGAGCTGAGTACAAGGTGTTTACCAACTAATGACCTCATCGTTTACCTGCGGAAAATGAATCTGAGATTCCAGGGTCGAACCATATCTATCAACGAATACCTGGAGGAACTTGAGTTGTGCTTTCCTGAGGCAAGTGCCTCATTGCTACGGCGGGAGAGAAATAAGGTGAAGCTAGCTGAGTTTATTAGTGAGCACTCTGATGAGGGCTGCGATGTTTGCAGGTCTGGAGACGAGCTGACGGTGGACAGTCAATTATCTACTCAGCATACGCATCTCCACGCATTTCCATATAGTGAAGCATTGAGTGTCGACGACCCGCCGTCATGTACGGATATAGCTGTTTTAGTGAATGAGGTGGACGTGGGAAGTCCATATCTGCGAATGTACGTAACGTTTTCTTCAAGATTGACGGATCGGTACAATCTGCAGATCTGCCTTAAAAAATTTTACGAGCATTCCTACGTCGTTTGTAATTCCAGCGGAACAGGTGTTTCCAGGAATGGTTTGCGTCGTCCCGTTTGACGGGAAATCTGACTTCCGTCGGGCCGTTGTTCTTGGCGGATACTACGATTTTCACGTGAAAGTTGCATATGTTGACTTTGGGATTCTAGACTATGTACCAATCGCGTGGCTCCGCTACCTCCAACCTCGCTTCTTCAGGGACACAGTTTTCGCCGAACCAGTGTCATTGAGCAAAATGCTAGATTGGCCGGCGCGCCGTTTGGCCCGAACGAACCTTTTAAGCAAAACTATGTTGATGCGTCTAAGGTCGCCTGACCGTATAGACGACTCGTTCGTTGCCAAGAAGGCTGTATACCGGAGTCGGCTGTGCGTGAAGAATCTGGTTCGCTTGCTTAACTAATATTTGGCGGGAATGGGGTCGTAGCATTTATGTTGTGAACACAAATATGAACCTAGGAATCAAGAGACAAAATCATTTAATCAAACTAAAACAACAATAAATGGTACTAAGTTATCTACGAGTGTTTGTACTGTTTGTATTTGCAACCAACTCAAATTACGTCGTTTTTAGGAAAACCTTAGAAGAACGTTGGAATTGCTTTAAAAAATCTCTCTGACCAACTACGATTTGGCGGAAAAAAATATGCTATTTAAATTTTTAAAAAATGCCGAACTAAATCGACGTTTTCATGTTAGGTATTTTTTCTAGTTTGCACGTTAGAATTGTTTCAGAAGATATCTTTTTTGACCAACCACGGACGGACTTTCTCCGGTGTCGTGTGGCTCTCGGTATTGCATGTACGATATTGACTTCAGAAGACCAGGGAATTATATCTAAATGCGGCCATATAGGCATATAGCATTTTTATATGGGCCTTTAACAATATATCCCACAAAATGTTCAGGCACAGAACCCTTCAGAACCCTTTCACGACTCGACGGAAAAAAAAAGGCAGACCTCCTACCAGATGTTTTTCTGTGTTGAAACGATGGGTGCTTGCTGGGTGCACTCGATTTGTCTGCCTTTGTTTCAATCAAGCCGTGAAATTAGCCCAAACGTCGTTATTTCGCTAAGACTTGCATTGCAATGAATTTGCTAAGACTTGCATCTTGCTAGTGGCTGTATACTTTTTCCGCGGTGTAGCTGTGCCAAATGTGGAGATCTCGTGTTTCAAAGTGATCCGGGGCACTAAGTGTCGATGGAAGTGTCCACTGTTAGTCAATGAGCATGTAACACTAGAGGTTTTACACGATTGCTTATAGTAAATGTGTGTCATGTGGCAAAAATGTGGGTGGTATCTTTTTTTTCGCGGACTGTACATATATATATATATATATATATAATTTAAAAAAATATATATATATATACAAATTATTCATGCTGTATATAGCTGTAATGTAAAAGCTAAACACGCATTTTATGCCGACGACTTAGTAGTTCTTGCAAAGACACTAAACCACCTACAGTTTTACGTTCGATGTTTTAGATTGATGCCAAGAAAATTAACTGACAATTAACATCGCAAAAACAACAGGACTACAATTTAGTCTAGACTATAGTATAGTACGCCGCAGACGATTTGTCCATAATGATTAAGGGCGTATATAATGAACTCGTCATTCACTTCTGCTATCTTGAAATAATACAATAGAATAAAAAGCGCCTTTATTTACCGAATAAAGGGTCGAAAAGTAGACTAGGTAGGCAATGACGTCCAAGAAGCTACCTTGTTGTGCGATTCTCTGGCTACACGCCAGGCAAACACATTATTAATAGTTTCAAGTCTTGCAATACATTTTGGTAAAAATATTATTTGACAGATAACATAAAATCGTTCTTTACGGGGTCTACGAAACTCAACGTTCTTTTTCGTGGCTTTTTCATTCGCCGGTGCATCAATGTCTACCGTGCATATAATATCTGGCAGAGATTATTTTCCCGGCGTCCGTTAAAGCAAAATAGTTTTTTCCAAAAAAATGTTTAAGAAGTTTATGTTCATATTTACCACTACCCATAAAGCAGGTTGCGAATTTGCAGAACAAGCTAATCTTCTTTCTTTTCGTTGGGTTGCATTATAACCCCATTTTGCTGTTTAACCGAAGTACCTGCTATAGTACTTCATAAAGTCTAGTCGTAGAATAGAAGGACAATCTATGTCTTAGTAGATTTTATAGTCTGCGTTTTAAATTTAATAAAATGTTGCACAGACAAGCGTTGTGCATTACAACGAAGGTGCAACGGGATACGCATTCATTGTATGGTCTTTTATTTTCTCTCTGTCAGCGTTTTGACAGATAAGGACATTGAGAGATATTATTTTACAACATATTTTTTTCACCGTTCGAAGCGGTGGAGTTCGGTCGTGTGTTGTGTTGGCTCCCGTAAAGTCAATTATTACAAGGGGCTTGACTGTGGTTTTTGTGGTGATAATTGCATCATCCAGACTTTCCATGGCGAGTGTCCAAACGGTGCACAACATACGCATGGGGGCACTCTGGTTACTCTTTAGGGGGTCCTGACTTATATATCTGACATATATAATCTGACAACTGTGTTCGATTTGCTAGACACACGGTTGTGACCAACCTGCGTCGGTGACCGCTACTATTTATGTGTGAGTTATATTTGTGAAGCTGTCGTAGCCTGGTGGTAGCGTCTGCGCCTGCCATATGTGAAGCCCTGGTTCAACTCCCACGAGTGGCATTTTTTCATTATGATTTTTTTGTCCCAAAGCATTTAGAAGCTTAGGACAACGCCAGGGGAATCCAGTGGCAGTAAGCCGCCTGGTAGTTTGGATATCTCCAGGCTCAGAAGCACAATGGTGTCTCGAGGCCAGTCAGCAACAGGGCTTGTGGCGCATCCTCTGAAGTATCACAAGTCGACCCCAGTAGAGGTGTCGAAACGTCGGATATTCAAGGGGAAGGTGCGACACCAGGTTGTAAGCAAAAAAATAGTTTTTCGCTATCTTTTACACAGGTTGCGATGAACCTGACGAACCATTTATGCTGGTGGTGTCTAACCGTGAGCAGGAGACTATTTCTCGCGAACAACGCCAGTTGGACAAACTGAGAGTAGATGCGTCTAGCGGTCTATTCAACGCCTTTAAGGTAGTCATTCGGGGAAAATGAGTTCGCTGATGACACATTGCTGCAGTTATGTAAGGCTATCCATTCCAATTGCCCTGACTGCAGGATGATAGAAAAGATAGAGTGGATAAAACGCGCCTCGTGGTTTTGTTTATAAAAGAACTCGGCTCAGCATAGCCCAGCACCGCTGCTGCCACCACCGCCACAACGACGACGACGTTTGATTGACTTTTAGAATGCCAAATTAACCTTATTAAGCTTGACGCGGTGTTACTGCGGCCACCTCACGGCGGATCGGTGACGAGTTAGGTAGTGTGGTTTTAGTAGTAGTAGTATCAGTAGTAATAAGTATTGGTAGATACTACGCTAGTACTCTCTGTACTTTTTTGACAGGTTTAGGGTACATACATTCACGTACGATCGAGTTAAAGCATACGGGGGTGGGGGGATTGGCTGACCCCTTAACATGCTCGCGCTCAGACAGTGTCGGACTTAGCCACCAAACATCATACAAGAGTCGAGCCGTAGGCTTAAGACAATACCCACCAAAACCATATATATATATATATATATATATTTTTTCTGGTAAGGAGTATTTAAACCTACTAAAGCTCAGGATCAACGCACTACCAACGCGTGCCAGATTGGCCAGGGGACGCCCGGGCTACAACAAACGTTGTAGGCACGGGTGTCGTACGCCTGAGGCGTTGGCTCATATCGCTCAGATGTGCGATACAACACACAAACAAACTATAAAGAGACACGACTACGTCTGTGATCGCGTGGCGCGTCTTCTCCGCGAGAGGGGTCATGAGGTGGTTCGTGAGCGAGTATCCGTCGACCGAGCGTACCGGGTCTAAAGCCCGACCTTGAAATAACAACACCTACCGAGGTCTGGGTTTTAGATGCCGAGGTTTGCGGCCCGAACAGGGACCTGACAAAAGCGCGGCAGGACAAGATCACCAAATCTGACGTCGAGTTTCTAAGAGCGGCGCTCCCCGACTCGCAAAATCCTTGCAGATTCGGATCCATCACTATCTCTATGAGTGGTATATGGGACTCCGAATCTGCTAGTATGCTCTTGAGGCTCGGCGTCACGAAGAGGAATCTTATGATCTTACCGTTTTAACGTTGCAAGGAACCTTGAGGATATACCGCTCGCACCGGTTCCATAAGAGCGGGGGCTACTATCAAGCAACGACACGGACAGCTAATTCTTAACCTCACGTGACACCTTTTTACCACAATTTTTATTAGAGCGAGCACTGCCGAATGTGCAAACGTATTGTAAATGATTAATAAATCATCACTATATATATATATATATATATAGGCCGCGTCACAGCTAGCGAACACAATGCCTCTTGCCTCATATGTGGCATGGAAGAAAATCAGTATTCAGCAAGGCGGCAGTAAATGCGGCAGTACTGTCGCGTTTTACACATTAAGCGTTTGGAATACGAGAAAAGCTTGCGTAAGTATCATCCACTTATGCGAGCGCATAATTACTGACGGCTATGCCGTATGACGAGAACTCACAAGGTGGTGCGGGAAGCTCGACTAGGCAAGGTTGCGCGCCCCCGTCCGAAATTGCCAAAGTACGCAGCAACCTCAACAAGGCGTCGTCCCAAACGTTGTCCTGAGGTTGATGACAACAACAGCAACAATAACAACAACAACAATAACAAAGGTGTGATGGCAATAGTATTCTCTTTCATAGAACGTAAGGCCGTTTTTATTCCCTTCTCAAGGGGAACATTTGGCCAACACAATACTTCTGTTGAGTGTGACATAGCCTTCTGAAAAAGATTCATATTTTCCGCGTTTCATAGACGCCAAATACAGAGTGACGGTTTAGTGCCGCTAGTTTGTGACAATGATGACGCGAAACAGCATCTCGTACAAATCACACACACTTCATTACGTTCACCATTTGGTCTGTCTGCTCATCCGCCTAGATGTCGACCTGTACTCCCTGTTGCCCTATTGAGGAAATTAATACATTAGTAGAGCTTGCTACGTGTGCGATTTGTCACACACTTCAGCATCTATCCTAGTCGAATGCATACGACTACGAATTTGTTTAATCGATTGATTGCCGAATTTAAAAGTAATATGCCGACTCCAACTGCTTGTAATGTCAGTCCTGCTGAACCATGCAAGGCATGTACATAAAAGTATGCAATCCTTATGACGCAAAATGTACAATTTCCGCCGCTTCATTATCACGATCCCGTATGTGCACGTTTTCCTTTTTAAATACTTACTTGTTTCCAAACTCACATATTGGGCTCCTTTACAGAGAAAGCCCAATCTGACTAAATATAGAAACAGGTTAAAAGCGTACGCCATTGATGCGCCTACAGTTCAGGTGCCCTAAGCGTGATGTCTGACGTTGATCCTAGTATGGACTCACTCTTTGAGCGAAGCAACGTATCTAGAATTAAAAACATTTTTAAGGAGGGTGTTTTCAATTCTAGACCATCCTACGTCCCCTACGGGCTTGGAACATAACCTGAGGTATATCTTCATTGCACCGAGGGCCGGTCATGTGAAGATATCTAGGGTTTTCCCAACAGTCCTCGTGGCAGCATGGCCGCTGACTCTCAACGGTATGGTTTATCATCTATTCTCAATGAGCATCGCTCAAAGAAAGTTTTATCAACAACAGGCATCGAACCGGCGACACCCCGGAAGATGACAACTATGACTTGCGCACTAGTCCCCTAGACCATGCCGCCACAAGGCAACAGATCTGCTCTGCGTTAACATGAAAAAAATATATAAATTGCCAGGACATGTTAGATGCACTTTAATAATTTAACAAGCCAGCAATCCATGGCAAATAATAAAGTTATCTCTGCAGAAGTACGTATATTGGATATATCCAGTAAACATATGACCATGACTGAAATTGTAGCACTCACTTCTCTCTATATCTTAATACAAGTGATTTCATATTATATAATGTCAAAAAGTTGACGTCGCGATGGCGAAACGCCGACCAAACATGTGCACATTACTGTAATTTTGGTGTCACTATTGTTTGGTGTAGAATAGGGTTGAACTCTATTCGTTTAGCTACGAAGGTCTGCGGGATCGAGTTATTTAACATAGCAGAGGATCTGGGGACACCTTCAACGTGCCCCTCAAAGTTCAATCAAATCAACATTGAAAACATGAATGCATTGAACGCATGACATAAGCTCTCTATTTAGTAAGTAAGCCGTGTTGTCCCGAACCGTCTTCATTACAATGTACTGAGCCTTCATTGAACTGTACATCCTTTGTCATTGTATAAAAATGGCAATTCAACAAAAATTGGAAATAAACACCATATATATATATGTAAAGTCTTTTCGGTTTTGGCGCTATAAAGAAAACACATATATAGGAGACACGGAAGGTCTTTTTATTGATCTATATATTCTCCGCCGGAAGATACAACCTCTGCCCAACGATTTACAAGGTTTTCGATTCCTTTTCTGTAAAAGTCTGGATTTTTAGTGGCAAAATATTCTTCCAGTCCAGAACGCACGTGATTGATAGATGTGAATTGTTTACCACTTAAAAAAATTTGCATCGATCTGAATAGGTGGTAATCAGATGGTGCTAAGTCGGGGGAATACGGTGGATGTTCCAAAAGTTCCTAGCTGGGAAATTTTCGAAAGGGTCTCCCTACTCACGTGGGGCCTTGCGTTGTCTTGGTGGAACAGGACACCCTTCCTTGAAATTAGTGCAGGGTACGACTGCTTTAATTTTTCGTAAACCTTTTCGAGTTGTTGACAGTACACGGCCGTATTTATCGTCTGGTTACGCGGTAAAAGTTCATAGTGCACTATTCCGCCCACATTCCACCAAATACACAATAAAACCTTGTTTGCGTGTATGTCCTTTTTGGGCTGGGTGACGGAGGTGCCAGGTTCACTTGACCAGAATTTTTTCCTGACAGGAGAGTCGTAGAAGACCCATTTTTCATCGCACCTTGTTGAAGTCGCTGTAGCTGAGTGAGGTAGCCATTTGCACAGCCTGAAAGTTATTCCGAGACACATGATGACACACAGATCACATGATAACAACAAAGAGTGAGCCAATGATCTATGCCTAGGCGCCGGGGCGGGCGCTGTGAAAGCCGCGCAAGCGGTGCACTGCTCGTCTGTCTCATGGATACCAATTTTCGTGCACACTGCATGACGGAAACCGTGCATTGCATGACGCATAATAAGGCGGTGAGTGTGCTATTGGGCATTCTTCCACAAGTTGTTCATCATAGCTTGCGTCAGATAGAAATCCATATCCGCTTGACACATCTTAGCTTTCCACTTTAGTAAGTGCTCTTGATACTCGCTAGTGCGGCGCTAAAAGGTCTTCTCTGAAAAGTGGGGTACCCGCAGCCAGATACACCAATCGGGACAATCGGCAATCAGCGCCTTACGGACCGTTAAATATATATATATATATATATATACACATGGCAACATTAGCTGCTGTCGAATATATAAGATCATACACACAAATCTATATTCACATGTTTCCTTGAAGCGTAGCTGGCTGCATTTTCACTTGGAGGATTTATGTGAGCAGCTATTTTCTATGTGTTTGAATGAGACGCGTTATATGCTAACTAAAACCATCTAACCCGGCAAGCCAACCGCGTGACGAAAGTCAGTGAATTTCTCAACTAGATTTCTTTTACGTTACCGTCGGCGTTTACCCCTAGACGACGGCTTTCGGTAGAGCGAACAGCATACTATATCCAGCGATGGACAACCGGTAGCTGCAGAGACCGTCTGATCTTGAGAGAAAGCGATCATGATAAACAATTTCAAAGGAGCTTTGTCTCTGGCCTTCTCTCCTTTCCGCAGACGAAATGGTGTACGGCCTCAGCTAGAGGTGTGCGTCCGCAACGTCCGAAAACGCCGGACGCTACCTAGCGTATAAAGTACTGCAATGCTCGGTTGGTGAGGGCCGACAGAGGAACTCGGCCCGCCTGAAACGCATGCAAAGCTCACCAACAACCGTCGTATGGCGCGAAACGAATCGCGTGCATTGCGCTACCTATTTGTGGCAGGACTCCCGCTTTCTCAATGCAATATATTTAAACAGATCTTCTCTCGTCTGTGTGCTTGCGGCTGCGCCGCCTCTATACCTCTCCGTCATTCTTCAGTGCATAGCTCCCGCTGAGCCCACGTTGCCACAAACCATGCGAAACCACTGCAGGTCGCGGATGCAGCGCTAGTGGACGACTCCTGAAAACCCGCAGGCCCACTGCCATTGTCCGAGCGGCCGGCGCTCGGCGATCGGCGGCGAGCTCGATCCTAACGTCGAATCGCATCTGCATACGCACAAACAGGAGGGTATCTCTGTGCTATCTATCGGCCGAGATCAAAGGGCTCTCGGTGGTGGTGCCCCGCCCGGGCGCCTCGCCTTTGACTTAGGCCGGACAGAGGCCTCTGAGAGAGATTCCATTTGAATGCCACTGGGAGTGGCTAGGGCTTGAACAGAAGTCAGCCTGCTGGGAGGCACCAGTTCGCCATGTTGAATTGTCGTCATCCTTAAAGTGTGCTGCTAACGCGTGTCGAGCGGTCATCGAACTGACTTACTGCTGGTGTTGCAGCCTTCTGACCGTAGACGCGTAATGTAGGCTGTTTCCTTTTCGTACTTCGTTCAGAAGTTACTCAGTTTTGCGCCGCCAAAACTGTACTCGAGGCTTTCTTCATCGACATTCATCCGTATAGCGGTGTGTGGCCGTAGAGTGAACGAGGTGGACGGAGTCTTCAAGTCTGGATGTTTTGTCACTGCGTGAAAGAGGCAGTGACCATGAGAGCGTGTCAACATACGAGTATATGAGTATATACATGTATATATATGTATACCAAGCAGAATCGGAGAGCCTATAATAATTAACAAATATATATATGTGATATGATATGTGAACAGCACAATTATTTTAATATTTGCATGCCTTGTTAACCACTGCTTGGTTCCCTATGAAAAGCAAACAAGAAATGTGCATTTTCGATACATTTAACAAAACATGTTGTTCATGGGCTAATCCCATCGTAGCGGCAGGAGGTCAATACGCATGATATAGAGTTATTGAGGTTGTTGTTTGGTGAAGTCCTCTACTGCTTTCTTCACTTCGCTGTCCAAATGAAAGCGTTTGAGACAGCCGCCGACTAGGGGCGGTTGCTACCTACTTTGAGATGACTGGAGCGCTTAGTAACAAGGGAGAGAGCGAGAAGGAAACGACAAGAATAGCCCGGCGTCATTGGCACATTGTGTATACTTCGCTGGATATTGCGTGCGGCAAAATTGCTCAGATTCAGCGCCCTTTGCTTAACAATATAAACAACGACGACGATGACATTAACAACAACAACAACAAAATTTTATGCCCGCTAAGCGGCGCTGCGCGATGCGTACGAGAAGCCAATCCTAAGTTGATTAGTCACTCAGGTGGGTCATCTCGTAGCGCCATACCGCCATATCGTGTGTGTATGTGGGCTTACCAGCTTGGGAGACGACGCGGGAGACGTCGGCAGCGTCCAGCTAGAGCAATAGACAGGTAAACATAAAGTTCGGTAGATAAACAACTCATAGACTCCGAAGTCGACGAATTTGCTTGCAAAGCAGAGGTAGCAGCAAAATCAGCACTTGTTGCTGTTGCAAAGCCGGGTTATACGCGGATCTAAGCGGATAAGCGGCACCGTTTGGCGACAACACCGCTGGTTGCACGTGACAGGAATGACCACCATCAGCAAGGGCAACAACAACAGCAGCAGCAACAGCAACAACAACAACAACAACAAAATAACAGCAACAAAACAACAACAACAGCAAAAACAACAAGACAACAACAACAATAGCGACGACGATTAAAGTGCACCGCCTGTATTATATACTTCAGTGCGCGTACTAGCAGCAGAAGTTGCATTATCGGAGAAGCGCTTACACGTTAAGAATGCTGTCGTTATGCTTCACGCTTAGACGTCCGTGCGCTCATACATTCACGTACGCGCATGATCGGTCTACGGTGTGCCCTTCAACTTCAACTACGATCTCCAGCCGATCAACGCCACCGCCGGCGCCGGCGCCGCCATCATCGTCGTTACTAAGGCCGTATCAGCTTTCCTTCTTTCACATGCAAATCGTCGCGGATTTGCTGCCTTTAGCCACCGTATACTACGAACATAATCGTACGTAAGTTGTCGTCATAAAACGATCACAAACCGAGTCACAAGACAAGCAACCGCACTGCTGGGGACGCCCCGGGACCGAGGGCAGAGCGACCTCTCTTCACGCCTGATCTGGCGGGCCTACCTAACTATGTCCTACTCGTAAGCAGCGGCCAGATGATGTCACCACTTCTTTACTCCGGTCACACGGCAAAGCACAAAGCCTAAAACATAACAGTTCCTTTGCGCATCTTTAGCTCAGCTGTGCCCGAGTAGGTCACAATACACGCAGATTCAACAAAGCTGTCAACTTATCTTGAGCTGTTAAAAAGTTTTTCTCCTGGTGTGTAGCTGCCATTTTTCACTTGTAATGTAACAATGTAGTAACTCTTATTATATGAATAAACAAGCATAATTTGTATTAATACGTTTATGAGTTAGACATGCACATTTTCGCGGCTACATGCATGATAACTAAAAACATTTTAGGTGGGCTGAGGAGCTCTTAAATTGATCATGACGGTTTAGATATTTATTTATTTATTAAACTTTGCTTTGTTAGCACTTTGGAGAGGTAAATTGTCTCCGCGCGAATATGTGGTCGTAGTATTAAGATTATTCATGTCACAAATAAAAGATGGGTTATCCAGATGCAGCTGGTAAAGACGGCACTAAGGATCAAAACAACCTTCTCCCAACAGTTTTAATCGTCCCCCGGGTCTGAGCCGTACGGCGCATGAAAATTTCCTAGCAGACTTATGGATCAACCCAATATATGTGGCAAGGAAAAGCGGGAAAAGGGCGCGGTGGAATGTGTATACGATAATTCAGGAGCAAGTGAGCTATTGTCCGATGTCAGGGCAGGGATGTCGGATACAAGGATACAGCGAGCTAAATTTAGGGAGGAAGAAAGTACAGAATGTCAAATTTGTGAATCAAGAAATGAGTCAATCAAACATATTGTAAAAGAATGCACACTCTTGGGAGGGAGCAGAGATATGCCCTTGTTAGAGGCCCTAGCTTTAGGTTCAAATATTAGAGAAGACCAGGTCGATATTACCAATAGAAGGCAAATACTCAGTAGGTATTGAAGGATATATGATGATATAGATGTGTAGGTAACATATATGCCGCCGCTCTAAGCGCCCCTGATGTAAAAAATAGCATGCGTATTTTTTATGCGTTAATGTTTTATTTAATACTCGAGCGCTTTGACAGGTATACGCATTTATATATATTTTAGGAGTGCTCGTGAGCGATAAGGTATTTTATTTATATTATTTAATTTAACATTTGTTTTTGTTGTTTTCCGGCAACGCCATTATTGATTATCGTGCTCATAATTTTTTTTATATAGGTATACATGTCAAGCTTATAATACATTATAAAAAAGTATATATATATATATTGTGCTGTCGTACTGGCTGCGCGTTCTGCGCTTATTGTCAAGCCTGCTCTATACATAATAGTCATTTTAATAAGTTGCGTCAAAAGTTTGGCATCTGGGGTTCTGCAATGTACGCACCTATGCGTGTAGGCAATTCTACGCTAAAAGAGCCTTCGTCGTCGCGTGTCGCCAGATAGAGCGGCTCGGATGCTAGAACGTGCATAGCTAAGATATAGAAAATATTGTGATGATTTATTAATCATTTACAATACGTTTGCACACTCGGCAGTGCTCGCCTTAATAAAAATGGTGGTAAAAAGGTGTCACGTGAAGTTAAGAATCAGTTGTCCGTGTCCTTGCTTGATGGTAGCCCCCGCTCTTATGGATCCGGTGCGAGCGATATATCCTCAAGGTTCCTTGCAAAGTTAAAACGGTGAGATCCATAAGATTCCTCTTCGTGACGCCGAGCCCCAAGAGCGTCCTCGCAGATTCGGAGTCCCATACACCACTCATAGAGATAGTGATGGATCCGAATCTGCGAGGTTTTTGCGGGTAGGGGAGCGCCGCTCTTAGGAACTCGACGTCATATTTGGCGATCTTGTCTTGCCGTGCTTTTGCCAGGTCCCGGTTCGGGCCGCAAACCTCGGCATCTAAAACCCAGACCTCGGTAGGTGTTGTTATTACGAGGTCGGGCTTTAGACCCGGTGCGCCCGGTCGACGGAATACTCGCTCACGAACCACCTCATGACCCCTTTCGCGGAGAAGACGCGCCACGCGATCACAGACGTCGTCATGTCTCTTTATGGTTTGTTTGTGTGTTATATCGCACATCTGAGCGACATGAGCCAACGTCTCAGGCGCATGACACCCGTGCCTACAACGTTTGTTGTAGCCCGGGCGTCCCCTGGCCAATCTGGCACGCGTTGGTAGTGCGTTGATCCTGAGCTTTAGTAGGTTTAAATACTCCTTACCAGATAGGTAGGGCATACCCTTAATCCAGTAATGTACAAAGGGCGTTTCGTGTGCTTTTTTAAAATGTGCCCCATCGAACGTGTTGTGTAGTTGTTGAGACCAGTAATCGGTCTCTTGTGTAGCGGTCTCAATGGAGGTTCCCAAGCGCTCGCAAAGAAGTCTTGTTTTCGCAAGATCTTTTTTAAAGTGCTCGGTGGTTAGCATCCATTGGACCCCAAGGTGCGTGGAGTGTTGTAGTGCTGTCAGGCGGGAGAGGCGGATTCTGGGAATGAATGTTTGGAGGCAGGGGATGTCCAGACCGCCGTGTGCTGTGTGCGTGTACAGGTAGGCGTTCGGCACCGAGTTTTCGAGCTTAAGCCATTTCGACTTAACAACCTTTCTGATCTCTTTATCTAGGTCACTAAGGAGTGCGTAAGATGGTCTGGGACCGGAGACCAGTTTATATAGGAGACGGGGAATGAGAAAGTCTTTCAAAAATATGAGTCTTTGGTGGGGTTTAAGGGGAGCTATCGTGAGTCTGTTGAGTAAGTTAAGGAGTATATCCTTGGTGGAGTCAACTCTGCCATTGCTGTCAAAGTCGACTCCAAGATATCTCCATCGATCGCTCATACCTTTAGCTGGCAATTGCCGATCTCCAACGTTAAATTCTGATACGGTATTGATAAAACCTTTACCTTCCTTCCTATTAAATAGGTGGGAGATAGTAAAGCTTTTATTAGTATTAATTTCAAGGCCTCGGGATTTTAAAAGTGGGTCCGCAATATTAAGGAGCCGTTGGAGAGTGGATTTCGTGGAGGCTAGGAGGATGAGATCATCCGCAAAGGCTAAGCCCATAAGGCGGAAGTCATCAGTAAGTTGGTACCCGATATTAGTTTTGTCTAATTTTGAAAGAATGTCGTCGAGAACTAGATTAAATAAGAGGGTGGACAGAGGATCTCCCTGCCTAACACCCCTAGTTGGCCGAAATGTGCGACATTCTTGTCCAAATTCTATGAGAGTTTTAGATGAGAGGTACAAGCGTTCGATATAGTTAATGAATACCTCCGGGTATCCGCGAGTCCGGAGTGACCACAGGACGGAGTCATGACTCACCATGTCGAACGCCTTACGGAGGTCGATTGAGCCAAGTCTGAGCTCACGTCCTGCAGACTTGGCATCGTTAAGGATACCATCCAGAACCGCAAGATTCTCGAAGGTACCATTATAGGGGAGAAACGCTCGCTGGATTGGGAGAAGCTTAATAGAGTTCTGGAGGCGTCTAGAGAGAATTTTGTTAAGCGTTCGTTGTAAGTATGAACTAATAGATAGGGGTCGCAGATCGCTTGGGGATGTGGCATTGTTAATTTTAGGGATGAACGCTAAGCAAGCAGTTTCATGGGCTGAAGCAA
Source organism: Dermanyssus gallinae (assembly GCA_003439945.1). Classification (NCBI taxonomy): domain Eukaryota; kingdom Metazoa; phylum Arthropoda; class Arachnida; order Mesostigmata; family Dermanyssidae; genus Dermanyssus; species Dermanyssus gallinae. The sequence continues at coordinate 297,707 of QVRM01006379.1, forward strand.
TATCGCTAATTATTAGTATGTTAAGAATACAACAGACTACTTCTAACGGGAGTTTACGGAGGGACGAAAGACAAATCCCGTCCAAGCCTAGTGCTTTAGAAGGTCCGCGGAGAGCTACGTGGGTTTCCTTTAGGGAGATAGGGAGGGAAACCTCAAAGAGATCAGAGTTGGGAGTGTATACGGGGCAAGGGAGTGGTTCAGGGGGTGGTTGTGTCATCGTGTTGGCCCAGTGTTCTACAACTTCGGTGGCCTGCATGTTGTGTATGGTGTGTTTGCCGTCCAGCACCTCATGAGCGCATTTGGATCGGTTTTGGCTAAAAAGTTTTTGAGTGGTTGCGTAGTCTTGACGTCGCTGTTGCCTTTTAGATACTCGCGCTTCAGTGGAAGGTGTTTCTCTAAAGGCACGACGTCGGACAGTGTGTGTAAAATGTTTGTTCAGAAATTCGTTTAAGGCGATAGTGTGGTCCTCACCTGAGCAAATTATATTTGACAGATTAGTAAGGTCTGTTGAAATTATGCTGCGTTTAGGAAATGTGTTTGTGAGGGCTTGTATTTTAGATATAATAATATCTTTTTGGGATGGATTATAGGGGCCATCTGATTCAGAGTATCGAGGCCGACTACGCTCAGGAAGCTCAGATCCGTCAAGGTTGGAATCCAGGAGAGACCTCTTTTTAAGGAGGTCCTCTACCAGATCCTTATGCGCCTGAGAATTACGTTGGCCTCTAATCGCCCCAGGTGTGCGTGAGTTAAAATTAGTAGCTAAAAGGTGGTCAATTTCTCTAGGAGTTTCGTTATTATTATCTAATATAAAATCTGCTTCTAATGTTGCTAAAAGTTCACGGTCTTGTGGGTTCCATCTGGCCTTTTTAGAGGGGGGGGCTAAAATGTTCTCTCTATATATATATATATATATATATATATATATATATATATATATATATATATATATATATATATATATATATATATATATATATATATATATATATATATATATATAAATATATATACAAGCCGTAAGCCACAGAAATGCGTATATTGTAGAAAATATGTCATGTTAATAAGTAGATGTCGTACGGACGGACTGCCGCACCCGGCATGAATAGCGTAGTTCTGGTTGGCGAGTGCCCGATGTCAAAACAGGCGGCACACCAAGGTCAACCCCGGTAAACCAATTTAAGGGCCGATGCCTCGAGAGCTCCTTCTCCTGGCCGCCGTAGCCGCAGCCGCCGTCGTCTAGTAGTTAATCGAACCGCTAGAGCGCGAGAAGAAGAAGTGACCTCGCAGAAGATCAACCCCCTTCAAGTCAACTACAACGAGGGTGTCTCGAGTTTGCGGCAATCTTTGTGCGGCATCTGCTTGTAGGGTTGGAGGCTGGAGAGAGCGAGAGAGAGAGATAGATAAAGAGATAGAGAAAGAGAAAGCAACCACTGACTGTGTGGTTTGTCGGTATGTGGTGCGATGATGAGTGCGAATCGTTCGAGCAGATAGAAGGTGCCGGTAACGACATCGGTGGGGTCGGCACAACACGGCAGGTGCGCAGGGTCGAATAGCGCGCGTACATAACAAACGACTATGCAGCGCTAAAAATGCCGCCCTACTTTATGAGGCAATATATATGCCAGGCGCGGGCAGGAGAAGAATGACTCAGTTGGGCGAGTTTCCGACTTGGCGCGCCGACGTGGCGAAACGCCGCTATGCATGCACGTATGCGCAGTGTTTGCACACAAAGTCCAAGGGTCCAAGGACGTTCCGTTGGGACTGCTAAGTTCGGACGACGCCCACCGTACGTCCGCTCTCCATGGACGACCCGCTCCGAAATTATGAATGGGTGATTGAACGACTCACGAACACATGGAGGAGGTGTTGCGTGACACCCACAACCCAAACACACACACACACACACACATACACACACTTTTCGTATCTTGCACGCAGGCACGTTGTCTGTGTTAGGTATGATGATTAGGCAAGGACTAATACCAATCAACAGCAGCCACGCTAGCTAGCAGAAAGGTCACTGCCAGAACTTGCTTCGTGACTCCGACCCCGATATTACGCGTGCCCGAGGAATACAAAACGTAAGCAATCTGTGGGGACAACCGTAAAGAACCTCATCACATCAGCAAGGAGGTGTTCCGTATTCTTGTAGTAGTACTCCTGGCGCAGCATTCATTTTATGAAGGCTGGTCTTCTTCCCTGTAATCGAAATGTCAATGCATTTACCATAACGTTCATTAAGACATATGTGCTCTTTGTTTTCTTCTGCTCATAGTCGATTATGGCCCACTCCGGCATTTTTGTCTAAATTAGATCCAAAACTTGAAAGCCAGTTTTGAAGTGGCCGGTTCTGGACAGGTAAACGCACGACCTCCCAATTGCAAGGCAATGGCTTTACTACAAACCCATCTTTCTTGGTTCTAGTAACGTTCTAGAAAACGAGCGTACTCCACGTCGAGTCCATGCTGATATCTGACTGTTTCCAGATAATGATGTCGGCTAGGAGTAAAGACTCTCGTATCTGTGAGCCCCATTCGTACGCACCATGTGGTGAATTAGCTGATCTCTCTAGCCTACCTCTGAAAATTTTGTTGCCTTAAACATCTACACAGGGCTGCAGTACACGCAGAAGTCTAACGCACCGCCAGGAGTGCGATACGAAGAACGAAAATACCATTTGCAGCTGAACTCAAAAAAGCTAAGTAAGTACGTACAGCTATTAAGGCGCAACAGCCTCCTGTACGTCTTGCTCTGACGACCTTTGGCTTCATCAACGTATGTGCTATTAAGATTCTGAATGACAGCGCAAGACGCAGAGAAAAAAACACAGGAGGCCGTCGCGAGTCTCGGGTTTTCAAAGGTGTCATCAGCTGCCGGCAAGAGTAACGCAGCTTCTATTGTGGGCGCTGTGGGCTGAAGGAAGCGTAAACAAATGATAAAACTAGCAGATGTTCACACTTCACACTCAGTTTAATTAAGAAAGAATATATATATATATATATATACATATAGTGCGTAACGGAAATGTCTCCACTACGCAGTACCCGAAGCCTGCATTCAAAATGTCCCAACTATTACAGGAAAATAACTCAATCTTATAACAATAAAAATTAGTGCAATAATAATATAAAATAATTGTTATAATCATTACCGTTGGCGCCACTATCAGTGTGTTATCAAATTTACGAAGCCGATGGATAACGTTCTTGCGCTCACAATACATATTGTTGATTAATTAAGATAAATGTCGTGTTAAATATTTGTAGATCTATTTGGGAAGATTGACTTACGAATATGGCTAGGATGGTAGGCACCCACGTTAGGCTAATTAATGTCTTTTTCGGGCAGACCCTCAGCCTCAGTTTAACGCATCAAGCCATCAGGCCCTGGCTTAGCCACGGTCTTCTTAAAAACGTCCCACCCAGCACACAATGGGTGATGTATAATAGCATCATATACATAAAAAAAAAAATATAGGTACCACATGATGCACAGAAACGGCTCGCCAGGAGCGGCGATTTTTTTCCCTTCCGGGGTATTCTTTTTAAATGACTCGGATTCACCATGGCTTTGATAGTGTCTCGTGCTTTATTAGTTTCATGTCTTATTTGTGGCCGAATCGTCTCTTCCACTAACGAGTTGCCACCGGGCTGAATCGGACAAGTGAAGCAACGTAGCAGACAGGGGTAGGTCAATAACACTTTTTATTCTCAGACCACCTTTACGTGTCGGAAGACTTGCCCTCTGACAGATGTTCTCTTCTAAAATGACGCTTAGGACTTCACTAAGTATGCCTCTGCTGACGTCATCATAGGCGATTAGTTCCTCAGGGCAAAGCAAGGCAGGGCATATACGCAGTATGTAGTTAAGTCTTGATGACCCTAAGCTATATCTCCTAATGAACAGTGCAGGCTGAGGACGCATGCTTATCAGTCGTAGACGAATTTTGGCGAGAGCCTCTTTCTTCATAGAGAGCGTATGGGAAATTCCGTCGCGCTTCACGGGGTCTTGCAAAACTTCGAAGTTGTTCAGCTACACGCGTAATTCCAGGGAATATTTCTGTGACCTCATATATTGTTTTCTTTTTCTTCTATAGCAAACGCTCGACAGTAGTAATATTACAATTTTACAAGCATTTATTGTCAGTCCCCCATCTTCTTTAAACTGCAGCACTCTCAAATCTGTCGCGATGATACTTGCAGGGCCGGAAAGCGAGGCGTCATCTAGATAGAACACGTCTCACAAGCTCTGTAATTGCGATACTAGATCTGATATATTGACACTTAATAGAGCAGGACCTAGCGGTATATTCTGCTGCATGCCTGCTTCCGAAGGAAACGTTAAATTTATGCCTCAGGTTGAAAGTAAAGGATCTCTGTAACTTTGCCAGACAATAAGCAAAAGTTCTCATTCGAACGATAAGGAATTACATTTTATGAGTTATATGGCCGCCATCTCATGCCAGCTTAGATGAGCTATCAGCTTAAATTGTTACCTTGTATAAGTAAACCCATGTGGACCTCCCTCTATACTTATACCACACCTGTTGAATCCGTATGCTCAAGTGTATTGTTGTTATTAGTGTTGTTGTTGCCACCATCTCATTGTTCTCAGTTACGTTGCCTTTCACCGATACCGATATTATTGGCTCTGGTGATTCTCTCTCTCTCTCTCTCGCTCTTCATCTGGTTGCTTACGTCATTGTTGTTGTTGTTGCTGTCGCTGTCGTTGTTGCTCTGCTGTTCCTGAGTCGTTTGTTGGCCAGCATACTGAAGTAGCTGTGACATGCCCTCTGCTGCGTGACACGCGTAACACGCTTCGTTCGACGCTTTCTGCTAGAGGCCAAGGGCTGCGTGCCGTTCTAATGTGTCGAGCCAGCCAGCCAGCCCCACGTATCTGCATGATTTGATCATGCAGATACGAGAAAACACAGATCAGGCTAGCTTGTCGAAGGCGGCCGTGTTGCTAGCATTGACCAGCAACAAACCCCAGACGAGCTGCAGCACGCGGGCAGGCAGTTGGACAGACACACAGGCAGCCACAAGGTCTACTAGAGACTAGAGGGTTCGTGGGGTGCGTTGCCGCACGGCGAACCGCGACGACCGGCGTTTTCGGATAATTCTGGAATTTGCTTCCAGATTGCGGCATCGCCGTGTTACGACGTGTCCGACAGCTGTTGCACTAGCCTAGAGCTATTCGGCTCACCGACTCCGAACATACGGATAGATACAAAACAACTACTACACACTAGCCCGCCAATTGTGGTCGACCCTTTTAGCCAACTTTGCAACAATATACAAGCAATCTCGGCGTTTACAACAGAGGCGACCCTAACGACAACACGGAGAACGATGATTAAGTTTACTGATTCATTGATTTATTGATTAATTGACAACGTGGTTTATTATCGGAACTGCATCTTACAATGCTTGAGTTCTCACAAAAATCATAGTGTGAAATAAAGGTGATATAAAATAATAGAGTGATGTATTACAAATGATTCAGCTGCAACGTGTCGTAGTTGATCAGAACCATTGTGCTATCGACAGTGCTGTCAACGAAGTCTGTCGACATCAGCGCCATACCGCCACAATCATAATTTGATCGTCCAGATGCTTATTTTTTTTAGTTGAAACCACCTCTGTAGATGTTACTACGCAACTATGTTCTATGCCGCGGTGTATGACTTCCGCCACTCTGAAATCTAAGCTATGCAATAAGGCCGTCATTTCCACCATCATGCTGCAAGAAACATATAGACCTACCTATTCGATCTTAAGAGTCAGGCCCAGAATAGCTTCAACAGGTAAAAGGTAATGCCGTTTGATGGTTGACAATTCAAGGTCGACTAAACGATAGGATCACCAACGGCAAACGGGCACGTGGAAAGGCCAAAAACGCTAACAATCGATAACCGCGGCCTTACCTACTCGTACTCCAGGTAGACCTAGCACGTTATGTTTAGTCTGTTCCGTGAGCAGATATTGTGCAGCCGTATTCCAACAGCGTTGATACTTGGAACGTACTGCGGGCGCAGGAGCCCAGCTCCATCGATAAATTTCGCTCACTCAGATTTCAGACTAGCCTGCACTTATATATATATATATATATAAATATATATATATATATATATATATATATATATATATATATATATATATATATATATATATATATATATATATATAAATATATATATATATATATATATACACACATTACTTTGGGAGATATTGCAAAACGTACCGATGGTATTACGAGCGCGGCTTCTACATTGGGCGCCATGAGTTGACACGAAATGGTCTGATAGCGGTGAAGACGTGTAGCACGGCTAAGTGGTTTGAGGCAACAGACGACATGTTCAAACGATATGGTCAAACGGAAGCAAAGTTAGAGACGGCGAAGAAAAAGAAAAAGAAGAAGAAGAAGGGACATAAAAGGAATGGAGAAACGGCCGAAAAGGTGAGAGGCAATTAGTATTAAATGGCATCAATTGCAGGGCACATGTGGAAACGTCTTTTTTTATCGATGCGACTCTCTCTCTATTAGTGACGCTAGGATTCCCGCCCCGCTCCAACTATAACGACGACGACGACAACGACTTCGACAGTGGGCGAGGACATAGAGGGCAGGAGTAATGGCGCAATCTCGTTTTGCATTGCTGGCCAACGACGACGACGACGCTTGAAGACGACAGTCGCAGCCGGATCGATAGGACCGACATTGGTCCGGCCCGGGCAGCGCTCAGTCTCGCACGGCAGGCCGATTGCCCGAGGCGTTGGCTGCTTCGCCCCCGGTTCGCCTCAGAGTAGCCCTTCGTATCGAGCGGTGGCCTGTGCGTTGCACCGCAGGGCAGTACGTACGTACGACAACGACGACGACGACGATGACGACGACGACGATGACGATGACGACGACGACGATGACGACGACCACGACAACGATGGCGGCGAAGTCGAGGAGCAAAGTAACGATAACTGCTGCGAGTTCCACTTTAACGACGCCGACCACAACGACGACGACAACTACAACAACTTCTACTTTACCTTTTAGTTTTTCTTCTTCTGCTGCTGCTCCTAGTTTGTACTGAATATATGCTACAACAATTTTCGCTGTAGCTACCTACGAAACTTACACTCACTTCTGTGTGCTCCGTTTAGTTTTTCCTTTTCCTCTTCCATCTCGTTGTTGGCATGTTTCCTGCAAGCTCGTTTCTCGTCCTCGATATATCTTGAATTGATTTTATTAACCAGTATTTGATTGTTTATTCGCATACTGGTTATATATATATATATATATATATATATATATATATATTGTATTACAGCTTTTCGCACTCGGTCTTTGTTTTGTAAAATTTTGTTGTTTACATAACTTCGTTTGAAATCTTGATATTGCAGATTCGGTAATGAGGTACCTATTTCTACTAGACTCGCCTAAGTCTCATAAAAAGCGAATTAATTATTTCTCGCTCTCCCTTGTATTGCTACTTCGTCGGCGTGGTCTAGGGAACTAGTGCGCTTGTCATAGTTGTGATCTACCGGGGTGTCGCCGGTTCGATCCCTGTTGTTGGTCGAATTTTTTTTGAGCGATGCTCATTGAGAATAGATGATAAAACCATACCGCTAAGAGTCAGCGGCCATGCTGCCACAAGGACTGCTGGGAAAACCCTAGATATCTTAACATGTCCGGCCCTCGGTGCATTGAGGATATACATCAGGTTAAGTTCCAATCCCGTAGGGGACGGAGGGTAGTTCAGAATTAAAAACAACCTCCTTAAAAATGTTTAATTTTAGTATAACCTAAATAAGCTCAAAAGCAAAAAAGAAGCAGAGAGATCTTAGAAGGGCTTGTTTCTCGAAGAGGCCGCGTCCTGTTCTTAGCGGATAGACGAGATACGACTAGTGGGGGTTAGCTCAAATAGATAGACAAGATACGACTAGTGGGGGTTAGCTCAAAGCCTTACACTCGCCTCAGCTCGTCACCGTGTTGAATCCCAACTCTTTGCGCATGATGTCAGCGCTTAGGATTGGCGCTCCTTGAATATACAGCATTGCTTTTGTTGGGCTTGGTAATAGGTCATCAACCAGATGAAACAATTGTTGTTGGTACTCAAGCGTATAAGAGACGATGCTAGGTAATAAATTGCTGACAAGAGTCAGTCGCTACTGCTTCTGCTGCAACATTGTTCTCTGCTGCAGTCCGTCCGCTGTAACCGTGCCCTGGGAGCAACGACGGGTCAGTCATATTGGAGACGAGGCCAACGTCACGCCTGGTGCCTTACAGTGTTGGCAGACGCGGCCAACGTGGGGTCGTGAGCTGGTTGCTTTTTGATCTGTGTGTATGTGGTTGGTTTCACTTGCTACCTGGCAAATATGTGTGTGTACTGCACGACATTATGATGACGTTGTTGCCGTCGTCGTCATCATCATCATTGTCGCCCATCGGCAGTTTCGCCTCTTATTGCTGAGCGACAAGGAAATGTCTGCGAGCTGTTTCTGCAAACTGTGTGAAGAAATAGTAGATTCCAGTGGCCTACACCCGCCGAGTTGTCTGAAGAGCGTTGGTAGATCGTCCAGACATGCTGAATTATGAACAGTGTGATTATAAGATCTTTTAGTAAAAGCAGGTATACACCTCTACATACCATCTACACCTGAACCGAGAAGTTTAGTGTCCGCTGGCAAAACAAGACCTGATGGGGTGACTATTGCATATGATCACGGGAAGTCGTTGGCTTGGGATGCACCGGTTTCGTGCAGCGGCTTCTTATTTTGATTATAGCTTAGTTGAGCCGAGGTGGGTAGCAAAACACGCGGACGCCAGAAGACGGAACAAATACGCTGAACTAGAAACAAGATGTACTTTTGTGCCTATTGCCGTGGAGGCACTAGGACCAATTATCATAGGAACCGAGGTATTTCTCAAGAAAATAAGTAAGCCAATCCAGGAGGTCACGAGCTAAAGAAGAGAGGGTTAATTCTTGAGGCAAGCGTTGTCTTTGGCCGTTTGCAGAGGGAACGCGGCATCTACTTTGGGCGTCATGGAGTGAAGTAATTATTAGGAGGATTTTTAATAATACGTTCAGACCTTACAACTGTAATAGTAATAATAATATTAATAATAATCATTATCATCATCACCATCACCATCATAAGAACAACATTATTTGGACAAAAGTAGGCTTAAAGATCTATGCTGGCGACGTTAAGATATACGCGCCTGTGAGGACCGCAAAAGAACATAAGATTCTTCAAGATGCCGCTGCAGACTTCACTGAGTAGACGGCAAAAATGGGATTAACCATATATCTTCACAAATGTTGCATGTTCTATCTGAGGCAGGGGAATCAAAATTTTTTCTACCGCATTAGAGGACTGCAACTTGCTGCGAAGACTAATATAAAGGATCTCGGCATGTATATTCCGGATTCTCTTAAATTTAGAGACCACGTAACCGAGATTCGTAAGAAGTCGTCCAGGCTGACAAACTGAATCCTTTGGGCCTTCGCACTATCAAAACCGCGGCCGTAACTGCAGCTATACAACGTCACGTTATCATGTACGGAGCACAGGCCTACTACCCGCTTTACAGCAAGGATATCGAGCGTGTACAAAATGCCCATCGCTATATCTGAAGAATAATATATCTGCCTTTGGACAGGGTCTACTGTCACCGTGCCGTCTGTTCGTGATCAACTACGCAAGGCGGATCTCAGGTACGTCAAGACGTAAACGTCCGGATCGCTCCGAACAGTCGTTCAGGTGCAATAGTGAAAAACAAGGCTGTCGCTATTTCAGCCAAGATAGCCACAATCCACCTATGGCGGATCGTGCGCGCCCTCAATGCCAGTGATCAGTATATATGAAGTATCTTTTTATAAAATAACACATTTTGAGAGTGCTCAGTCCAATCCAATAATAATAATATAAAATTAAAGCAACAAATGAGATCTGAGGGCTATGACAAAAAGCTGTTATTTAAAAACAAAACTCTAGAAATCATAATATTAAAATATAAGATTTAATTATTTGATACAGCAGGCACCCTTCGAGAGCTATCGTCAAAAAGATGACGCCAAAGAAGAAGAGACAGAACGGCATAGAAAGATGGCGGAAAAGGTGAGAGAAAATTTCTATTAAGTGGCAATTACTGTCGAGCACGTGTGGAAAAGGCGTTTGACGATTCAACCCTATTAGTGGCGCTAGGGGGCCCCGCTCCAACCATAACGACGACAATGGGCTAGCAAAAGCAGGAGTGGTACCACAATCTCGTTTTGTGTTGTTGACGGACGACGTCAGAAGACGACAACCGCAGCCAGGTCGATACAACTTACACTGCTTGCCTCGCGGGCCGGTCGATTGCCGGAGGCGTTGGTTGCTTCGCTCTTGTTCCCTCAAAGTAGTCCTTCGTATCGAGCGGTGGTCTGTCTGTTGCACTGCTGTCAAGGACAGAGATAACGATAACAGTTGCCAGTTCTGCCATGACGACAATAACCTCTACAATACCTTCTTCTCTTTCTTCTGCTATTTTTTGTTAAATGAACGTTACAACTATTTCCGTCGAAAATACGTTCGTTTTACTTCGGTAAAAGTGGAGATTCTTCCTTGGGCTCCCTTTATCATAATTCCCTGTAATGATGTTGGTCCTTGCCCACCGTCCAATTGCGTTAACGGCTTGTCCCTCCAGCTCGTTGTTCCTCCTTATGAGGCTTTCCATCAACTCGATACCCTGCCTCTATTTGCACTTGTTCTCGAGTACGATGGTGCTGTCACCGCCATGTCCGGAAACACTATGGCCGGTGAATGCTCTCGTATGTTTTTAAAGGCTAGACAGAGCAAACCTGCGTGTGAGCTACAGTATTCTCCTCACCGACATCAACCTCGCACATGACACTCTTAGTATCCAGAGCTTCACTCACCTCATGCAGGTGTTTTTGGAAGCATCCGTGCCGTACCAATCTGTGCGACATTTCCGTGCTCTTTGTCGATCATTCTCTCTTAGTTAAGGCAGATCTGTCGGCTGCCGGCTTTTGGTGAGTCTGCTGGTGATTTAGTGAATTCCTTGTGCAACCCTCTAAACATCTGCCTCCAGGCCATCTGTTTTTTCTATGGACTGGTTCTGTTTTCTTCCATCATCTAAGGCCACAATAACAGCTTTGTGAACCACGCTATTAAAGCCTTCTGTTGCCCCACGTGCCCTTAAAAGCATCTTGGCGATGCTACATGCAAGGTTTTCCGCCATTGCGGTCACCTGATCAATGTGTACGTTATCCGAGTGAGCCTTGTCAATTGTCACACCGAAGTATCGGGTAGATGTGTTAATCTTCCTTTGGCTTACTCGTGTGTGCTTAACGGATGTCTTCGAGCCTCCTTCGGCCCGTAAGAAGCACCTCGTTGCTTGTTTAGGCGCTAGAACAAATCAACGTTTTGGCACTCGCTCGTTCACTATATCAATGGCTACTTAGTTGTGATTATTGGTCTTTCTATTTTGTTTTTTGGCTATCTATCGAACTAGATGGATAGCTCTCAACATTTGTCGACAACCTCTTACGAAAGCCGAATTGCTCTGAGAGTGCTTCTTTTTCTTCTAATTTGGCCTTTAACCTCACATTGACGACCGTTATCGTCGTAAAAACATTCCCAAAATGTACAAAATACAATGATGACAAGGCTATGCGCGCTGTATTTGAGCGGGGCGTTTATGCGGAACATGCCCTGTCGCCGAGGCTCCTTCGCATCTTCCTCACCACAAGTGCCATATCCTATAGCTAGATGTGCCCCCGTTTATTAAGGAGTCTCTGGTCTCTTGCGCTTATTTCGGCGCGAAGTCTATCGAACCCCATTTTGCTTGCACGCCTTATTTTTATATACATATGGTTATTTTGCGAATCTTCGTTTGAAAGACCCCAGTTTCCCACTCTGCTTATTGTATTTTAACTTCCGAATGTAGGATGAATAAACGAAGCTTGATCTCGTCTCGAATGTAGGTAGAACGCCGTCTTCAAACAGTGGCATGCCCAGTTGCGTCAGTCACTCTGTTAACTCTCGGCCTCCACTGTTCGATATTTGGCTCCCCCCTATTCCGTTGCCTTTAAGTTAAGGTCCTCTCTCATAATTCGTATCGTTGTTTGCATCTCCTTATTTTTTCTGCGTGGTAGCCCAGGAACTCAGTGAACCCTTGTCGTCGCGAGTTTAGCGAGATGTAGTAGCTACTCACGGTCGACCCGCTCCGTCGAGTTTTGTCAAGGACCTTTCCCCGATCCCTGTGGCTATGACCGAATAGGGTTTGGCCCATAGCGCTTGTCTGCGTGTTTTCGTCGCTGAGACTTGATTTGCCTTGCCTGCTAGAAAACCGCCTTCTCCGTATTCAGTATTGCCTGGTCTTCGTTGATTGGTCCAGGTTAATCTGTATACATTGCAGTTTGTGTTATATATATATATATATATATATAACACAAACTGCAATGTATTCAGTATTGCCTGGTCTTTGTTGATTGGTCTAGGTTAATCTGTATACGTTGCAGTTTGTGTTATATATATATATATATATATATATATATATATATTAGTACAGCGTGTGTTATATACTATACTATGTGCTCTATGTATGTCAAATATACTATGTTCAAATGTACATACTCACACCGGGTGCATTTAATTTTCTAAAAAAGGCTGCAGTTTAACGCTCGAGTCATATTTTTTAATGTGCGTGCCGTCTGTTGCATTAGCTTCTTCCTGTCTTCCTAGAGGGAATTAACCTACCAACGTCTTACTGTCGCTTATTGTCGCTCGATGCATGTTTGTCGTTAACGATAGCGCTTTGTGTGAGAGTATTTGCATGTTTTTCTCGTCCCCGGTTGTATGGTATTGGTTGAGAGAAGTCTACGGTCTAGCAATTGAAGCAGTATGAGGGAACGGACCATTTGATTGGGGCACAGGATACCCATCCTACCATTAATCTTCACCTGGCGATATATATAGTAATTCTACTAAAGAGCATGTGTAGCACAATCGGCGGAAAAAGCTTGCGTTCTGGCAATTGAAGCAGAATGGGGGAACAATCCATTTGATTGGGGCACAGCATACCCATCCTACCTACCTATTAATCTTCACCTGGCAATGAAGATCGTGATTCTGTTATATAGCGTGTGTAGTACAATTGGTGGAAATGCCAGTAGGCCTGTCTTTTCCTCGGCTGTGAGCACCGTGAATCCTTCGACAATCCGTCGAGCAACAATAGCTGGTACTGCAAAGGGCATGGATAAACACGAGGTTGTAGAGCGGAGCATTCTCGTAGCTCCTAGGTCTAGCCTACGAAATACGAAGCGATGCCTAGCAGTTACCGTTCCCTGGGGGTGGGGGGAGGCGGGTGTTAGTGGGTTTGTGAGTCCCACACTAGTCACTGGCTGCGGTGGCGCATGTACATCACGATTCCCGTAATCCCCCATATTAATGCTGAGAGATTTCAGCATTAAGAAAAAAAAAAGTCTAGCCTGGTAACCGAAGCAGTTCGAAAACTGAACTGAAAAGACGGAAAGGTTTGAGGGTGTTGTAAGGCTTCAATAATCGTTTGTAATACTTTTCTTCAACAGACATCCCGCAGGCTACTAAGATACAAGATTTGTCTGTACCTGAACCGACTGCGATTAAACGGTCGCTTTAAGGTTTTCTAGCATGCGTGCGTTTTGCAAATGTGCTTTCTTTTGGTGACTCATTGGCGTGTTTAAACCTTTCTTATCTCTAGCAGAGGTGTTCCTTGAAGATCTAGATACTTTCAGTGCCTCTAATCTCTGGTCTGGTCTTGCATATGACAATCGTCACGTTCATGGCTATCATCATCTGGTTGGTTCGAATACAAACTTCTACGAGGAGTACACGGAGTGCGTCGGTTGCTCTCAGGCGTGTACAATGTATCATGCGTCTAGCTCTGCCTAGCTCTTGCAAAGTGATCACTGCATTGCCTCTCGCGAATAACATGCCGAGAGCAGCTGACAACTAAATAAGTGTCAATGTTATATGCATACTCATATGAAGGAAATAAATGTGATGATGATCTGTTTGCCTCTTGGCGGCTAGTTTAACAGGCGGACTTATCTGGATGTATTCGACGCCGAAAAGAATGCACTTGATAATCCGCTTATACTCAGACGCCATTGTGCCGTCCGTGAAGGCGGTTCCACATAGCTAGCCAACGTGTCAGCCACTACAACAGCTAAGGGTTCCACTAGAGCTGCCGTTGGCGCCACTACCTCATAGACAAGCATTTGAAAACAAAATGCGTTACGAGACGGCTCGCAGCTGATTTCGCAACTGGTGATTCTACCACTAAACCCCGACGGACTCTTCTAGCTACCGGCAAATACTACTTACATTCGGTATATTGTAATCGGTAGTACGATATAGTCTTTGCTCTGGCAGTTGCATGGTTCTATATATATATATATATATATATATATATATATATATGTGAGTATTTACATTAAGTTGCGGCCGCAATAAACGTAAATAGAAAGCTTCGCAAGCCGCAATTAGTAATAATAATAATAATTAGATAACCACATCTATCGGAACAGCGGAGTCACAATAAAACGTCAGAAATAATGCGATCAACACCTGCAACAATACCAACAACAACTAACGAAAGCAACGGCGGCGACCTATGACCAGCGAAGAAATAACGAGAGCACCCGCGGGAGGGTCACCATAATCACCAATGAAAGCAGCAACAGTAATATCATCAGCAGCAGCAGCAACACCAACAACTACAACAATTGATGTTTTTTTTAAGGAACTTGGAAACAATCTATATTATGGAAACAAAATTCAACATTTTCAAGAACACCAACCACAGAAGGAACAAGGCTGACAGGTACACCCGCCTCACCTCCATTACTCACAAAAACGACAACATTCGAAAGACGACAAAGGCAACAACAACAGCTACAGGTAAAAGTAATAATAGTAACAACAACACTAAAACGAAAACTTTTTACACTCCCCGGCCTGTCTCAAACCTCTCATCTCTTACCCCTACGTGTGTGCGCCCCCTCAGCACGGCAGCCAAATATCTTATTTCAAAGTTTAACAGGGTGAACTCTGGCCATAATCGAGTTCACCGGCCGGACGTTTGATTGGCCAGAAATATCTACTTTTTGCCGTCACTGTATGGCTGGATGTAGCTAATTGTACGCCGTTTCAAATTAAATTTATATAAGCTTTTCCAGCAGCGGCGTGTAACAGCAGAACAATAACCTTACACGATTTATCATTGTCTAAACTGACATGAACTAAAGCCACGCAGTATCAACAGCAACACAATAATAGCAGAACATGCGCAATAAAAAACACAACAACTACTATCAACAACGACCACGACCAAAAGTGTACCAACAATAGCAAAAACAACAACAAGAACAGCCAATTCTTCAAAACACTAACAAAATTTCAGAACATTTGATCTCTAAGACAAGTATAACCGAATGAGACGTGATGGCAACGTATCCGTGCTAGCCTATGGCAGGGGCCCACTTATGTGGGGCGATCACCAGTTGCTTAGCGGGCCGTGTGAGCAAAGAGCGCCTTGCCTAATGCCGTTACCCACCCATAGCGGTGGCTATAATGGGCATTCGAATAATGGCCCACGTTCATCCTCTCGTGCGAAGCGGTGGGCGCTGCGTTTTGTGTCGGATATAGTAGACGAGAATACATTGTCTCGAGAAAAGGTCTACACGAAAAAATCGGAGTATATGCTAGCTGTTGTTGTTTAATGTGTGCAAATATAAAGATCGTCTCCAAAGAGTCGATCATGCTAAAAATCTAGGGTTTCTCCAACAGTGGGCAACAGTAGGGTTTCTCCAGCAGTTTATCATCACTTCTCAATGAGTATCGCTTCAATGGAGTTCGATCAACAACAAGAACGGAACCACCAACACCCCTATAGATGACAGGCATACGAAACACGACTATGTTCCTATGAGTGCTTGTTCATGTGTGAGTCAGAGTAAAAAGGTATGGTTATGGTGATAACATGCTGTATTGTTGTTGTATTACCTATCAGTCGTCGTCACCGTCTCGGGAGTGTAGCATATTCATATCAGCGTACTACATATGACGACGTTTACTCAGCAAATTCCAAATCTCTTTGTTTCACATTTTGAAAAGCCTCTTGGTTCGGAACCTAAGTCTCTTTCAGATGTACGCCACCTTTGCACACGGTGCGTATGCTGTAGTGGGCACGATTAAAGCCCCTTTACCATTATATGTCTGCCAGACATAGGGCTAGAAATAGCGCATGTACTAGTATTATTGAAATCAATAATTTTTTTTTAACACCGGTCTCAATGAGAAACGCGGAGTGGAAGGGACCGGGCCGTACTAACAGACACATGTGATAATACGATACATCACATGTGTCTGTTTGTACGGTGCATGGTTTCCACCGCACCCTATGTAAACGGTCTGAGTATCATGACGAGTATGACAACTGTGCTTGTAACCGCTGCGGAGAAGTTTGCACTAGATATCATGCTGCAGAATGTCCCTTTGTGCAATTATTGAATGCATTAGCCCGCGTATGAGGGCTTTTTATCCTAACACGTACTTGTACCACTTTAAAAGTTGTTATGTTGTTGATATATTACTACTATTAATTTATCTATTTTTACGTATTTTATCTGTTATATGTCGTTGATATGCTAGTCAACATGAGTGAATTAATATGATGATATCAGTACAGGGTTGTAGCCCCATAGACGGCCTCGATCTGCTAGTTCACACGCGCCCTTGACAGCTGCATTCCAGACACTGAAGCTGCAATCCGCTTTCAATTTTAAGACCCCTAACCTAGCTTTCTTATATATATATATATATATATATATATATATATATATATATATATATATATATATATATATATAAAATATATGCGGATCGAAAAGTTCTGATACATATTTATAATATTGATTTAATATCTTTAAAATAGCTCCCGCACTATGCAATGCACTTGTGCCAGCTTCAATCCCACTTGTAAAAACGTTTTTAAACACTTTACTTAGAATCCAGTTGAGTCGCTCCTGTATTTTTTCTTTATCTCCTCCATAGACTCGAAACATTGTGCCTTCAATGTTTTTAATAATTCGGCCAAACAACTAGAACCAAACTCAAACAATTACCGGCGCCACCGATTGATCTCTGTATATTGATAAATGGCGCCGTTAAGCAAAACAATTCGAATGACATTGATGGTTTCAGTTCCTTTCTTTAGAATTCAAAGTACTCTAATGTTTTTTTAGAGGAACTGGTAAAGTGCATGAAACGCAATGGGCGTCATTGTTAAAACCAGAGTAGTGTGGGACTCGCAGACAAAGTAAATTGTCGGGAGTGGCCGCAGTACTGTCTTCTCGAGATTCCTTCATCTGGCCATTTTGTCTTGACATTAAGACTGCTCGACTTTGTGCGGCAGCTATTTCCGCTTCGAAGACAAAATTGTCATAAAGAGACCGTGAACCATGATTCATGAGAAGCGTCTTGTCAAAGTGCTTGGCATGCTAGGGCATTTCTCGATTTTAGGTTCCGAGACAGTGGCTCCCGTTTAGTATTGAAAAAAAACACAGCGTCTGTAGGTACTTTACATTATCAGCCCCCCCCCCTGAGATACACATAGGGTACAAGGAAGAGTCAGTTTTATCAATACGGTATACGTGTTGCTAAAAACAGCCACCGTAGCGCATTAAGATTGCCCCAATTTTAAAATCAGGGGCTATTGGTTTTGTCCAGTATCCAGGATAGCCCAGCTGGATTGCTAGCTTGTGCTGGCTTTATTTGCTTAGGGTGCCTCTTCTTCTGATTAGCATTCCCTCTGTCCGGACTTTAGTTGAGAGTTTTCCTAATGCTAAATATTTAACCCTGAGGTTCCAGAGAATCTGTCCAGGGATTACTTGTGTGGCTGCCGTGAAAGCCGTGCGACTTGCCCGTCCGAGGTTGAGCGCAAAATAGATCTTTGGAATTTGTTAAGGCGGAGGCTCGCTGTGACCCTGGCAGTCGTGTGCTTCCATAAAAGTGCGACATTAGCATGATATTATCTGTAGCTGATGCTATGAAAAGGCACCAAGTCTAGGCTCTACGAAGCTTTGCTAAGACTTTAGACAGCTTTTTGTGGTGCCCTTCCCTGATTCTGTTGAAGGTGCTTTAAGCCGTTGAAGAAGAATTGTTTTCGTCTTTGTGAAGCCAATTCGAGACCTAGCATGCGGATCTACATCCACCAAGGTTCCGTTGGCTGATCCTTCGGTGAGATCTTCGTCTCGGGCGGTAACGATGTGCCAGATCGTCTGCGTAGGCAACGAAATAAACTCTCAGATGATGTGGGAGTCTGAGTACTCCATTGTAGGTTATATTCCACAGGGCTAGTTTCAGTACGGATCTTTGGCAGGACCCCGGTTGTGATTGCATAGTCCAGTAGGGACTGTTCGGCGTTTTCGGCACGACGCTCGAATGCATCGTAACTAGGAGGAAAAGGAACAGAACTTGCTTTTCAACCACATATATATACATATTTTTTTTAATATAGCCTTTGTGTCGGTGTAAAACGCAAGCTGACATTAGACTAATAGTAGCATTCGGCAATTTGTCCTGTGCATCGATTCAACTTTAAAATGGCAACATACTGTGCTCTAATTTTTCTCTAGTTTGTAACGAGAAACTACTCGGCTCGTATTTGGCAAAAACGGTTAGTTAGCGATGCTGTAGGGGAGAACAATTATGCTACCTTCTATTGGCGCCACGTATGTAGCAACGCTGTCAAGGCGATATTTATTAATATATTTTTTTATCAGACGCTCCCTTTAGCGTTTAGGCAGTTTGCAGGGTCTCATAGGGGGCTCAGATATTTGAAGTTCGCCAACCTAGGTATGTGTCTTTGCTTTATTTATAGGTTCTCGTATCCACTCTACATACAGAAAGTATTACTACCGTTCATTATTATTATTATTATTATTATTATTATTATTATTATTATTATTATTATTATTATTATTATTATTATTATTATTATTATTATTATTATTATTATTATTATTATTATTATGTGTAGGACAAAACAATTGTGAGGTGTGAATGTGTATCCTCGTTATTTCATGGTTACCATCTAGCTATTCTCAGCCCATCGCACCTAATATCGACGCGGCATTTCCTCTGCAAACTGCCAGTGAAAGCAGCTGCCTCAGAAATTCGTATTCGCGTATATCCCCGGTGTTTGCTCGTATTCGATTATCTAAGTCTTTTATAAATTTCCTTGTACTTCTGCTGACCGGGCCCAATGTTTCCATTGCAATCGGCACGAAATTGTATCTAGGCTTCAACTCTGTGTATTTACGCCACTTTTCTTTTACTGCATGTTCGGCAACCCATCCCGCCTCCGTCGCGCTGTGGCATAAATAAGACGGAGCGGCCGTGCAGGATACGGTTGCATCCCAAACCAGGCATTTGCCTTTTTCCTACGGTGGAATGGTCTTACCGTCAGGCCTTTTATCGTCATCTAGTCCTAGTCTGGGTTCCAGCATGCTAGGTATTGCCGGAGAGCTTTCCGGAGAGCTCTTTGAATTATTGATTTTATTTCGGTGTGCCTAGGTGAGCCAAAGCCGGGCCGACTTTGGCTCTTGATGCAGCTCAATGGGTGGAGGCCATCCTTCCCCACTGCTTTTCCACAGGCCTTCTGCTTAGCTATGTACAACCGGTGGTGAGCACTCGGGTCAACTAGCGTCTCAGCCAGCTGGCCAAATTCTATTCGGTTGCTGATCGAATACCCAGTCCACCTTCTCTTATGGGGAGACTTGCTCTTCGCCACGTACTGTCCGTGAAGTCAATGTTGAGAACTTCGCTCAATATGTCCCTCGTAGAGTCGTCATACGATTGCAGGGCGTCGGGACATTGGCTTGCCGGTGAAGTGCGTAGTGTGTAGTTGAATTTAGGGGAACCTAAACTATACCTTCAAAGGCATAGTGCCGCTTGTGAGTGCATAGCCAACAGACGAGGTCGCGTCTGTAGCAACGCGCGGCGTTAGTCTCCTAAGGTCTTGAAAATACTTTGTGGACTAAGTGGAGCCCCAAGAACCTCTAACTCGACCGTGTTAACTCGCCTGCAGCATTTGGAAAGATTGAGAACTGTCCCCCCTTCACTCGCAAACTGCAAAACCTTGAGTAAGTCAGCGGCCACCACTTCTGCCGGCCCTCCTAACGTACCATCATCCAGGTACCAGATGTTTAGCGGGCTTCTCATTTGTGCCACTAAACTGGAGATTCCTAGGCTAAACAGGGCGGGGCCCAGTGGATCTCCTTGTTGCACTCCATTTGTTGATTTAAGTGGTTCTTTGTCGCACCAGGATAGAAGTGATGGATCCCTGTAGCTTTGCTATACTAGCGGCAGGAGTTCTGGTACTTAAAGTCTTACTTCTTCTAATATTACGTCGCGTCGTATTGTGTTAAAAGCGTTGCTAAAGTCTAGCTTGACTAGAACCCGCACATGACCGTCTGTTTCGATATATGCTCGTACAGCGTGAACGGCTGCTTCCGCGCCTCCTTTTATAGAGACCCCTACTTGCCTCGGTCCTAAAGCTTTCATTATAGAAGTTTTACTAATGGCGATAGCCACCTTTGCCACAAGCCTTCGTATGGTGAGGCCACATGCTATGGGTCTGATTGAGCCGTCCTTCTTTTTTAGGGCCGTAAGGTTTGCCCCGTAAAATATTCTCAGGCATAGAGAAGGCAGGCTGCCGTTTAGTGCCGAGGCTACCAGGGAGCAGACTTCTTCTAGAAGTCTCCCAGATGAGGGTACTGAGTTGTCTAGCATGTCCCGGAGATGTCGGGGGCGCAGCCCATCTAATCCAGATCCCGATGCTACGGCGAAAGATCGGACGGCGTCAGAAACCAATTTATGATGTATAATGTGTCTTCCTGTTGTTAATGGTGCGTGGAGGGATCCTAAGTGTTCGCTTGCATCTGATAATGGAAGGGGGTGCTTTCTTCTTAATTCCTGCTCCGTGTGATCGTTGAATGGTGCAAAAGAGTCGGTCGAAAGCAAGATCCGTGCAGCGGAACGCACATCGCCTTCGGCCAATTTGCGCTCTGCCATATTTCTCCTATCGTGATCTGTATCGAGTGGTGTATCGTACTGTATAATATTACGGTTACACTCGTCTAGGAGACTTGCAAGTGTTTTCCATCGTGATTCAGTAACGTTATTTCTAATTATTTGGCATAATGTTCGGTCATTGTGCCTCCGTGCTGGGATGCGTAGCATAAGTATTGGCATTATTAGAAGCTTCTCCCAAGACGCATTGTCTTTCGTTGTGTTGAAATTGGAAATATGCTGCGCAGCATATTTCTCTGACTCCTCTGGGTACCACTTTGACTAGTTTAATGTTTCGATGCACCCGGGCCAGGGAACGGATTAGCGTAATCGAATCGAGGTTCGCATTCAGTTGCCTGTTCGGGTCGTCTTGAGCCGAAAGCGACGCAGGCGACGGCGAGTCTCTTATAGGTTGACTAGATGAAGGCCGGGTATATGTAGGGTGAAGGCGCGTCATATGCATACGTAAGCCCCGGAGTGACCTTAGGGACTTCCTGCACGTTTCGCCGGTATATGATTGTTGAGATCGTAGTTGAGGTTGATCGTGGTTTATATGGGCTGGAGGTTGGGAGCTCATGGTAAATTCGTAGTGTTCTGATGCTCTTCTTCGCTGAGGTTTTCTATCAAAATAGTGGGCGTTGGTGTCTCTTTACCTTCCATGGCTGATATCAAAAGTGCCTTTCCAGGCTCGAATTCTAAAAAGTCGAGCATTTTCGCGACCACAGGATTCTCAGTGACATTTCTATGTCCACTTGAGAGCTGGCCGCTGTTTTCTTCTGTGGAATAGGCGGCGGAAGGTGGCACAATGTTTCACCATTCTTGTCAAGTACCGGTTGTGGGCCGGCGGGCCTCACTACGTCGGCGTATGATTTCTGCCCATCCCTGCTCGTGGTGGTTGAGCTCGCGGTCGACGTATGCTCGAAGCTGGGAAAATCGACGGTTAGATTCGAAAAACGGTTAGAAACCTTTGTGTAAAGTTTCTGTCTCTCCGCCTCCATATACAGTCTTTTTACTTCGCATCGGCCATCGGTAGCCGAGTGAGCGCCACCACAGTTGGCACACCAAGCTTTTTCTCGACATTCCCACATTTGGTGGCCGGGACGTACACATCTCCTACACGTAGGATCCTCTTTCTTTATGCAGGTGGATGCCTTATGTCCGAACTTCTGGCACGAGAGGCATTGTAGTGATGAACCGGGACATAATGTAACTTTGAAAACCTAGCCTACTATGTCTACTTCGGCCCTCAGGGTATTGCTGAACCTCATTCGCACCCTGCTTGAACATTTCATTACTTTTACTACGGTATTGTCCTTCCCTACGCCAGCCGCGGAAACCTTCTCTCTGCGAACTTCTTCAACGCCTTGTTCTTTGAGGCATTCCAGAAGATCTTCTTCAGAAAACTGAGGATTATTATTATTATCATGTAGAGACATCTCGCTGTTGACTAATACCCAGGTTGACCAAGGGAATCAAGAGATTCATCAGTGAGCTGGGCCAACGGATTACAGATCTCACAGGGAATCGGCGCGAAGGCGAGTTTGTACGGCAACTGCTGTCGCTTGCAGTGTGCCGAGGAAACGCCGGCTGTATTGTCGGTTCCATAGAATAATATTAAGGGGCTAGGAAAAAACAAGGAGTACACGTTCACACCTCACAATTGTAATAATAATAATAAGTTTTAGTTCCAAAGTCCCCAAATAATAGACTAGACGGTTTAGCTGGAGACCGGCAGAGCATGTCTATAGCTTAAAGAAAACTAGCCGAGGGCGATGTACG
Source organism: Dermanyssus gallinae (assembly GCA_003439945.1). Taxonomy (NCBI): domain Eukaryota; kingdom Metazoa; phylum Arthropoda; class Arachnida; order Mesostigmata; family Dermanyssidae; genus Dermanyssus; species Dermanyssus gallinae. The sequence goes on from QVRM01006379.1 coordinate 320,611, forward strand.
CTTTGCCGCTAGAGCCCTGCTGTCATCAGACACATTTGCACCACGTAATTCTTGCACAGAGCGTGAATTAAGAAACAAACACCCGCCACTACCGGCCGTCTGCCAGGAGCGCTTGGAAACCTTCGAACAACCTTCAGTTGGATACTGCGAGAGCGTCGAAAATTCGGCGATCTTAGAGGCAATTCGCTCTGTTGCAAGCGGAGCCGGACTGGATGGACTGCGGCCACGTCATCTGCGTGACATGTTGAATCAAACTGTTCCTTTGTCAGAATGCCTGCTAAGGAATCTGAGCATTTTCTTGGGCAGAGTGTTAAACGGCACATTACCTAAATTTTGTCTACCATTGTTTTATGGTGCAAATCTTACAGCTCTTAAGAAAAAATGCGACTCAATTAGGCCCATAGCTTGTGGACTGACTCTGCGTAAGATTGCTGCAAAGATAGCAATGGCGAAAAATAAAAAGACAATTTTGAAAGCAATTCTGCCACATCAGGTTGAAGTGGCTATTAAAGGCGGCGCAGAAGCACTAGTACATGCTACACGTGCCCTCTTAGAGACTGAGGATCAAGTAAAGGTTCTGGTGAAACTTGATTTCTGCAATGCATTTAATACGTTAAGAAGAGACCGGATACTAGATGCAGTGATGAAGAAAAGTCCAGAACTTTTGCCTATGGTCTGGCAAAAATACAGAGATCCTTCACTCTTAACCTGGGGCACAACTTCAATATTGCGTTCGGAGGCGGGCATTCAGCAGGGTGACCCGCTAGGGCCTGCTCTATTTAGTCTCGGTATATCAGATCTAGTATGGCAACTACAGAGCCCTTTCAATGTGTGGTATCTAGATGACGCCACACTTGCCGGCCCTGCAAATATCATCGCAACAGATTTAAGAAGAGTGCTGCAGTTTGAAGAAGACGGGGGACTGACACTGAATACCGCAAAATGTGAGATTACTGCTGTCGGGGGCTCACTTCAGGAAAGGGAGGAAGCAATTCAGAATATCACAGAAATACTCCCTGGTATCACGCGTGTAGAGCTAAACAACTTAGAAGTTTTTGGGGCCCCCGTAAAGCAAGACGGAATTTCGCATACACTCTCTGTGAAAAAAGAAGCCCTTACCAAAATCCGTCCACGACTGACACGCTTGCATCCTCAGGCGGCGCTGTGCATTTGGACATATAGCCTAGGGTATTTAAGATTTAACTATATACTGCGTGCATGCCCTGCTTTGACGTGCCCCGAAGAATTAACGGCGTATGATGACGTCAGCAGAGACATACTTAGGGAAGTCCTAAACATAAATTTAGAAGAGAACACCGGGTAGAGAGCAAGTCTTCCGATACGTGAAGGTGGTCTGGGAATAAGGAGTGCAACTGACCTAGCTCCGGTCTGCTACGCTGCTTCACTGGTGCAATTTGGTCCGGTGGCAGCTTCGTTAGTGGAAGAGGCAGTTCGACCACAAATAAGATATGAAACCAGTAAAGCACGGGACACTATTAGAACCATGCTAGACCCGGGTCCTTTAGAAGAATATCCTAGCCAATATAACCTAGATAAGCTCAAAAGTAAAAAAAAAGAGGAGATAAATCTTAGACGAGCTTGTTTCCCGGAGACACCGCGCCGTATTCTTAGCGGCACAAGATAACTTCAGTGGGGGTTGGCTTAAAGCCTTACCCTCGCCTCAGCTCGGCACCATGCTGGATCCGAACTCTTTCCGCATGATGTCAGCACTTAGAATCGGCACAAGCGTCTGCGAGCCGTTTCAGTGCAAACTGTGTGGGGAGATGGTAGATTCTAGTGGCCTACACCCACTGAGTTGCCCGAAGAGCGCCGGTAGATCGTCCAGACATGCTGAACTAAACGGTGTGATCATAAGGTCCCTTAGGAAAGCCGGTATACCATCTACACTTGAACCGAGAGGTTTAGTGTCCGCTGGCAAAGAAAGACCCGATGGGGTGACCATTGCATTATGGTCACATGAACAGTCCCTAGCTTGGGATGCAACGGTTTCGTGCACAACCGCGGCTTCCTATTTATACCACAGCTCTGTTGAGCCGGGGTGGGTAGCTAAGCACGCGGACGCCTGAAAACGGTATAAATATGCTGTACTGGAAACAAGATATATATTTGTGCCTGTGTGGAGTGTGTGTAGTGTGTGGAGACACTAGGCACAATCAGCAAGGGAACCGAAGCATTTCTCAATAATTTAAGTAAGCGAATTTAGAAGGTCACGAACGACCGAAGAGAGGGTCAATTCTTGAGGCAAGCGTTGTCTTTGGCGGTTTGCAGAGGGAACGCGGCCTCTATGTTAGGCGCCATGGAGTGAACTAACTGTTTTAAAAAAAACTTTGCAATAATACGTTCAGACCTCACAACTGTAACATTGTTTAACATGTAATAAATAATAATAATAATAATAATAATAATAATAATAATAATAATAATAATAATAATAATAATAATAATATTAATAATATATTATTATTATTATTATTATTATTATTATTATTATTATTATCGTATGTACAGTTTCTGAGTCAATACTGTACCGTCCAATGTTGGACCATTGCTCACAACGTTTCGTACGCACGGCGTATAGTAAGTCATACAGTGGATCGTCGTGTTCATTATCTTATTTCGGCATAGAGACGTGTTGTTGTGGCGGCGAGTGCCAATGGCCTGCATCATCTGCGTCATGCTATGTGGCTCCGCAGCTGAGTATGCTATCTTTTCGTCCCTGTGTCCGACGGGCTTTCTGCCTTTAATAAATGGTATTACGCTTAGTTCATTGTCCAATGCATGTTGCATTAGACACGACATCACCTCAGATATCGATTGTGGCGTCGTTGGCCCGCACAGTCTAACTACAGACGGTCCAAATACTTAGGACTGCTAACTACTAGAATTCCTGTACGTCGTATTAGGGTACCGTCTCGGGTGATATGTTCAGCCGTTTGAGTTTCTCGGCGGCTGCGTACGGCGACACTGCATGTGCGGCAGGACGGCCGCATATGTGCCACAATGCATCCACACAACCACATCACCACCCTCGGCCCTCTAACATTACCACTTTGCTTTATTTATAGATTCTCGTATTATCCACTCTACATAAAAAAGTACTGTTCTTATTATTACTATTATTATGGAGGATACTTGTGCTCTTGCTGATCGGGCCCATCGTTTCCATGGCGACGGGTACGAAGTGATATCTCCTCATTATTATTATTATTATTATTATTATTATAAAACTTCAACCACACGCAACCCGAAGTGGTTGACATCACAGTCTGGCAAGCAGGCAGTGACCGACTCCGCGTTGATGCCGCGCTTACAGATTAATCAGCGCACGAGTTTCCTGGGAATAGTCGAGATACTCGGTCGATTAAGACGTCGCCCGCTGGGTGCAATTAACTACATGCTGCAGATGGGCAGAACAGGGACCAAGCACCTTCTTTCGCACCCGACTGCTGGTGCTGGTGACAGTCAAGGTCACACGCACACACTTGTATAAATCAAGAGGAGTCTATATATTTTTTGTCAGGCAAAATAATGAAGCAAATAGTGTGTATGTTTTATTAAATAAAAATAAGTTTGTCATTATTATTATTATTATTATTATTATTATTATTATTATTATTATTATTATTATTATTATTATTCAGTAATTAGTGGTGCAGTCTTTGTTAGCTGTAGGCGTTCCGCTGTGTCGATGTACCGCCGCTCTGAATGTACATCTCTGCGTAACGTTGCCACTCCGTTACATTTTACGAAGGTGGAGAAGTCGTTTTCCCGTAGAACCGCTTTGATGTGTGTACATAGCTTACTACTACTACTACTACTACTCCAAATTCTGAGTATAGTGGATAAACTTTTGGAGTAAATACAAATGAATGGCACATTACAGAGAGACAAGAAGTCACCGGGCAATATGGCAAAGAGGTTTGATGTTGTTCAGACGTTCACTCGACAAAAGAAAAGTATTGTACAGAAATTTCACTCAACAAAAAATACTGTGCCTGATATGCTCCCGTAAAGTATTAAAAAATTTGCACACTTTTTACGCATACAAATTACACCAGATCTCGTCTGTGTTGCAAGTCGTCAATTCTTACTGTCAATTTAATGGACCCGTAACCATAGTCGGCGATTTTAACCTACCTCAAATTAACTGCTGTTGAAACGTTCTCAGCTATAACAATGGGTCCCCCATTCGGAAACTGTTGTCTTGGGAACAACCTGGTCTAGCTGATCGATTGTCCCATGCATCAATCTGGGTCCACTCTCAATCTCATTTCAACAACAGACCCTGACACGATTAACTCCATTGTAATATCTCACCTGATCATTAGCTCGGACCACAAACTTGTATTTTTCGGTAACAAAAATCGACGTTACAGAGACGGTTCAGTTGCTCAACAGAGTCAACTTCCAGAAAATGAACATTGAGGTTTTATAATAAATTCACCCGATGCTGCCGTTTCCTAATTGACCGCTTTACGCCAACTGTCGTCGAAAGAAGGATTGAAACCATTCGAGCCTATGTATCGCGTTTCGATCAACTCATCGCTTCGTCGCCGGACTCCGAATCGTGTTCTTCTCTTCACCAAAAGCTCACGAGAAGGCAACAAAGCGACTTCACATTCTGACGGAGTTGAATATAAACGTCAAAGACAGCAGGGCTCTGTTCCGATACGCCAACATGCGGATTACCATCACCTAAGCCCTCCCGACCCTGGAGTCAGACTCGCGCTCTGCGTCGAAGGACGAGGATAAGGCCAAGCTACTGTCATCGCATTTCTCGTCTTTGTTCAACTCTGCTGCAGTAACCAGCGCATCTCCCAGGACAACGGTTTATAGTTCGATCATTCACCGCGACTCACCGATAGCGTTCAACACACGTGACATTTGTTTGCAATTGCAGCGTTTAATGCCCAAATGCAGCCACACGCCTGAGGGCATCTCGCCTATATTGTTTAAAAACTAGCCATATTTTTAGCAAAGCCTTATAGCTGATTTTTCGAGCGTTCGTATTATGATTCTAAAATTCCTACGTTTTTCAAGCAATGCATTGTGACCCCGATGCATACGAAGGGGCTCAAAAACGCCTTGAGAATTATTGTCTAGCGTGCGTCGCTTGCACAGTTTTCGAGAGAGTTCTAGTCCGGCGCATTACCAATTAATTACTGTAGACAATTTCTTTGATGCGGCGCAACATGGTTTTGTGTCTCAGCGGTCTGCGCGTACACGACTACTAGAGATGACGTTGACGATTGTATGCAGCCCTCCGTTCACAAATGTTTCGTTGTAACACACGGCTACTCCGAGCTAAGCTACTTAGTCAACGGGTCAACACTGCCAATGTGACGGGGGATCTTGGAGTCCTAATCTCGGCGGACCTCACCTTCTCCGCACACATCAAAGAACTAGTCAAAGCAGCTTGTTCCGCTGTTGTATTGTCAAGGAGCCTAGGTGTATTATTCAAACTTGTATTCAGCCGTATGACATCCATATTTGTGTAAATACATAGGTATGATCGAAAGTGTACAAAAGAGTTTTTTAAAGAGATTCCACAGATAATGTGACCACGAAACGAGCGACATTGTACTACCCCTCTTAATGGGCACACTCAGGGCAAACGGGATATGGCGCCACTTATGGGCGCAAGTCTTATTGATAATTTCTTTGAAGTAAGACCGAACAATCGCATGAGCTGCCTTGCAAGAACGAAGCACATCAATAATGTGTTCGCCTGGCGCGTGGCTAGGTATATTCACAACAGAACGACTGCACAGAAATATATATAATTAGTTGAGGTTCCATTCCCCGCCTCCGATGTTGGATCTCCGCAAATTCCAACAGGCCGGTTTTGACGCCATTCTTTGCGGCACCGCTTACGGTCAGCGTAGTACTACTATTCAGCTAGCTATTCTCCGGGCTGTCTCTGTGCGGTTAACACACAAATTGTTTGTGGTAAATTATATTTCTAAATTTAGAATTAATATTATATTTATATCATGTTACGACCATGGACGATGAGCCTGCGACCAGTCATTCCTCACCCTTGATTACAAAAGAGCTTCCGTAAACTATATATATATAAGCCGACTGCCTAAGATCTATTGCCCCATCAGGTGCCGCCTTGCCCACAATAGGCTGCAAAAAACTTTTCGACAGTGCTGCATAGCAAGCAACCGTCTGCAACTCCCATTTAAACATGGCAGCAGAGACTATGATAATACAATCAAGGCCGGCACACTTTCTTTCGTCACGACTATACACCAACTAGAACTTTGGGCCACAGCCAATCTTGTTATTATTTTTATTTTTATACTTTCTAAACGATACCATTGCACACATTACTAATAAACTAGTATTAAAACGAGTAGAGTATTATTATCACTGTTATTATTATTGCTTGGTTTGCCCTATTACAATATTTGGTGCATAAGCACGCTATTGTACGGCTTCCCCGAACGAGAAGTTAGAAAGAAAAGTCACTTCTTTGGAGAAGGGTACAGTACGATTTTCTTAAAGCAAACTATTCACTGGAAGCGACAGATGTACAGGAATCGCGGTCCTACTTGCTGATTCGTCAATGCTTTAGTTCAGGTTCAGCGCAATAAAATTGCCCGCCCATCACATTTTAACGTTCGACCGAGCAGTCTAAGAGGCCGCCTTTCGGTGACCCTTAAACCCCTGTCGCGTGCACAGAACGCGTAAACAACAGCTTTTTTGCCTGGCGCTTGGCCAAACTGATCTATCGAAAAAGTCCACTTTCACACACGTACGTAGACTAGAACGTATGCCAACGAGATGCTAACTTAACCTTACAGCTCCTCTCTACCATCGTCTTTAGAAACAAAATGTTCTCTACTTTATATAAATCTGTATATATATATATATATATGGTGGATCAAAAAGTTTGTAGCATTGCCTGGCTACGATATAAAAAAAAAACATGTAACAACTACAGCAACGACAATAACCGTTTTATGGAAGTAACAAAAAAGATGTCATGTGGATTGAAACCGAACTGTGTTTGAAGAAGGTTGCGCAACTCTACCACGCCAGAGACTCCCGTGACACTAGAGCAGAACGAGTAGCGTGCTGTGATTGAAGTTGTGCATGTTTTAGTAGAAAGAGGCTTGAGTCTTTTCTTATATATGTTTAAAGCTTCAAATGCATTACATATAACAGTTTTGTGGCGTGTGTGAGACTAACAACATCGGTAAGCGTTTCTTCAAAAAATGTCTTTTTTTCGAAAGTGAAAAACCATACTAACAATAACCGGTTTTCTAAAGGAATCTCTGCTAAAATCCGCTATTCTTTGAATTGTACGCCTTTTCTAAATTCACTTTCTACGCAAAATCTACTCGCTGGCGGCCGTGCTCAACGTAGTTTCATACCGCATATATCTTATATACTTAGGTAAATTCTACGTTAGGTATAACGTTTACGTCGTGCTTTATTGCTGATGGTAAGAACAAAACAAATATTTGGCGTTAGAATGTATATCCAGCTTTCTAGTTCACTATGTTACGCAAATCGACCTTGACCTCCATCGTACTACAATAGCACTACAATAGGGCATGACGGAACCTTAATCAATACACCAAACCTTCTTGTAAATAAATAAAATGTATCGAATTGAATTGGTGCATTCTGTTCATTAACGGTACAGCTTTTGGTACAGCTTTTAAATATTATAATGTCTATCTTTATATTTTTTTCTCTGGCAGCGCTTCCTTTGAAATCGTCAAACAGCTCTAAAGTGAAGGGGGCCGCAGATCTCCAAGGCGGCTCTTAAGTTTGCTTTTTTTTGTCAAACAAACGTTTGGTGAAGTCAGACCAATAAAAATAGCTATCTATGGGTGAGAGGGGAGGCGTACTGTCTGGGAAAGCAGCAACGACTAAAAGCTCTAAAGCCTGGGCTTTGCTAGGCCTATTTGGGTGGGAGAGGTACAAGAGTGCTAAATCTGATTCGCGCCCGTTCAGAATGCCCAAACGCGTTGGTCTGCACATGAGATACACGGGCTGACATGGTTCTAAATAAGCCACCCACTCTGCCATCTCAAAGAGCATGAATGGGCCTGCCGCCCTACAAACGTCATCAAATCTTCGAGATAGAACCAAAAAGGTTCAGCTTTTAGAGCTTTTGGATCGGAAACTCCCTGCACATTTAGACGCTTCACAGTACTTTCAAAGCATAACGATTGGCATACCTAATCCTACTAAATGCAAATAAACGCGCAATCGCGCTTAACTCAGTGTATGTCGTACGATTAACATTATTCGGCGGAGCTAGATATGTGTTTATGCGTACATGTATATATATATATATATATATATATATATATATATATATATATATATATATAAGGTGAATATTTGAAATAAAATCGGTATGATAGTGACTTTTTGTAATCAGTTCAATAACGTTAATGCACGTCAACGTTAGTCTTTAGTTCGCTGATGATTCACGGGACTATGAGGGTACACATTACTCTTCAAAAAAACTACACAGAAAGGGACTAACAGCGTTAAATGGCAAGATCTAGAAGGCCAGTAAATGTCCCCGTTACGTGGATCGGAGAGACACGCACCAGACTCTGGTTGAGTGCGCTGAATTGTGCGCGTTATTCCTCACTCCGGCATATAGAACAGGCGGTTACGCAACTGCTATCTCCGCCGCAATGCTTTGAGCAAGATACTTACTTAGAGCGTTTGATAATCAGTAATGCGCTATCACCTATTTGCTCAAAGGTGCTGCTAGCCTTCCGTATCCGTTTTTTTTTCATTGTTAGCATCGTTTTGACTTGTAACAAGATATAATCACCAGTCGTAATCATAGTGCTGTTACACTAGCGCTTATACTGCTATAAAGAATGATAGCGTTTGGCTTACGATAATAATTTGAAAAAAAATCCTTTTGGGACTGACTCTCAGCCAAGATTTAAGGTCCATCGGACTGCCCTTTGCATTGCTTCATAAACGGGCCCCCATACATACAAATGTGGGGCAACGGTGGGGCTCGAACCCGCGCACCTATGTGTCTCGTCCGGTCGCGAGGCGCAGACGCATGCCACCACGCCACCGGGCTCGACTTACGATGACAGTCTATGGTCGCATAACAAACCGGCCAGCTTTGCGTACTACATAGTGCATGCAAAGCTTTGCAGTCACTTCCAGGTGAGGGAATCTAAGCGCTGCGGCGCCACCGATTGGTCCGATCACTTCCCCCCCCATTTCTTCACTCTTCGCTCTGCCACTCGGCGCTGCTGCCTACACTTACTTGTCAACGGCGTTCGATTCGTTCCAGTTAGTAGTGACGGACCACCAGCCACGAACAAGTTCGTACAGGTTGCATTGGCTGCACGGCGTTCTTGCGATTCGTTCGGGGTCGGCCATTGAAGTTGCTACCTCTGCTGCTTCTGCTGTCTTCGTCGTCGTCGTCGTCGTTGTTGTTGTTGTTGTTGTTATTGTCGTCGTTATTGGTGTTGATGTTGTTGTTGTTGCTGCTGCTCATGATCTTGTTGTTGTTGCTACTAACCGCTAACGTTGTTGGTCCTACCGCTGTTGCTGTTGCTGTTGTTGCTGATCTCGGTGTCGTAGCCAGGGCTTACCTTGAGTTGAGCTGACAATCGGCGTTGGGCAACAACAACAACAACAACAACAACCAACGACATCGGTGGCGGTGCCGGCAACGCTTTTCTCTCCGATTTTTACCACTTCCTACTACATTTTCCACAGCGCTGACAGCTCCGCAACTAACCGAACTCTATGCCGAACATAAAGCTCTTGGGAAGTGGACGTCGGCAACAAGCTGAATCAGACGTCCCCCAGGCTCTCCTTCTATACACACATTTGTGTATATATATATATATATATATATATATATATATATATATTGCTATCGTCTTCTTTATTACATGCACGAGGGAATATGGTCCACGATCGATATTAAAACAATCAGATAGATACAGTACGCATATATGTATATATATATATATATAAATATATATATAGATATATATATATATATAATAAAAATATATATATAATATTAGATAGTAGATATATAATTATTATATATAATAGATATATATATCTTATATGTATATATATATATATAATATAATATCAATATATAATAATATATATATAATATACTTATATAATATTATAATCATATATAATAATTATTGCCGCTCTTACCCACCATCGGAAAGCTGTGTAGACAATGACCGTTGCCGTTCGCGTGCTTGCTTGCCTCTGGACAGACCACGCGTCGTAGTGGGCGCGTTTTTGCCAGCATTACCAGCCAACCAGAGAGTGAATCACCTACCGCACCGGAGAGCGGCCAAGCGCGGAAGTTGCTATGCTGTTTAGTTTGATTTCGCTTGAGCGTCTCTCTCTCTCTCTCTTTCTCTCTTTCTTTCTCTCTCTCTAGCCCTTTTTCTATCGGTCTCTCGGAAGAGAACCCGGAGAGGATGAGATAACACACTCCACACCCTGCTTCTCTGCTTTCAGCACTCACTGTCTCTGGAGAGTTAGTCCCACGGCTAGCTCTCAGATACTCTCTGCTCCGCGAGTGCGTCTCTCGAACTACGGCGATGAGGTCGGCATCGGTGTCGACAACCAGTAGGCGCCGATGATACGATACGTAGCGTGGCTGTGTATCGCGGTGCAATCCTATGAGACCACTGCCGATTGTTAGCCTGCTAAACTAAACTCAACTTAACCTCGGCTGCTGCCACATCGGCCGGTCACTAAGCCGCGCCGAGTGATAGCGTTAATGTCACTGTCCGTTCCTCTCTCTCCCATTTTCCTTCTCTATAGCGCTCTCTCCGTGGCCCGCTCTCTACGTGATTTGAACTAAGTAACGTCTACAACAGCAGTAACAACGAAAACGAGAACAACAACGACGACAACGACGACAACAACGACGACAACAACAACGACAACAACAACAGCAATTGCTTGCAGCTTGCCGAACATTGAACTTTTGTAATTCACTCTACGGTGTTGCTACTAGAGACCGCTTTTTTATATAACGCAAACACAACTAAAGCCCGTATAGAGTATTGTAGATGATACAAATATTTAGAATTTTATATATATATATATATATATATATATATATATATATATATATATATATATATATATATATATATATATGCGAGAGTCAAGGAGAAGAGATAGACATTTTTAAGCAAGCTATATACGTAACACACTGAATTCTAAGCTCATTATGTGTTAAGAATAGTAACGTATATCTGAAGCTCCATGGATAGTCCCACTGCATCTTTCGTGGTCATGTAATATGGCAGCTTTCAAGAAGGCAACATTTTGCCCTCTTGGAAAATATGCAAAGACGATTTCTTCACAGGGCAAACGCAAGATGTGGAATCAAACACAAAGCAAGACAAAAGAAACAACTAAATCGACAAACAATTAAAAGCGAGGAAATTCGGGAAAAGTGTTTGTATTAGAACTAAGATCTGTATCAAACTGTGACATGTAGTGTCTACACCAACCACCTCATTACCTTTAATGACACAATGAATAGAGAGATTTTCATTCATATCACCGATTTGCCGCCCTGCATATTGAGGTCGCCAAACAACCACGAATTGTTACCACGAATATTGTTCTAGCCGCCATCGGGCGCTGCCACGTTGGGTGTCAATGGTAAGCCGCTACCGAAAGAAATAGGCCCTGCATAGTTATTTATCGCCTCGAACTGCTAAGATCAGCTTCTCCAACGTTTTGTGCTGGTGGTTGTGGTCAGCGGGAGTCATCAGTGACCCGCGCAACCTGGTCTGTACGGAACGCAGGAATAGGCAGAGGCTTTGTGCTACGCGTGCAGCGACTCAATTTGCTGACGGAGCTTGTTTGCGCGGCCAGAGCACGATGCGTTTCAACCGTGTCGGTTGCGGTAAGGATGCCGTGTGCGGCATAGCTTGCTTTTGTCTTCGTTTTTTTCTCTATTTGATGGTAGTCCCCGTCCTGAAGGTGTCAAATCTTCATCTAATCTGCACCGTAGCGAATGCTTTCAGCGACAATCCATTTTTTGGATACTTTTATGGCAACATCTTATTGTTTCATATTATATAGCAATTATTTCGCTTTGATGTATATATATATATATATATATATTTAATAGCGGCTGCATTTATTGACTGAGCTAGAAGTACCTCAGTAAAATTTATCCGTTTATAGCGAGAGGTGTAACATTTGTTAAAAGTACTCTTTGAGAGGAATGAACAACGTTGACTTGAAAAAGCCACCGGCATATATATATATATATATATATATATATATATATATATATATATATATATATATATATATATATATAAAAGAATTCGACTTATATTTTTGTAGATAACCTAGTAGAAAAGCGCACTTTGCGTTGCCCGCACGTGGACCTTGTTTGCAACGGAGCCTCGTTACGTCTTTTTGGTCACCTCGCAACTTGATTTCTATATTTTGAAATATGCTAGTACAGCGTTTCCAGCAAAATCTTCAGAGGCTGTATTTCAAGTACAGACCTCTTGTGTCGAGGGCGAATGTCTTTTCCCTTACCCGCCATTTTTTCTCGCTCGCCCTTGCTCTCCCTTGAACGGACCTTAGCACGTTAATTTTATTGCCGAGATGGTGGAAACGTCCTTGAACGAGCAAACGAGATGGTATGGCCACTATTCAATCGACCAAATTTAGAACCCCAACAGCTAAAAACAGAATTACGCAAGAGTGGCGGAAGTTGATGATTCAGAATAAGCGGTCCGATAGACACAGGCTTCGTAGAAACATTAACAGCCTATTGCTGTTTCACTCGTTTCTCAGACGACGTTCACTACTACCGCTTGGTTTAGGTACAGTAAAATAAGGGCAGTTACGCGGCAAAGTCAAAGACCGTGAAAGAAAGCAGGCAAAGTCAAAGATCCTGAAAGAAAAAAGAATGTACAAATCATGAAAACAATAAAGCCTTTTAGAAACACGTCCGTTTCAATGATGAGATATTGAACTACGACAACCAGAGGGGCCGCGAAAGTATCAATAAACTTATGGAATGGAATTTGCCAAACACGTTTCCGCTACAGTCGAGTGAATCTGACTTAACGCTTTTAGCAGGAATTTGCAGTTCCCGAGTTGTGAGAGCACTAAAGGGAAATGGGTCGGGCTCTGAGCTTCCTCGGTTTGAGAGAAAACTGTCGAGCGGCTGCTGGAGAGGAAATTAAGCATGGATATAGTTTTAGCACTGATAAGAAGAAAGTATTTATTCATTGCGTCCACTTTCTCTCAGATCTTTTCCAGCATCGACTTGTAGTTCACTGCGAACTCCGAACTTCTTGCCACGGCCGCAGATTTCATTAAAAAAGCCCCAGAGCTTGGCATGGTGGTCACGAACAGTAATAAACTGCTCTTCGTAGTAGGTGCTCTTTGCCACTAATTCAATTCTACCTTGACACCACGTGCAATCGCCGAAACGCCTTTTTGTCATCCGCGGACCACGTGCTAATCTATTGACGACGTGCGCGGCCGACAGTATGCCTAAAACTAACCAAACTGTTAGTGAACATGGTGAGCGGTTTACTTTACCTTTTCCTAAGCCATTTCTTAGCCCTACAATCGCTAAACGGTAGCCAACGTTTATGATAGTGTGACTCGAACGGTTCGATAAGGTCCGTTGAGTCAACAACAAGTTACCAATTTATTCTAGTGACACTATCTTAAAATATTTGCTGGCTGTCCTTATCGAGCCTCAGAAGGACACGAATATATCGCTCACAACTCGGGCCATGATCCATGCACGAACCAGGTGGCACCGCGTCGGGTTTGTCATTGGACCAATGTATGCTCATTGACCTTGCTTGCAAATCAAAATCAGTATGTTTTCGCGCAGGAGTACGTCGGACAGATTCTCAGTCGTTGCTACAAGATCGGCGAGGATATCCATCGGACTGACCAGCATTAGAATACACCCCGACGACATAACCATAAAAACCAATCCTGTATCCACGATTCCACCAAATTGAGTACACTATGAACCCGCCTTTAGCTCCAGGTTGGCACACAGACACACTGGTGTAGCCTTGCATGTTATATAACGTTATGCTTATCAAACCAGATCTTACCATCTAAAGAGGAGAGCACGAGATCATCGAATTCGATTCAGATCGGAGGTCCCGTGCACTTAGATGTAACCCTGCATGCGTAGCAGACAAGGTCCTGCTGAGAAGTTGTCGAACCGAATTTTGAAAGATCTGCTGTGTAGGTAAGAGTGACACCATTAATGTGTAAGTGTAAAATTAGCTATTAGCGTCTCTATGAGACAATATTTGCTTCTCATCTTCTACGTAACTTCCCGTAAGCTAAATTTCCAGTTCCCACAGACACGGCGGCAAAAAATAAACATTTAAGTGGTGTCTGACAAAGCTTAATAAGCAATCACAATATACATTTTAAAGTATTTATTTCTATTGTAGACGTTCCGTAGAATTTAGCGAAATTGTCTTGCATCGTTTGTTGATACTGTTCTCTTAAAATTCTTAGATAATAGGTTGATCTCGGCAATACCAACAAACCACGTCTTTAATAAAAGGTTGAATGCCAGCGATCGAGTGAACGATAAGTAAACCGATGCAAGTCAGATTGGGACAGGCAAATAATTGGGTTCTGCCCAACTAAATGCATGGAAAATTGCATTTGGAGATCGTCTAAAAAGAGAGCTGATCCTTATGACTGATAGCCATCGATGCTAGGCTATAAACACGTAGCGACTCTAAATACATTCATATTAATGAATGTATTTAAAGTCGCGTCTCTCCAAGCCTTACTAAAGTAATGCCGAATACGGTAAGGGGAGGCTGCATAAGGCAAGCTTTGGCAACAGTGAAAGGCTTCACCGTACTACGCTGGCCTGCCCGAGGAATAGTGTTAACATTGACGGGAATAAATTACGACTGAAATTAGTTAAGACCTATCAGACGATTTAACGCCAGTTATCTCTGTTCTGACTAGAATTCTAACGTAGGCCCAAGCGAAAAGCAAGATTAGATATGCCGCGAAAAGCGAAACCAACTACGTTTCCCCAGCGTGCCACTCCGCAAGATAGTAATAGGGGCAAAGAGCCGGAGGGAAATTGAGTGGCCCGTCATAGAAGATGGTTTTCAGGGAGCCAAATTTTCACGTTATGCAGGCGCTGATAGGCCACGAATATTATTTGAAGTACCCTACATACAGAATCGGGAAGCACTCAACCTAGCCGGCGTGCTCGAAAACTGACGAGAGCAACGACGCAACGACGCGACGACGATACGGTAAAAGCAGTCCGCCCGAGGTTCGCCAAGTCCGTAAGGAAAGCTTCCAGAGACACTTGTAGCCAAGGGTGATACTACGTGATACCCGAGGACGAACGGGCTTGGCACACTATTAATAACTTTATTCACATACACCAGTCAGATGCACGACGTGCATCAGGCTCATGCTCACATGAGCTTCCTGGTTCTTTAAACAACGAAAACATTCGGGCCAAAGTATCATTGCCTGCCCTGATTGCTTTAGTGTTCGTTGGCATTCAGCATCGTTCACTTTTAACCCGCGAAGAGAGAGAGATATATAGATATAAACAAGGAAAGAAAGAGAGAACGAGAGCTATCAAAGCCGTTCGATAGCCGGCTGGCTGCAAACAGCGCCCCGCTAACCCCATACGCCTCACCCCCCGTGAGCGTAGTGCGCTCTGTGTGAACATGATTGACGGAAGCCGTTGTCCTGGTGGATCTACTGTCCTGGTCTGAGTGGGCTGGGCTGATTGGGCTGGACGAGGTTTGAGCAGCAGCAGCAACAGCCACAACGGTGGAGACCCAAATCGGAGGTACCAGAAATAGTAACGCCTAAATAGTAGTAGTACTATTAGCAGAAGCTGTCGAGGCATAGCTGTACCGTGGTGGTGCACAAATACCACAAGCAAAGGTACTACAGCCAGTACGTTGTAGCAGCTATTCCCGTTGTAACGGCTGACCGGAGAAGCCACTACTACTACTACTACTAAAATTGCCAAAGATGAACTAGCAGTAAGATACTAGAGAGAGGGAAAGAGAGAGATGGGAGGCGGGCAAGTAAAACAGAGAGAGAAGGAGAGAGAGGGGCAAGTAAAACAGAGATAGAAGGAGAGAGAGGGGGGCAAGTAAAACAGAGAGAGATTGAGAGAGAGGAGGGCAGGTAAAACAGAGAGAGCAAGAGATGGGGGGAAGAGAGAACGAGACATTCCCGAGCTGATTATTTATGTAGGTAAATGAAACCTCTCAATTGATCGATCGAACGGAGCGCGTCTACACGAAGCTTCTACACCGCCCTTACCGCTATCCGTAGTAGGTGGACGTGCCTTGCTTACATGATCAGTAGTGGTCGGCGGTGAAGCGGCGGGGGCGGCGGCCGCGGCGGCCGCTATCCGCTACGCTACTGCCTATCTACTTACCTGACTGTCTGTCACTCATCTTTCTCTGTATGCGGAAGAGGAGGAGGAGGAGGAAGACGCGTCTTAATGCACGACAAACACAACAACAACGACAACAACAACGACAACAACGACGACAACGATGACAACGACAACAACAACAACGACGACAACGATGACAACGACAACAACAACGATGACAACGACAACAACAACGATGACAACGACAACAACGACGACAACGATGACAACGACAACGACAACAACAACAACGACAACGACAACGACAACAACAACAACAACAACAACAACAACAACAACAACAACAACAACAACAACAACAACAACAACAACAACAACAACGACGACGACGAAGTGGTCTCTGCGCAGCCGCTGCCGCAGTTGTCTGCACCCTGTCTGCTCTGCGTACCCTGTAGGCAGTAACCGCGCGATGACAACAGGAACAACACAAGGCCTCGCGACCAACAGCGACTGACGATTGCAAATACCTAAAAGGAGTCCTGGAGCCTGATTGGCTCTCAAGCCAATCAGACTCAACGATAAATCCAATCACGTCATGGTAGTCGTTGCAGTAATAGTAGTAGTAGTAGTAGTAGTAGTAGGAAGATAATGGTGGTGGTAGTGTATTTGAACAATATGCAGATTTCCCCTGTTCTTCGACGACTAGGTCGATGATTGTGAACATGAGAAACGTAAGGGGAACACATGTGTGTAGTAGATGTAAATGTACGTCTGCACGAGTATATATACATATATATATATATATATATATATATATATATATATATATATATATATATATATATATATATATATATATATATATATATATATATACATATATACAGGGTGTTGC
The DNA here is from genome assembly GCA_003439945.1 of Dermanyssus gallinae. NCBI lineage: Eukaryota > Metazoa > Arthropoda > Arachnida > Mesostigmata > Dermanyssidae > Dermanyssus > Dermanyssus gallinae. The sequence goes on from QVRM01006379.1 coordinate 337,953, forward strand.
AGAAACACATAGAACGAAGCTTAAGTAAAATCGGGACGTGGATGAAACAAAACGGACTTGTAATAAATCACAGCAAAACTAAGTTTATACAGTTCGAACTCCGAAGTCGTCCGGCTATTGCACACATGAATTCCATACAACTACACAACCATCTCGATATAACCAGCTCTATGCATTGTCACTGCCCCTTAATCGAACGAACTGATACGATAAAATATTTGGGAATGATGATTTCGAGCAACCTATCTTGGCAACCACACGTCAATTACATTGCCAAGAAAATTAGGAAGGGCGTGGCAATATTAAGCCAGATAAGAAACTCAGCGACAGTAGCACTAAAACTCGAAGTATATCGTGCACTTGTGGAGAGTTACTATCGATATGGACTAACGCTATACGGTGGTTATTATCTGACAATATTACAACCATTAATCGTCCTGCAGAAGAAAGCCATAAGATTGGTCTGCGGTGCTGAACGCAGCGTTAATGCAGCAACACTTATGGACAGTTTAAAGGTTTTGCCTTTTCGACATCAGTACGCAGAATCAGTGCTATCCCATTTTCTTCTGAAAGAGGCACATGTTGGGCGTGAGATACAAGATAGACAAAGATCAAGTCACCAATATCTTACCAGAGCACGCCAACATGGCACCCTCAATTTGGAAAACATAAAAAGTGAAACCATAAAAAGACGGGCTGCCAGTCATTTTATTAAGCTATTAAATAGTTGTCCTGATAACATACGACAACAAACAAATGAGACCACTAGACAAATCAAGAAACAAATACGAGAACACATTACATCACTCAGCCAGGAGCAACTGTCCAGTTTAATTGAATAAACTAACATTTCAATAACACAAAATGTATGACACTTAAAAACTACGCATTACGCACAAACACATCATCACATGAAATGCAAACACAGACAACATGTAACCACCGTAACGAGTTTCCACATGAACGCCCACACACATTTCAGCAGCCATGAGACAGCACAACTACACGTATGCAGACGCGCGTGTGCAGATGTATGTGTATATGTATATATATATATATATATATATATATATATATATATATATATATATATATATGTATGTGTATGTATATATGTATGTGTGTATGTGTGTGTATGTGTATGTGTGTGCACATGGTGGTATAGTCATACGTGCCGAAGACGTGACATGTGGGAGACAGCGACGCGAGCCTACACATTGCGTCACTTGGCGGCCTTTAAGTGTACTGTCCATGGCCGAGGCGGGTGGCCATATCTGATTATCCACGAAGACCATGAAATACAACTTCAAGCGACCACTAATATTATATATTTCGACCAGATCTCTGAACACTCAGGCAAAATATTATTTACTGGCTATTATTATTATTACTATTATTATCATTATTATTTTTAACTACTATTATTTTTTTTTTAAACATAAATATGATATGTAGGTAACACGGTGTTAAGAAGATGGAAAGAAAAATAAATCATATGTATTGGATGTTCCAGTGCTGCGTACACGGGCTTTCAGCCTTACGAACCACACGACTATAATGTTGTAATACACATAAAATACTGTGAATAAAACGCACTTAAAAAAAAAAAAAAAAAAATTTCATAATAGAATATACAAATTGTAGAGCTCGTTAAAGCAAATATTTTTTCCAATGGAACATGGTCTCTGAGAAGTCTTGTTTCGGAGTGAGAGCGAAATTACTACAATTTGTGACACTAGTGTTTTTGCCCGACATAGGAGCATAAAATGTGCTGTTGCGAGACAACCAGTCCTCCTATACAGAAACTAAACACACTGTCGGGTTCGTGAGAAAATTCTGCTTCTTCCGAAGAATATACAAGACCGGTCAGAAGATGCGACACGGTCGTTTAGAAGAGAATTCGTCAAAAATGAAGTTTTTTATTAGCTTTCACGCCAAATACTTCAGAATCATAACCCTACGACCACCCACGTGTTCAAAGCTAACATATTCAGCAAATGCGCATTTCACGACGATCATTTTGGTACCAAACTTATGGCAATACGAGCTGTGGTTGCAGAGTAATTACGATTTTTCGGTGGGATGTCCAGATTAAGTGCATGAAAAATGACTGTGTGGCGACGTTCACTACCGCCGACGTGTCGCGCGACAGCCGCAGCGCGTCATTTTCATGCACTTAATCTCGACATGTTCGACGAAAAATCGTAATTATTCTGCAACCACAGCTCGCATTGCCGTAAGTTTGGTACCAACCAATAAAAAACTTCATTTTTGACGAATTCTCTTCTAAACGACCGTGTCGCATCTTCTGACCGGTCTTGTATATTCTTCGGAAGAAGCAGAATTTTCTCACGAACCCGACAGTGTGTTTAGTTTCTGTATAGGAGGACTGGTTGTCTCGCAACAGCACATTTTATGCTCCTATGTCGGGCAAAAACACTAGTGTCACAAATTGTAGTAATTTCGCTCTCACTCCGAAACAAGACTTCTCAGAGACCATGTTCCATTGGAAAAAATATTTGCTTTAACGAGCTCTACAATTTGTATATTCTATTATGAAAAATTTCTGCAACACCCTGTATATATATATATATATATATATATACATATATATATATATATATATATACATATATATATATATATATATATATATTATATATATATATATATATATATATATATATATATATATATATATATATATATATATATATATATATATATATATATCCTCTGCATTTCTGCTTATAGCAGGCCCGTTCACACATTTACGTTAAGTAATTTAGACGATCTCAAGAATAGGTACGTCGTTAGTTAAGAAAGCTACTGGCTTTGCGGCTTGCTATGTTGTTTCGGTGCACTAACGTGTGCTATCTAGATGACGCCACGCTTGCCGGCCCTGCGAATATCATTGCGACAAGAAGTTTGATTAAGATGGGGGACTGACCCTGAATGCTTCAAAAATGTGAGATTACTGTAGGGGGCTCGCTTTAAAGAAGAGAGGAAGCAATTCCAAGGCCATAGAAATACTCCCCTGGCATCACGCCTAAACAAATTAGAAGCCACGTCCCCCCTACACACGGCCAAAGACATCATCTGTCTCAAAAACATGGCCTCGCGTCGATCACCCGTAATATCTTCTATACGCTTTCCAATATCCTTCAGGATTTTCGCCGTACCTGTGCTAATGGGCCCAAGTGTCTCCAATGCAATGGGTACAAAGTGGTACCTCCTTAACAGCTCGAGATACTTTCCTCGTTTTTCAGAGTCCGCGCGTTCTGCAACCCATCCAGATTCAACTGCGCTGTGACGTAGATACGACAAGATACGCTGTGCATGAAACGGCTACATCCCATGCAAGGCTTTTACCATGTGACCATAGCGGAATGGTGACCCCGTCCGGTCGTAGCTCACTACTTCCATAAAGACCTTTCGGCTCGGGTGTGGATGGTATCCCTGCCCTTCTAAGGGCTCTTCTATTATTATTATTATTATTATTATTATTATTATTATTATTATTATTATTATTATTATTATTATTATTATTATTTTAAACAAGGGTTTATTTTTGTATCAATATATACATGTATCCCAATGTACTCGTATACTATATTAATTATATAACATCTACAATAATTCCTATATTATTATTGATTGAGTGTCGTAAATGTATTGTATAATGGTAATCGTTTTTTTAACAGGGATTTATTATTATTATTATTATTATTATTATTATTATTATTATTATTATTATTATTATTATTATTATTATTATTATTGCACAAAAAGTCATCTGTCGTTTGAATCAAGGATGCACTCAAAATGACAAACAAATTGAGGAGAAGCTCTTTGAGTCAACAGCGGAGCCAAAATGTTGTAGATTTTTTAAAGGATGGCGATAATAAAGGGAGCTTGTTGGTTAACTCAGCGATCACCTGCTCTCTCTTCTGGTTGAAAAAAGTTTGGCGGCTAAACGCAGAAGGGCCTAAGGCGGCTAAAGCACTTAGTGGCTGCAACGTTCCCCTGCTGACAACAGGTACATGACGTAATTTTAACCATACCGAGCATCAGGGAAGTCGGCCTGCTGTATGCCGGATGCAACATGAGATAGAGGGCCCAGGGGCTCTTGGAAACCTCGGTCAAGAGGTTTCCAAGAGCATCCTCGTTTGTTTAAGTTAAAAGCATGTTTAAGCAAAAATCAATTTTTTTACGTCAACCTCTTTGTTGTTTTCAAAGATGTGCGAGCTTTTACAAATATGTTCACCCCATTATCAGTGGGGTGCCTCATCCGCCATAGCTGCAGGTAGTTTTTCTACATTCTCATCGATTTGGAATAGCAGGGTCCTTGTGGCCAGTCTGGAAGCAGGAAGAAGGCATTAGTTGGTTGGACATGAGGTCGTCGGAGCCACTCGCCGCACTGACGAAAACGTACGAAATGCCTTGGCGACATCGTCGCCTGAGCGTCACCCGAACGCTGGCCAGCCGATATAGGAAAGTGGCACATCACGTCTCCTGCAGGAGCAGGAAAATGCTTTGCCATTATCTCACCAGTCTTCCGTTACGGGCGCAACCGTGTTGTCGAAGGACAACAGATTCCAATGGCGCTCCGGACATAAAAATCCATGGTAATCCAGATCACGCTGGACAGGCTATAGCCTCTTTTATTCTCTTATATGGGTTTCTTTATCGATGTAAAAAAACTACTGTTGGGCCGAGAGTGAACAACGCGGTTCAGCTTGCTTCGCCATGATTTACCACGACATTTGTAAGCAAACGGTGGAAAAGCCTGCACAGAGGGATTCTCGCTCTTTTGAGGATACGGCGCAGCACACCTTGGTATTCGCGAGTAACCGATGAAGACGAGGAAGGGAAGAAGGCGGCTGGTGTTGGCTCGATGACGACCCTCCAACGTCTGAAAGCGCTTACTGGCGGGGTGAGAAGAGGGTTGTACTGGTGGAGCACACGAAGAAGGCAGCAGTTGTGAAATGCTGCTAGTAACGAGAGCAACCATTTGGAGCCCTGCTGTTCTACTGGGCTGGGGCTATTCTTTTCTTATGAGTCCTTTCTGTGTGAGGAAGGATCTAGACACTCCTCTTCGTAAAAAAAACACATTGAATACCACGGGCGTTCAAGCTAGCCAGAAACAACACTTCCAGTATCTTGCTGTTGCTTCTCCCGTGAAACAGAGTAGTAGTTGCTGGCTTTGTTGTGGCTGTCAGCTTCTCATCCGTTGCCGTTCGATGGACAAACGCTGTTGTCGGCGCGATGGATTGTTGAGATAGCTGTTCGAGTCATTTTGTAAAATAGACGTTCCAACTTCAAAACGTTGAATGTCCGAAGCGTGCCGCTACGCAAATGGTTTCATTTTGCTTGGGCCATACACAGTACACCAAATTGACCACTGAATTATATGTATCACTCCGGTATGTTTTTGTAAGGTTTACCTTCCTGACTGGGAGCATGCGTACCTGCACTCATAGAGTTAAGCATGCTCCCTCAGAGCTTCGCAGAGACACGTCCGCACTCATCCTAATATTGGTGCTAATAATAACATATTGAAGAAATACCAATAAAATTAAACTTAAAAATAATAACAAGGATAATTAAATCATAAACAATAGCAACAAGAAAAACAATAACAAGGCGGCCAAGCAGGACTCCTAGGGGTCAGTCAGCCAGTAAAATCTACGCCATAAAGGCGTACTTTTTGCCGGTGCGGTAAGGTCTCGGCTTAATGGCCGTGTACTATATACGGTGCACGTCAGTAGGAATATCTACGAATGATAAATTGCTGTTGATGGAGATCTAACGCTGATATTCTGCCACCTTTGCTTATACTATAGTTAATAGATATTAACGCTCTAAATTATGTTTATTTACCAACATAAAAGCGGAGAAACAATTAATATCTCCAAGTGAACGTTTTCGTGACTTAAGGCTTATCCATATTACGGTGTACATACCATCTTAAAATCCAGAGCAGCAGAAATATCCTCTTCAACTTTGTCGCAATATCGCCGACGACTTTTCTCACTTAGCTTAGATTGATAGCCTACGATGCGATGAACCACTGTAAAAAGGCAGAGCTTAAATGCAGAAGACACACAGTTGAAATTGAGAATGGAGGGTGAGGTGGGGGGGGGGGGGGCAATGCAATAATACCCTTTGTTCGACACAGCGTTCCTTTGGCGAGCACTTGGAATCCGTCGCGGCGATTCTCGTTCCACCCAACAGCCCTTTCAAGCGGAATCTCTATTTCTTATTGAGTCCAATCAGCCGGCCGTTCTCGTTTGAGAATACCACCTCGGCCGGGACACAAGGAGCAGCTGTTTTGACTTTTGTTTTATTATTATTACTATACTTGACGTGGCGCGGCAAAGCGAAGGGGGGGAGGCGGAGGTTACAGCAAAACGGGCTTTGAAGGAAGAACGGAGAAAGCTCCACTATAGGGTGCTCACGGGCGAGCCGTAATCGCAGGCCATGAAACCCAGCTTTAACAATGCTTCGTCTGACGTGGATCGATAGCGTTACGTCGTGTTGGAGAATTGGCCCTTGCAAACCGTCTCCGTGGACCGGGAGCGCTTGCCACTTTACTATTCCTTTAAACGCAAAATCGAGTTTATTTTTTCAAATAACTTTGAAGTCAATCGACAAAGCTCGCGTCAAAAAGGGCCGGACATGCTGAGATAGCTAGGCTTTCCCTAGCAGACCTTGTGGCAGCATGGCTGCAGTGATTCTTAATGGTATGGTTTATCAACTACTCTCAACGAGAATCGCTCAAAGAAAATTCGATCTACAAGAGGTGGTACCACGTTAGATGGAAACCATGAATAGCGCACTAGCCGTCCTGGACTCCCCGCCAATTAAATATTACAATTAATTAATACTTATAGACGATCAGCTGCTAACAATAGCATTTTCATTGGAACGCAAAAAGGTGAACGTTTTTTGTTGTTGTACAAGTGTCTTATTCATAAGTAGTGCCACTGTAAAATTAAATTTAATGCATGCATATGCGTCATGCATTTGCATTTGCGTACAATCGCACTACGACGGCTATTCGAATGCTGAACATTTAGACTTCAATGCATCCTTATCTAATCGAAGTGGACTAGGTGTGTTTCTATAGTTTGTTTTCTCGTATTAGGAAGAAAGCGGTAGCGTCTTCCTTACAATTTAAACCGCATGGTTTGTCGAGTTTAAGTACCGTATTCAAGTATAATTCTGCTAAATAATAGTAAAATTTATTTCATTACAGTTTAGAAAGTATGTGCGTTCCGTAAGCGATTGTCTGTCTTCGGTTGTGCACTGATGTATCCAAACATCTTTACGCTATTATCGCCAGTATTGGTTTTGCATTTTAAAACTTCACGGTTAAATAACGGTTAAATACTCACAAAAGCCACTACAAATCGTAATATTAGTAATGTATTGTGTATATTCTGACTGTGCAGTTTGCATTAGGTTTTTTTTTTTGGTATATTGGCTGAGCTCCATTTTTCCTTTATATCCTGTCTGTGTTGCTCGCTTACGTTCGTTAACGCTGTACCTGTTGACTTGAAGTTTTGTGCAGGTACGTTGTTGTTCATAAAGGTTTTGCTCTAGTATTTCACAGATTTCCTATCCGGATAACGAAAATGTATGCCGACTTATAGCCGTTCTTAATTAATCGATGGTTATCAGTAGATGGCCTGCTTCTCCTTACTATGCATGCCATCATGTACTATGTATAGTAAAAACGCATGATAATGAGATCGTTTGTCATTAAAACATTTGCCGTCTAGAATAGATTACAGTCAGCCCCTTATAAAGATTATGGTCGACAGCTGTTTAATAGCTTAATGTAGTGTTGATGAGTGGCTGTTCGTCAAACTGTTTCTGTTTGTGGTGTATAACGTTCAATATTTTCCAGTTCCAATGCTTGTGGTTTTTTTCACACAGTTGTACCGCGTGTGCCAGGAGGGGTTTCCCTCACTCGTATCGGGTCGCGATTCCCGGCCGAGGCTTAAAAATACCCTAGACTTCCCGCTGTGAATAATTCGACACGACAAAGACACAGCAGGTGCCGAGTTGTTCTGTCCGCCTTTATTTTTCAGTCTTGAATTTGTTCAGTGACAACGAGAGGACTTAGCATGCCGCCTATTTTACTGTCGAAAAATAGTTAAATGACACTTTGACCGCTTCCTCTTGGCGCTAGTGAAGAGTGCCGGCTAGCCTCGATCGATTTAGGTAGCGTAATCAGTTTAGGTTTTTCTCTAACCACCTCGTTTTACATAATGACTTAAACTAGTAAGTCTTCTTCATTCGCCAGCCTCGTCACTGCAATTCGTATTACGCTACTAGCTTGATTTGTACGGCTGAGGTAGAATAAATTAGAATCGAAGTATTATGCTAACGGCATGTAAGAAGCTGATTTCAGAACGTGAATAGATAAAATAACGACAGCGACTATTTTTACTTTGAATGACGTCTTTCGTTATGCAGATATGAACGCACATGCATCATTTTTTTAAAATAGAGGTAACTGGTAAAATGCGTTATGCACACCGGGCGACGTTGTTAAAGCCTCGGTAGTGTGGGACTCGCACCCACTAAAATCCAGTCGTCCTCTTTGCCCCTTGACGGGGGGTGGCCGCAGTACTGTCTTCTCGAGATTACTTCACCGCCAAACCTCTATTAACGATGCGTATATATATATATATATATATATATATATATATATATATATATATATATATATATATGTTGATTTTTATTCGTTTGATACGTATACTTAAATACATATGGCCCTTTTTATATCAGGGGCGGCCGCATTAGAGTGGCAGCATATATATATATAAATATCTTACAGCGCTTTTATGCCTCAAGTAAGATATTTTTTGCCGAAAAGTGCTCTTCCTCTTGCTAGCTTTTTGTAGCGGCCTATTTTGAGTAATTCAATTAATTACTAGCCAACAATAAGTTGTGCTCCGTAAGGTAGAACGTCGTAAGCCCGTCATATATCCCCTTTGCCAAAAAAGAGGAAAAATACTAAAAACTATTCGTCACCCCTGGCTTCAAGCAGTCGAAGAGGTTACACATGGCGAGATCCTTTCCCAGGCGCACGGTCACGTTTTTGCGGCCGTTTTTGCCAGGAGAATATCATTGTAGGCTGTAGACACCTCTTTTCACAGGGCGAGAAAATCCACGTTTTGTCTTGATCTTGCCTCACCTCGCTGGGCTTGTTTAAATCCAGTGCATTTGTCCCATTAAAAGCCTTAAAAGTAAGCGCTGTTCAATCCTAGAAAAGTTCAGTATTGTGTGCTCTAAGCTGTCCTCAAGTTCATGACACAGTGGACGCACGTGAGACCTTCTTGTGTGAAGACATGACACAAGTGTACGTTTATGTATAGTTTTCCATAAATGCTTAATTAGCATCGCTCAATGAAAATTCGACCAACGACAGGGATCACACCGACGGCAATTGACAACTATAACCAGCGCACTAGCCTCCTAGACCGCCGCCACTGTTGATTAAGTCCAGTATAGATTGTTCTTCTACTGGAAAAAAAAAGACACAATCCAGTCAATACTGTTGAATTTTTGATGAAACGTAATTGAGTATGTTACTTGAAGTTTTTGTTGCGTTTTTGCGGATTTTAAATGGGCATACGAACAGCCAAACAATAATATTTAAAAATAATGCAACATTTAAAAAAATGTAAATACAATAAAAATATGGTTTAGCAATTTTAACTCTGAAAACCGTGTCGTTCAGCGTTAACGCGTCGACTTAATTAGCCATTAAAAATCAAAGACTTTAATGACGGTCCGCTCTCGTATCGACGACGTTAGAACGCTCACTTCCAAAGACGACGACATGAAACTGATGTCGGCGGTACGAGAAGCTTGTTACGTAACTCCCTTACGCCTGTTTTTCACGCACCGGACATTCAATTGCATGACGCAAGACGTCAAACATCTTTCCGTCCTTGAAGGAGCGATGGGTGTGATCGAGGACGAGGCGCACTCTAGATTCGCCAGGTACGCCAGGTCTGATATGCGTTGGCGAAAATTCCCTTTGATCTTTCGCCGCATTTCAGATGCAGACGATGACTTTAGAGAGTCGAGTCGATATAATTTATCATGTATCTATCAATTAAAGTTTGCGTATCAGGAATTCGTTGTCAGGACATTTTTTGAGGAGTCTCCCTTTGTGAAAAGTATTTCATCAAACGTGGCGCATTAAATATCGGCATTTTCCTCGTCTTTCATTGAACGGAGTTATCCGTGCAGCTCATATATATACCCAAGGAAGGTGTTAAATGCATTTATGAGGGATGCGGTTTAACTCTGCAAACAATCGTTTTTCTAAAGAGAATCATAATTTTAAAAAAAAACATCTTTATTATCAGCCCAGGCTTGCAAACCATGTGACGTTCTTCTTTATTTGAACGACGATATACGGTCTGCATTGGACTCTATTTGGCGCACATTACTATATTACATTTGGCCGATGTCTCAGAATGTTTCCGGACGGCCTCGCGCTCGCCTCTAACAAAAGTGAGCCAACCCTCCCTGTAGGGGCCAACCAAGAGGTCGTTATCATAATTCCGGCAAGTTGCCTTGAGAACGTCCTTAATCGAGACCCGGGAGATACTTTACACCTGTGTGGGACGACGGATAAAGCCTCGTTAAGTAGCTCGTTAAATTTTTAACGGCGGAAATCTTCTTCTTTAATGTTTTGTTTATGATAGACAAATCGTTGATTGTTGGTGGGAGATGCTTTGAGGGTTGATAGAAAATTTGGTTATTTTCCAGGGCAGACTCTTTATTTTGCAGTGCTTTGGATAAAAATTGTTTATCGTTAGTGAGAGCCGCTTTGAGTAATGATTGAAAATCTAAGCAATTGAAGCGAAATCTGTCCAGGGCAGAACTTTTCTTCCCCAGTGCTTGGTTCGTGATAGAAAAAGTTGTCTTTTTGTTAGCGGAAACTGCCTTAAACTTTGATTAAGAGCGTTAATTAAAAACGAATAATGATATCTCCTACCAAGTGGACGCTTCAACTATTTCTCCCAGCTTAGAGATTAAATGCGTCAGGGTCTGCCGACTTCGTAGTGGCCTCGCTCGTTTCAGCAAGGCCAAGGCTCCTCAAGTCCTTCTGGTACGTGTTTACAAAGCGCATTTAGAGCCAAGTTTAACTTATAGAATCACTCTGTGGCGGCCACGCACTCAGCGAGTTACACATGCTCAGGATCATTCAGAATACCGTATTTAAAGCCCTAATGGGTTTTCCGCGTCGCGTGGGTGTAACCTTGCTAGGCTCGCCCTTAATATTTTTAAAGTTAGCGGTGCTAGCCTTTTAGGTGAAAACAATTATTATTATTATTATTAATATTATTATTATTATTATTATTATTATTATTATTATTATTATTATTATTATTATTATTATTTAATATAATGTACAGTTTAAAGTTTTATTTGCTTATATGCAAGATGCAACAATTGTCTCCTTATGAACGTGTACCCCGGATAAATCAAGTGAAACCGTCACATATCCTCCAGGTTCGGGCGTGTTCAGTCTAGCAGAATTCCACGCACGGAGGCGGCGTTACCCCGCTGAATGTCCAGCGATAGCTTCTGGTGCAAGTACTCGACAGCTCTAGGCTCCCCTGTCGAACGATTGAGCGCCTTGCCGACACGTTGAATAAGTTTATGCGTCTTCGGGCCAGGTCCCCCTAATGTCTCGAATGCCAGTGGACGAAGGTCGTGGGGGTAAGTGATACTGGCATACTTTCTGCACTTATTCGCTTCCGCCAACATAGACGCGTGTCCAGCATGTTCCGCTCCCGCACTGACCATTGAGGGGGAACGGTTGCATCCCATACCAGCATGCGACCCATCTCGAAGGACGTTAGTGTCAGCCCGTCCGGTCGCTTCCCATCATTCCTGCAGAGGCCAGGAGGCTCGAGAATGCAAGGAAAGCCGGCCGACCTCAAAGCTCGGCTAAATGTCTTGTTAAGTGCGGCGTGTCGGGCTCGACGACCTGAGCTTAAGGCACAAAAGAGGCCATGGTGTGCCTGTGGCCCCAGTTGATCGCCGCATCTACATTGGTGGGGGATTACGAGAGCTGTCCCCAGGCATAGCCCCGCACTAATTCGAACAGTCTCGTCGTCTAATAGAGTGCCTAACTGAGCACTGGGGAGAGCCTGTAACCAGGCCCCGGCGCTTTTTGAGGAGACCGCCCGTAGCCTGGCCTTGTCAGTCGTAGTGGGAGCTTGCTCAAGGAGATGCGTAAACGTCTTCTCCTGCAGTGGGGTCGACCAGCCTTTCTGGGAAAGGATGTCAGTGGGTATGGCACCGCACAGAGAGGCTAATCTCTCAAGTAAGCCTGCCAAAGTGTGATCGTATACACTTTGACCTGTATCGTCCAGTAACCGTTTGGCCTTTTCCAATGCCTGGGACATAGATGAGACGATGGCAGGCCCAGCCAACGCTACTGCGTCTGGCATTCCCAGTCCACCTAAAGATATGAAAAGCAGAGCCTGCAAGCTTGCATTGGGAGAGGCGTACGTTCAGGTGGCAGTTCCAGTGTCTTTAAGGTCCACTCGTTAAAAGCTCGAAGGTTCTCGATCAAGTCAAAACAATTAGCCCCTCTAAGTAGGTGAGTTATCCGGGCCGCCGAAAAGCACGATCTCAGTAGGTACATTCCGCGATGAGATCCCAGCGATGGAAGACGGCTGGCGGCTACTTCAAGCTCTTCTTTCCACGCGTCTAGAGCCCCAGGTAGCCCCTCTTGGCAGAGAGGAACCCCGAAGAGCTCAATGTCACTCTTCTGGACTACCTTGCAACCGGGAAAGAGATGGCATAGCTCCGATATATCCGGCGAGATCATATCCTCGGGGCCCGTGATGTAGACCTCGCATTTCTCAGGGTTTGGGGATAGACCACTCACCCTCTCGAAATCCAGGACTCTGTGGATATCACCGACTACCGTAGCTAGGTCACCCCCAAGCACACCAACGTCTAGGTACCAGGCATTTAGAGGACATTGTAGGGAGTCGATCAAGTCCTTCACGCACAGGCAGAACAGCGGTGGACCTAAAGGGTCTCCTTGTTGGAGGCCCGACTGGGAAGATATGGTCGCGTGTGGCAGAACCAAGTGCGACGGTTGAGCATAAGCCGCATGTACCTGGTGAAACATATGCGGGGCGTAGCATTTCACCGCGTTTAGGAAGTGGTCTCTTCTGACGCTATTAAAGGCATTCCTAAAATCTAGCTTCACCAGAACAGTCGGGCCACTGCGGGAGTTTATAAATGCACGAGAGGTGTGAATTCCGATCCCCGTACCGCCAGTAGTTGCAAAACCCAGCTGATAGTGACCAATTGCCGATAATATTTCAGCTTTGTTATTATTAATTTTTATTAACCCCAGGTTGGGTAAATTATAAACAAGTACATTAGCCTCAATTAAGTGAAAACAATGAATCCCTTCAGATTGTGCAATAAGTAGGGTCGCAGCGTACGAGGATCAACACAGGGATCAACCTCGGTCACAGCAAGTGAGTAATAGCGAAATATAATTTTAACTTTTATTTGTTTTAATTTGTTTAGGTTTTATTGCTAGTTTTTACATATTAGCTTATTTACTTGGACATTTATTAAATCTACCGTTCCCTTGTTGAGAATTAAGCTAATATTATTTTTAGCTACTTTGTATATATATATGTATATATAGGTAGTTCAACAGGTTCTTAAAATGAGCTTTTCAGAATTCGAATTTTGGCGCGCTTTCACCGCTATTGGAAACGACAATTTTTCGACTGCTAGCAGTCAAAATATTATGGTGATTGGCCGTTGCGATTTCGTTTAATCGCTTTTCCCGTGCAACGTATCGGCGTGATTTTGAAAAATTTAGAAAAAAGAGTTTCGAGTGGTTATCAAGCATTTTTATTTCAAAGGTTGGAATGCGACCCAAGTGAAAACTGAGTTAGACGAGGTGTACGGTGACTCTGCGCCATGTTTTGCCACTGTTTCCAACTGGATTAATGAGTTAAAAAGAGGTAGCAGGAGCACCGAGGATGAGCTACGTTCAGGACGCCCAAAAACGGCAACTGATGAGGAAAACGTGGAAAAAGTGCGGAAAATCGTTGCCGCAGATAAGCGAGTGAACATTAGGGAAACAGCGGAGGTCTTGGGGATCAGTTTGGGTAGTGTGCATTTCATCATGCACGAGAACTTGAAGATTAAAAAGCTCAGAGCAAAATGGGTGCTGCATTTGCTCAACCAATGTCAAAAAGACGCGCGTGTTTCTGCTTCACAGCGAAATTTGGCCAAGTTGTCGAAAAATCCGTCGGATTTTAGGCGCAGATTCGTGACCGTTGAAGAAATCTGGGTCAATCACTATACTTCCGAGACCCAAGAAGCATCTCGCCAATGATGTGCACCTGGTGAATAACCTCCGAAGAGGGTGCGGACAACGGCATCGGCCAACTGAGGTTCGAACTTATTGAACAACCTTCCTATTCTCCAGACCTGGCACCCTCTGATGATTTCCTCGTCGGACATTTGAAGAATAGTCTCTGTGGAAAGCGTTTTTCCAGCAATGAAGAGGTTAAGGCTGCTGTCAATGCCTATTTTCAGTCTAAAGACGCGGAATTATACTCAATAGATATAAATGCTCTGAAATCTCGGTGGTAAAAGTGTATTGAGCTTCTCGGGGAGTATATCGAATAAGGAAAAGTTAAAAACAAGATTTGGAAAATTCTTGGTTTTTATTTTAAGAACTAGTTGAACTACCTGTATATATCTTTTTTTGGGTAATTTTCTAGTAATCGCACTATTTATGTATATTGTGTGCTCGTCGAATTCGTACAGCTGAACGGAGGTGCCGACTTAATAAGCACGTCAATGAAACCTGATTGATTAAATTGGACAACTTTCTACTGCACTACTACTACTACTACTAAAAAGCTGACCAACGGCTCACACACATTTTCGACGTTTGCTAAAACAATTAACAGAGTACGGTAGAAGCGATCGAAGACAACGGCTACGTGTGGTCACACAAATAGACTTATCACTTGGTTCGTATGGCCAAATGAGATTATTCATTACCATCATTACATTACAATTGTATATGCATATGGTAGAAACGGGTCAGAACTAAAGCTGACCGAGGCTCTGCATTTATTGTAGTTATCAAAAGGGACTCATCTTTGTCACATAATTTGCGCAAGCAATCTTTCTCTGCTTTTTGGAAGTTGCAAGTCTCGTCTGCAAGCTTATGATGGAATCTGTGTAAGAAGCCCGCGAGTCAGGACATGTCTAAGTATTTGCATAGAAGAGCTTTTCATTCTTGCGTGTTTATGGCTGGTGTAGAATAAAATGCAGGCGGCACATAGCGCATCTTCTTGTTGTGCACGGTTCAAAACTATTCCTGCATTTATGTTTCTTTGAGATCAAAACGGCACACAAAAGCTTTGATGAGTGTGAGAGTTCCCGCGAAGGCCAAACCGAACAATTCCTCGTACTGTGTGGGGTGTTAAGCATTTTTTAAGAAAATACTTCATTATGATGTTGGAGTGCTAGGATGTCCGCTATTGCTGCAATGTTTTTTTGCAATACGGGAAGCCACCTGCTTCCCAAAGCACGTTACCTTAGAGCTGAACTTCACGTCCATTCCCGTAACGCCTCCTCCATTTCTGATTTTTTTAGCCTTGGTCGTTGGGATGCTGACTGAATGTTTGCTATTCCTCAGTAGCCCTTCAGTGTCTTTAAAACTCCGACAGGTATCTTCTGAATCGGCTGTAAACGATCATGTCGGCGCGTAAAATTATGTTTACCCAAGGATAACGTTTTTTTTGTTTTGCCTAGGAAGATCTGTAAATAGAAGTGAACTAAGAATATATGACCCTAGGCGTATCCGGTTCTTAATGTCCAGGTTCACCGACTTTTACTTACTTCGTGAACATATAAGCCTGTCGCTATAGCACTCAATATCGAAGTAGCAGGGCGAAAAACGACTGTCGATGGGTAGTTCTACTTGGCAGCGTGGCACAGATAAAAATATCAGTGATAATCATGTATTTATTTTACTTACATAGTATATTTAGTGATGTATATGTCTATATTATGATGTTAGTATTATTCAAACCTTGACAACAACAATGATAATTAGAATGTCAGTCGAGGTCTGTGTATCTTCGCCATTCGGAATGGCAATTATTTCAGTCAGGTCATAGTTCTATAATGATGCAAGGTTCAGCTAAATTAACTTATTAAAGGTCCCTGGTTTTTAAAATAGTAAGCGAGTTATAGCGCAGCGCACTGCAGCTATGAGCGATGCGTGTTTTCCACCAATCTCTGTACATTTCTAGAGGCTGTGAGTGCATGCATCGAAGCGCCACCTCCAAAACGCGTTTTTCAATGCTCTCTTGCTTTATATCGATGACTATAAGCGCCGATTTGCGTCACTTAAGGGCCGGATTCATTTCGAAAAGCATACCGCACGATGACTCGTTGAGTGAACCTGCTTAGTGCTTCACCAGTGTGACCTCAGATGCGGCGAAAAAAGCCTCAGTGTTTTCAGCCCGGTGAGTTATCGTAATGGCGGCATTATCACCAAAGAGACGGCTGCTCTTCTATTTGGTAGACACTCCGTAGCCTACACAGAAGATCTCGCTGCATAGCATTAGGGGTATGAGGAGAATGCAGGATCTCGCTGCACGCAATGTTTTGTAGAGCTGATGCGTCCAGAAGAAAGCCCTGGGGGATCTGTGGTGATAGGGTATGACTTGCCTTAGATGGCGAGTACCTCTCAGGGTTTCGGCTAAGTTAAGTTAAAATACTTTTAACTGCATCATGTGTTGAGTGAACGAAGCTAAAGCTGTGTCGGTACTCCATGATCGCTTTCTTGTCGTCTAGTTCCTTTCTTCCCACAGAGGTCGAAGGTCTGGGTGGTACCGTGCATGCCGGCGAGCACATATGCGCCTGATTTGGTAGCATTTTTTTGTGTCTCAGCTTGTAGTACACCGAATTTGGGAGTCCGCCAAGCTAGTGTGGGACTTTCCTATGAGCTGTACTTCTTGACTATCCGAAAGCCTTTGATAACATCCTGCATGACCGCATACTCAATTAAAGTACGATGGATATAACATCAAAGGCCCCAAATGCGATTACAACATACTCTCAAGATGGAAGACAAACAATTCAATAGCACAATTCATTCAAGTTCAAGGTTCAAGCTACGCAGTCGCCACGACACAACAACGTTAGACCAGATTTAACTAAACAACCACAAAATAAACACCAACTGCACCTATCCACAAACAAATTATTTAAGTATAGTGGCTAACAGAATTAAGTCACGGAGCTCTCACGCGGAGTATATTCATGTAACCCAAAAGTT
Organism: Dermanyssus gallinae; assembly: GCA_003439945.1. Lineage (NCBI taxonomy): Eukaryota > Metazoa > Arthropoda > Arachnida > Mesostigmata > Dermanyssidae > Dermanyssus > Dermanyssus gallinae. The sequence continues at coordinate 355,348 of QVRM01006379.1, forward strand.
AAAGAGCGGCATCGCAGTCTTTAGTCAAGTGCGTTCATCTACCATAACGTAACCTAAAAATAAAAGTATAGGGCTATAAACGAGTAATAACTACGCTATGGAAGTGTTTGCATTGGTGCGACATTTCACTAATCTATACAGCCACTGATTGTGCTGTAGAATAAAGCCGTTCGACTCATCGTAGGGAGCTAACAGCAAAACAAACGCGACACCTATAATAGCGTCACTGAATATTATGCCAGTAAAACGCGTTATGGCATTTTCTACAAAAAATAAGAAGTCGAAGTTACCTACGTAAGCACGTGTTCTCATTATTCAGCCAGAAATCGGTAAATTACTGGAGTATACTATGCAACACCAACAACAACAACAACGACAAGAAAATGAGAAGATGTCCTCTGCAACAAGCAGGTGTTGATTTGTGTCAATAGAAATGTAGTATCTAGGCATGAATAAATGCGTTTCTCTCCAAGACAGCCGGCGGCCCCTTAGTAAACTACTTTCGGTCCAAACAAAATAGTAACAAAAACATTGAACCACCTGTACCATCGAATAATACAGGAAGTAAACAATCCCAGGAAATACTTTAAAAGAAGTACTTAAAAATCTAATACACACTGCACAGTGAAAATATACCCAAAACATAATCATGATTATTATTATTATTATTATTATTATTATTATTCAGTTATAACAATTGTGAGGTATGAACGTTTAAGCTAGGCCTGCTTTGTTCCCTTGTCCTATGACCATTGCGCCTATGATTAAAGCCACGTGCCCTCTACAAACGGCCAAAGACATAATCTGTCTCAAAAACATGGCCTCGCGTCGATCACCTGTAACGTCTTCTATGCGTTTTCCGATATCTTTCAGGAGTTTCGCTGTACCTGAGCTGATGGGGCCAAGTGTCTCCAATGCAATGGGCACAAAGTGATAACTTCTTGATAGCTCGAGATACTTCCTTCGTTTTTCAGAATCCGCGCGCTCTGCTACCCACCCAGATTCGACTGCGCTGTGACATAAATACGACGAGGCCGCCGTGCATGAAACCGTAACATCCCATGCAAGGCTTTTTCCGTGTGACCATAGCGGGATGGTGACCCCGTCAGGTCGCAGCTCATTGCTGCCATTAAGACCCTTCGGCTCGGGTGTAGATGGTTTCCCTGCCCTCTAAAAGCTCTTCGAACTATGGCGTTGAGTTCAGCGTGTCTTGTGAGTCTGCCGGGACTTTTCAGACAGCTTAACGGGTGAAGACCTTCAGTGTCGACAAGTTGGCCGCATGGCAGGCAAGAAAAGGGCTGGCAGACGGGGGCGCCTATCCTAAGGGCTGACACCATGCGGAAGGAGTTTGGGTCCAGCAATTATTATTATTATTATTATTATTATTATTATTATTATTATTATTATTATTATTATTATTATTATTATTATTCTGGTTAATTATACTGGATTTCATAATTACTTACTTGTAATGACTTACAAAGAATTAAATGCATATTCAATACTGGGAATAATGATGGAAGATGTTTAGATACATCAGTGCGCAAACGCCTTACAGGCCACACATGCACCTGAAACTCAAGTTTTCAATCAGATGTTATCAATAAAATTGCATTTATTAAAAACATATATATACACGATTTACTGTCTTTTAGAAAGAAAATGCACTTCCAAGCTAACATGTGTATACCTTTAACATTCGGCTGAGACGGCGTTCATTACCACGAGTAAAAAGATAGCTAATGGAAACGGAAAGGCTAGCTGTGACAACAGAGACCATTCGATCATTAATTTAATTGAGCTCAAGCGCTTTTTCGACACTTCAAAAGACAGTTAATTACGTCCCGCGCGGTTTTGATGAAGTTCTTATCTATGGCATCTAGTTAGTCGCCCCCGGCTCTTTCGCAACATAACGTGAGCGGCCAGCGATAGATTAAGATTAATCTTAAATTCGATAACAACAGTTATCTTGAATTTATGTACATACACTCCACACATTGAGGTTTTCGAGCTCTTTTGATAGGTCACAATTTTGGCACGCGATCAATAATTATCTTTTATTTGTCCTGGTCGATAACTTAATTGTATATTAGGTCGTTACTCGAACTTGACTCATATTTTGCGAGGCAAAGGTAGCAGTTGAAACCTGAACGTGTCTATTGTGAAGTTAGATGGGCTTAGCTAGGACTTACCTTGTGTGTACACATGGCTTATCGAACAGTGTACTGACTACTCCGCTGTAGACTTGTATTGCGGGCCATGGGTGTCTCCAACGACTCTTGTGCGGCTCACAGTACACCTGTGTACATATGCTCTAACCTTGACCAACTGAGCCGTGTTACTCCTGTTTCAAAACGAAACAAAGCTATATTGCTATAATATAAGTATATAATAGCATTAAAGCATATTGCACATAGGCATGTAGCGACGTGGTCTAGGGGACTAATGCGCTAGTCATGGCTGTCATCTACCGGGATGTCGCCGGTTCGATCCCTGTTGTTGATCGAATTTTCTGTGAGCGATGCTCATAGATAATAGATGATAAAGCATACCGCTGTTGAGAGTCAGCGGCCATGCTGCTACCACAAGGACTGTTAAGGAAACCCTAGATATCTTAACATGTCCGACCCTCGGTGCATTGAAGATATGCCTCAGGTCAAGTTCCAAGCCCGTAGGGGACGGACGATGATCTAGAATTAAAAACAACCTCCTTAAAAAAGATGTTTTTAATTCTAGCACATAAGCGTATGGATAATATATATATATATATATATATATATATATATATTAAAAAAAAAAAAAAAATATATATATATATATAGAGCATATACGTGTGGATATTATACAACAAACCGATATGTTAGATGCCAATAAACAGAGAAGGAGGCACTTTTATATTCTGATCTACAAAAAAATATATATATACTTGTCGGACCTCTTTCAAAACACATCAAGGCTGTGTGGGCAAATATATAAAACTGACTTTGTTGTTGTTATTGTTCTTCTTCTTCTTCTTGTCGTTGTTGTTTTTTCATCTTGCTAGCCTTTTCTCTCTGTGTCGTTGCTCGTCTTTCTTGTCGCTTCTGTCTGAGGCTAGCTGAGGATCCTCAACGAAAATCGAATCAGCAAGCAATGGGGAGACGAGGAGGCGGGAGCTCCTTTGTTGTTTGCTGTTGTGCTTATTTCTTTTGCCGCTGCTGCTGCTGCTGCTGTTGCCGTTGCTGTTGTTGTTGTTGTTGCACGTTGGTGTATCGAACGCGAGCACAAACATCTTACGGCTGGTCTGTTGACGTAGGCAATTATTGGTAGTACCTGGAGGGCGACAGTTCCCTTCGTCGCGACGACACACGGCGAAGCGGGCACCCTTTTCCCCGGACTGAACGATCCGTAAACAACGAACGCACGAAACGCCGTCATTTTCGTTGCCTGTGTTTGTTTTTGCCACTGCATGCCGAACGTCAACCCACTCGTCCCGAACCATTGACTTCTTTCGTTGCTTCGTTTTCTCTATGCCGCCTCATGCCACAAACCAAACCTATCGCATCTAATGACAAGGGCCAAGAGCGAAACCAAGTTCTCGAATTGGTGATGAGAGGTCTAGCAAATTTCAGTCAGCCATTTCCCATTAACATTATTGCTGAGCCCAGATAACGGTGAAGAAGATCACTTTTTGTTTCTTCTTGTTATATCAAATAGATAGCCCGAGTCTGCTTGGTAGCATTACACACGCACACCCATACATACCTTAGTTGATATCATTAGCTCGACTACACATTGTTGGCAAGTAGATTGCGCAAGTTGTGCAAATTATAAAACTTACTTTTGTTATCGTTGCAACTTTTCTTGTAGGTTAAATAAACATATTAGTATCCCCCACCGATATTGTAGATTGACCAAACAAATTACGAACATAAATTTAGCCATTTTGGCCCTAGATATAATTTGGAAAATGTCTATTTCATTATAAAATTGGTGCTTGGAATACAATGGCTCAGCTTGACAACACATAGCTGAATGTTTGCCGCTAAAGACTTTTCCGGAATTTCAAATTCCGGTTGCATTCGTGCTTCGACGTGACTTGGCTAATAAATGTACGATTCGTTTGGTGAGCTTCTTTTCATTTTTCTGTGTGGCAGGCTGGATCTTGAGTGTATTTTTTTGGTGACAAACTCTATGTTCTTTAGTTTCCCTAAAAGCGCGATAGTCACAAGATGCCTCAAGGCTAATACGGAAGATAGCTAAGCTTCTGATCTTCAATCGCTCGCGTTCGCTTGTTCATTCCTTACTCACATTTCGGCTGCAAGCGGCTGGCAGCAGCATTCATTCGTTCAAGCCCAGCATTTGCTCAATATGACGCGCGACTTTCGATTTTTATCGACCAAACCGAATTGATGTCATTTAGTGTCATAGAGTGATGCACTGCAGTCGCAGGTAGACGATCCGACAACTGTCGGCGGCACGTTTTTGAAGGCGTGGTATGATCAAAGCTGTCTTCATATCTACATCGCACAGTGTCGCACGACGAATGCCTGCCTGCCTACCTACGAGTGTGTACCTCTGCGCGCTCGCTATTGCCTTTGCTCGTGGCACTTGGCTGATTTAGCCGCTTCGTTCCCGCTCACTCTGCCGCCAAGGAACACTTCTGCAAGCAGCGATGAGAAGCGATTTGTCAGCTCGTGAGGAGATACTTCTATTCCTAGTGCGACGAGACGATGACGACGACAACGACGACTGTGTCCATTGCGTCGGCTATTACCACTGCTGCTGCTGCTGCTCCTACTACAAACTGCTACTACTGAAAAACGTGAGCGCAACTGCCATACGTTCACGCTCGCGCGCCTTTTCATTTAGTGGATTTTCGTTTCAGACTGCGGCGTACGCCCGTTTGCCCTCTGTTTGCAGGTCTCACCCCACCGCGCTCACCCTCACCCGACTGACTGCCAAGACGCGTTCCGCCCCTATAAAAAGGAAAAGGAAAAGCCGTCGTCGCCACCGCCACCACCAGCGCAGCGCCGGCCGAGAAGGACGTCGTCTCCATACAGCCGGAGAGCAGGCCGCCGGCCGACAACTGGGAACAGACAAGCTCTGCGAGTACTCGTCTGTAATCTCCGTCATCGAGGAACGAACGAAAGCTCTCGAACAAACGCGGGATTTGAAGCTTTTCCTCTCTTCCAACTCCCCGCTCCCCTCTCTCCTCCCTTTATAACTATCTATCTCTCTATCTCTCGATTCCCTCCATATCTCTCGATTCTCTCCCTATCTCTCGATTATCTCCCTATCTCTCGATTATCTTCCTATCTCTCGATTCTCTCCACGTCTCTCTGCTTGTCGTCGACTTCTCGGCTTGATCGGCCGCGTTCTTTTGGGCCGTCGCCTTCGTGGATCGCTCTACGCTCTACTAGAAAGATAATAATGATGAGGGAGTTGGTGCAAGACGAAGCCAAGCTAAGCCAGCCAGCCGACACGAGGACCATGAATAGCAGCACCGGCAGCAGCAGCAGCCCGTCACCGTGTATGACCGAGACTGAAAAAGCCGATTGTTCTGCAGCTGCTGGAGACGAAGACAACCGTTGCTGTTGATGATGAGGGACAATGAGAGGCGGCGTTTGCGTCCCGAGCTGCGCTGTAGCATCAGAATCAGTATCAGTAGCATGCGTTTGTATGGCTTCCTCTTCTGCTCCTTCTTTACGCCTATCTCTACGATCGGCCCCGGTGCCTTGTTATCGATCGGGTTCGCTTTTTAGCTGTATCTCCCTTTCTCTCGGCCGTTTCGTCTGTCGCCGATTACGATATTGGCGACTGGCGCTAACAAACGGCGACCTGACTAACTGGCAAATTGACTTATTTACCCAGCCAATATTGGGCGGAGCCTTCGGGGGCTTCGGAATTCGCCCTTGTCGCGTTCCATCCCCAGCAGCCGAGGAACTGAGCCTCGGAGTGCACGGAGCACAAACAAGTCTTCCTCCCCCTCGCGTACGATCGGCTGACCAGAACAGCGGGCTACCGGGCGGTAAATCGCGAGCGACAATTCACGAGACAAACAGCTAACCACAGCATCGAAACACCAAAACATGGATTATTGGTTTCACGTGTGTCTGCTTGCCTGCAGCTGCCTGCAGTGATTCTCAGTGTTCACCTCGAACCCCGATACCTTTGGACAAAGCAGCCGTGGCTATTACCTTAGACGATGCGAGGGAGTAACAGCCCTAGGCATAGTCGGAACCACTTTTTCCTGGCTGCTGGTTGGGTCCGAGACCACTGTATGCCATTATATCTTTGCCTTCTCTATTTTTAGCCAGAGGCTATTGAACTGGTTATCGAACTGGCGTTAAATGGGCCTTCTCTAACAGAGAAGTGCAGCCACAAGGCACAATGTTTGACTGAAGCCAGCAGAGCCAGCAAGGAGAAGCACACGTTGTCAAGACCGCGTTTGAGCCTTATGCCATTCCATTGTTCGTGGTTGTCATTGCAACGTATTGTGTTCAATGCAGTGCGTCATCTATAAAATACCGCACTGCGCTGTTACTTCCGCGGTTCTTGTTGTCATCGCCTGTTGTTCATATCTAATGCGAACTTACTGGACGTATAGCGTTGAATACCTGCAAACTGTAGGTTGGTTGTGTCACCATAGTCATTCGCGCCAAACCACAAAAACAGCAATTTAGACAGGGGAAAGAGGAACATGAAAGATAGAGACACTAGAAAAAAAAAGCCTAAGAAGAAGAAGAGGTAATATAACCCACACGTGAGCACACTAAAGTCAATTTAAAGCTATTCGATTCTGCTTTTTGGTTTCTGACACAATGTATGGCATCATGCACTATGTGTATGCATAACAATGAGAAATGTGTCAATAAGACATTTGCCATCCATACTAAATTATGGTCGGTCCCTTAAAAAAGAATTGGAGTAACGTCAACTACAGCTAATTTCATCTACTGAGTTTTTCCCGCCCTGCTTGCCCGGCGGTCTGTCTAGCCAATGAGGTGTCTAGTCTAATGAGGAGTCTGCTCATCAGGGTTGAACCGCACCAACCCGTTGGTGCCGCTGACATCCGCGCATGTCGAGTGCACGTGGAGCGTGGCACGTCGTTTGCCATTCATCTAACCGCTATAGTCAGTGTGTCGCCGACGAATGCTCGAAAAAGGTTGTTGTCTACGAACAACTCTACCGTTCTTCCGAATGAATAAAGTTATGCGTAAGTTCGTAAACATTGGTAACAGTTACAACGTAGTCGTGCCCGACAGTGCACCTTTTAACTATTTAAATTTGTAGTATTTTATAGTCGAACCCGGTGGTGTGGTGGCATGCGTCTGCGCCTCGCGACCGGAGGAGACACATAGGAGGTGCGCGGGTTCGAGCCCCACCGTTGCACATTCGTATTTATGGCGATGCGTCTATGAAGCAATGCGAAAAGCAGTCCCATGGACGTTAAATCTTGGCTGAGAGTCAGCCCCGAAAGTAGTACTTTATAGATAGTTACTACGACTACGTTTACAGTGGACAAGGCAAACCACAATGCACATGCTGCCATTTATGTACAATGTGCCTTTAGAACTGCTGCTTACCAGCGGAAAACAGCATCAGCGTATGATATGAAATATATGAGTTGCGCATATAAGTGGTAAAAAAAACGTAGAAAGCGTAAAGTCATCGTGCTGGCTGCTTTTTATCCTTCTCCATTAGTCTCTGGTATGCTCAGTTTTTTTCCGGAACCTATTTTGCTATTACTTGTCTCATTATTAATCATAGTAACCCCACCCTGTCGCTGGCGTAGCTGTTGACGACTATCTGCCAGTGCCAAAGGCGTTTCGCCATGCAAATCCAAAGCTAATGATTTGTTATTTATTTTATTATTACTCGGGCTGGGCAAGTGTGTTTGTGTTACATCAGAGTGTTTCGACACAACCATCAATCTAGCGTTTTGCCAGTTCTGCTAGAGAGACTGAACCGCCGAACATATGTTAATGATTTGACAATTATCAAGTACCACCTGCTACGGCAACCATGTGACGCAATCAGCCGGTCATTCGGCAAACATAGGGCCTAGATCAATATTGACAATAACATGAGGTATCCCTAATTTATCATTCACTGATTGTTGTTTAAAAAGTAGCTTTGCCGGCAACAATGCATTTCAGTCGTGCAGAAGGCTGTGTGTGTGTGTGTCCTATTTATTAACGACAACGTCACTCCGTACGTAATGCCAGCGGTGTTACCTAATTGGAAGTCAGAACTGACGGCTCGTAAACTGGCTGTCATAAATTGCAGATAGACTCAATATATCCTATTGCAAAATTAGACTAGCAATTCGATAGTACTAGTTTGATGGGCTGTGAAACGGAATGGTATAAAAAAGAGAACAGAAGCATTTTAACCACGAAACAGCACAAAATCATCGTAAATATATACTACTTGGCGAATAATTAATTTTGCCAATGGCACAAGGGGCGGTAATGTCTTTTAGAAGTGGGTAATCGAGCGTAAAAGCTAAAATATAAGAATTGCAAAGAATCTAATTTCTTGAGAGTTCTCGTCAATACAATATTTGTTCTGCTTTGAGTTTTCGTAGAATGCAATTCAACATATGTAAAATGTTCTTCAAAATTGTTTTATGTCGATAATATGATATGTAGACATACTGTCGGAAGGATGGTTGGGGCTCTCGAAATCGCAGATTTAGTAAAGAGTTGTCAGGATATAAAGCTTGATACAACCACTTTTAGTCATTTCGCTCTCACTCCAAACAAAAACATTCCTGCCCTTTTGTTTCATTAGAAAAAAATGTCTGTTGTCGAGTCTAGGCCCTAAAGTTTGTTGTACGAATTCTGGGAAACACTGTACATATATAATACATGTATATATATATATATATATATATATATATATATATATATATATATATATATATATATATATATAATATGTATAATATTTATAATATATAATATATATAATATGAGTTGTCCCTATTGATACCGACTACCGTAGGTTTTATTCAATAATCATAGATGCGGGGGTTAATAATTGACCCCCTCTCTGAACACTGACTCGGAATCCTCATCTCCAAGAGCCAGGGAAGAAGACCTCTCTCATCGACAGGGTCGGGCGGTTGGTCGGCACTTGCCGTTGCCCAATGTGCCCGGACGAGAGCCTTTTTAGTTCGTCCCGAGAGAGGAGAACACCGGAGAACACCGGGAAGAGCAGAAGTCAATGCCGTTGTAGAGACATAACTACTACGTGGTGCGTACTCAGTTCGAATTTAAGTTCGTATCTGTTTTTTGCTAACGACGCAAACGCATGCGTCAAGCGTGGCTGACTTGAGCTGCGGCTGCGTTTGCAGTCGCCGATCTTGTTAACTTTTTAGGCTTCTTGGCTTTTTAGCGGTGCCGTGGGAATGCACATGCAGCCCTTGGTGTCGGGGGGGGGGGGGGGGGCGTCTGCTTTTCAGAGAGGACTAACGATGGAATGAGACGGCACATGCCGAAATTTTGCTTCTGGCGCCCGGCCTCCACGTGCTGGCGGGATGATGCGCCTTGAGCTAGATTTTAGGCAGCTGCCTAACATGGCTTGTATGGCCAGCAGAGAACGCGTACGTTATGGCCTAACTTGTTAGGTTCGGCCTAACTTGTTCTGCTCGTGGGTGAACCACAGCAACAATGAGAGCAACTGCAACAACAGTTAAACAAGAGGCAACAATGACAGCGTGTTGTAGCGACAACGAAGCAACCGCTTAAATGGCTCAGCTGCACGCACGACGGCAATCTAACGGCTGACGTTCACCGCTGTAATTATCAAGTGCTGTTACCACTGTTACTACTGCTATGACTATTATTATTATTATCATGGCAATAGCATTTTATTTATGAGATTCTGTTATAAACATTTGCCTCTTGTATTGTCTTATTACTATATATATATATATATATATATATATATATATATATAATATCAAGTAGTATAATCAACCAAACTGCTCTTGTATATATATATATATATATATATATATATATATATATATATACAAGAGCAGTTTGGTTGATTCAGTAGATCACGTACGTCCGTATATGGAAATATCGGTCGGAACTCAATGAGGCCAAGCAGTCAATTCAACCAGAACATCAAAGAACAAAGCCAGGTCGTTATTATTGTTATTATGGTCTGACAAAATAATCAGCTAACCAGCCACTGCATCCGCCTCTTGGCTATATAACCCATACTTTGATGAGGTCCATTTAACATCACCTCTTTCATTAGGAATGTCCTAATGAATTCCTAATAAAATATAACCGATTTCCATATATGGATATATACACAGAAACACCGATCTCTCTGTGCTAGCATCTGTGTATCTTGTAATCGATCGTGTAACCTTGTAATCTTGTCAACGACAGCTCTTCTCTGATTATGGCATTGTAGCGACTAAGTTACCTTGTAGCTGCACTAAAAGTAAAAACTAAATTTTAACGCTTTCGAACATATTTCGAATATCCTGCCTTTTGCTTATTTACCCTTTATATATATATATATATATATATATATATATATATATATATATATATATATATATTTGATTAGTTATTTAACTTATTATTTTCACCGTACATGTGCCTGTTGAGCGGCGTTGTAATATCTTAATTTGTTTTTCTACTTCTTCCTTTCATTACCAACTCGTTTTTCGCCTACAGCTAAATATTTAGCTCTTATATGATTTTGAATACCACTCTTTATCAGCTCGTATAGGCTTTTTATTACCACTTTGTCATTATTATTATTGCCATTAGGTGAATTTTTGTCTGCGCATATTTACCATGAAATTGATTGAACATTTACTAACATAGGTAATATATGTTCTTAGCTAACTGGAGTTAGCACAGAATACATACATCAATAATACAGTAAACTCAAAATAACTTCAATCTACAACAATTAATAACCTAGCGAATCACCAACACGTTTTGCCGCATTTCAACCAGCTGCAGATGGAAAAATTGCTATAAGAAGTGATATGCTCATCACCACATTTATTTCATTCAATAACATTGATACTTACACTGTTGTCAGCTGGTCTCGGCATGTTAGTCGAGACAGTAATCTCATCGCGAACGCCAGACAGACAGGCAAACGGAAGATACTTTGTACACGCTTGAGAGCACAGTCGACAGATGCACTCTGTGCAGTCCTTGTGGAAGTTCGTATTCAAACAGACCAGGTGAAGACAGCTATTAACTATGTGTCTTGCATAGACGTGGCGATTATTACACCTAAGACCACCCCAGAGGTGAGAGGCACTCAAAAGATCTAGACAAAAATCCAGGTCTCTGAGCCCTCGTCGGACTTGCTCAACTTCGTTTATTAGTAAAGTATTAAGGGGCTAGGGCTATTTGACTGCCTCGACGATGTGTGCAGTAAAGAGCGTTTCTGATACCGGAGAGAGTTGAAGAATTTAGTAGATGGGTGCCGCAATGTATAACGTCTTTGACAGCCAGTCGACAAGAAATGATATTAGGTAGAATAAAACTTTATTCAGCCACAAACAAGTAAATTGCCGCATCGGGACAAGGTCTTCCCTACGACTACCCGGTCATATTCGTGGTAATGAGCAACCGTCGTGTCCTTTCCTCTGTACGTTTTCCTCTATTCTCCTTCTCTCTTTACGCTTCCCCAAAGCCGCCCTCTGGTGCTCTCCAATCCTTTTTTAAAGAAGTTCCGTACGTGTTTTGCGCAAAAAATAACAAAAAGTGCTAGACGCGTTCCACAGAACACCGGAAATGTCAGAGAATGCATGAACTGAACCACTGTCCAAGCAGCATCACATTTTCACTCGCTTCTCCGTCCAGGAGTTCATATACTTATACAACAAACTATTCCATTGAAATGGGTATTGCATAACCGTTGCGATGAGTGTCGCTTTTCCCCAAGTGACATTTCGGCTAGCGCCAGCTATTTAAGTGTTTAGCCGGTATTTCTGCCGGATGGATGTACAACGTGTTCTTTATATGTTCAATCTATTAGTTTTGTTTAGACCCCCTCGTTGATTTAAGTTATTACCCTAACGCATTATCCTTGCGACTAGTCCTTGACGTTTTGTACTACGTCAGAAGGACATCTCCTCTGACTGCGACCTCCGACAGGGAACCTTTACTCTCTCTCTTCGACTTTTGCAATGTGTACTCTATTGTAGCGGGTGCAAGTTTGACTAGCAGGCCACCCACTGGTTCTATTAGTATTGCTTGCTTGCTCGGCGCACGCTACCACTAATAGTGTCAATATATTATATTAATTCGGTTCTTTCCTTACCAATTGGAATGCTTCCTTGTCTATTGACGTTACCAGCTTTTGCATTCCGTCCAACTTCTTAATTTGACATCGTGTCCGTGAAACAGGCGGGTTCTACTACTTGCTGGGTTAAATAAACCCAACTTGCGGTTACTCATTGTTTTTTACAACCTCCTCAACTCCCCAGGCTATGACCTAAATAGATTTCATGCAGGTCTGCTGTGTCCCTTTTGTGCAGGTGTGGGGGTGGGCGGGGGGGGGTATAGAAGTCGAGCTCACCTATGAAATGTCCGGTCCCTCTTTGTCGTTGTTCTGCCGTCAACTGCCTCACTGAGTTCGCCGCTGTACTCGAATTCTTGGTTGTTACTACTTCCTTCGTTTCGTGTATTCCAAAGCTTGGCGCCGGCTCGTCAAGCCTGCGTTTGAAACTCCCCCTGCGTCCTATTGCGTGACAAGTTATGACTGTACACCACTACTGTTCCTAGTTCCATCCATGAGAAGAAGCCATTTCCCGTCTGCCTACCTACTTCTCAGTCTGCCTCTGGCGTGAGCTACGGTTGGCTCGGACAGCAGGCGTAGGCCGGTGAATTTTTGTGCAGCCACTTCATCGAGCGCATCGTGCCCCCTACTTCGGTTTAGGTTTTCAGGGAGTACCCCAAGCTTCATTTTGTTAAAACAATTAAACTAATTGGCCAAACGCAACTTAAAAATAAGATGTTCTGAAAGTTTTCAAAAGTAAGTGTTCACAAAGTGTTCAAAATTCGATTGCTGCCGATCAGTTGCTATAGTTGACCAAAGGTTTGGCTCGGCTTCTCAGATATATATATATATATATAGACCGCCGTGTACATAACACACTGTGAATATTACAAACAAAGTGTAAACACGTGCCAATAATCACGTAAACGCATGTCACATAAACGCCTTTCGAACAGCTAGCGTTCACAGCAAGTGCATAGCAGAGTTGCAGTGCCCTTAACTATTAAATCGACCTAAGTGAGACGGACGAGAGTTCAAGTTCCCAAGCGGGGGAAGTTTTTGCGAAATACTTTTACTAAGCCAGTAAAAAATGTCCAGTTCGGCGCCTCGAAAGGAGCCGGACAAGGGTAGCGAGTCAGCCCCCAGAAAACAGCCATCCAGGAGTGCACGAAGGCGGACCCCCAAGGGTCTAGTCAAGCGGAATCAGCGGAATTCTTAGCGTAGAGAAAAACGCCCCTGGACCAGGCGCTATAATAAGCCAAGGCGCTCTTGAACTCAGTGCACATAGACCTATCCCCTGTCGCATGACAACTCAAAAGGAGAATAGAAAAACGTATAAGCTGCTGAAGGTCCTTTGGGGCACCCTAAACCCACGGGGAGCCAAGTAGAGCCTTCTAAGAAAAAAGGGAAGTCGTACGCAGATACGATTAGGGACCTGGGCGCAAAGGTGAACCTTAACGCCCACCAGGCCAGGGTCAGTTGCGAGCAACACCTGTCTAATAGCGAAAGCGGCTGGTGGTTACGAAGGCGGCAGTAGAAGAGGCCACAACTTTCCTTAAGGCCGTACGGCTCGGCTGGAGTGACGAAAATACATTTAGACAACTCCTCCCTAACCCAGCATGTTAGAAAGGATATTGTTGAGGGCACTACCTCGAAGAACTTCGAGGATGCCCTACGCCAAGCGATTGGCATTGCCGGACCCATAACGATCAATCCCCCTAAAAAGGGGTTCACCGTGGAGGTGAACGGCCTTCGTCCAAGCGGTTTCTTCCGATGCCCGCACGATCCTGAATCCAAAGTGGGAACAGCTGGGGCGCTTCTTGTGCGATAAGCGATAAGCTACTTATCCTTTCTGGCATTTGTAGACTACAAGAATTGGCGCTGTGGGTTGAACCAATTGTTGAGTTAAAGTGCCTAAAGCTGGATGCGCATGAGATCAATAAAGGGTGTTAGTCTAATGAGTGTGCTGAAATCACCGTACCGACCTGCTGGCGGTGTCAACGAATTAGACACTCTGCTTTCTCGTGTACTTCCGTGGCAGTACGCTCCCATAATTGCGGCACAGTAGGTCCTCTCCAAAGAGTGCAAAACTATATCTGCAGGGCGTCGAGAGGCACGTGGCTAACGGGGCTGCTTATCCGAATTTGGATATTTTCGGAATTCCGAATGGAGACGGTACATCCAGGCATTGCTTGCTTTTATACACTTGCATACAACCTCCTAATCCTATAATATGTCTTACCTACCCAGTCTCTCTCAAGAGTATTTTGTGGTTCTTGCCACAAGTTACCATGTTTCACCAGATGACCCATTCCTGCTACTTTCATCTCCATTCCCACAGTATCAGGGTTTGTTTGAAGTTCTGTTTCAATCTCCCTTCGTCTTTCATAAAGTTTTCGCAAATGCCACAGAGGCACTTCTTTTTGCTAGAGCCGCCTCCTTCTTTCTCTGCCATTTAATTTTATAATATGCGCATTGTCTGGTCTCTCTTGTGCAGCTACATATTGCCAAAATAATTTGATATTGGGTTCTCTGCATTTCTAAACTCCGCCATTATATGGTCTCCCTCAGCCTCGTCAACGTCTATGACCTTTTCTGCACGGATTGTAGTTCTCCAAAGACAAGCACTACCTTCCTTTGGTTTGTTTCTCTTGCTCTTTCTGGCTCTGCGATGTTTCTGGGATAACCTATGCTCTATTTCTTCTGTGTTGCTTCTTTGTGACCTGCTTACGTTTAGCTTGGTTATAGAATCCCTTTGTCTACCTTACCCGTCCTTCTATCTGTTTGTCTCTTCTTGTACTCTCCCACTCAATAATCTGGTAAAGAAAATGTCCTCCCTTCCATCATTTTCAGCCACCAGTTATGCCTATTTATTTGTTGCAGCTTTTACCCGAGAGTTTATAAAGTAGCAATGTGGCTCCTCCTATTTTTTTACATCGGAAGAATGGTATTCTTACTCTTGGGTACATGACAACGTTAGGATTTATAGGACTAAAAATGTCTCTGCTGGACAATTTCGAAATATGTGGTGTTATGATGACTGAGAGTGTATTAGTGGTGTTATGATAACTTCATTCTCAAAAAGCCTTTATTTATTTCAGCCACACGTACCCAAATTTGTTTCAAAACTTGACAACATGTAGTTTCCGTAATGTTAAAAACCACATTTTGCTTTATGACTTTTCCGGTATTATTTACTATATCGGCCCACACGTGAACGATACCAGAATAAGAATTCACGTTGGAATGCAGGTGCATCTTCTAGCTTCCACGACACACGTTAAGGAGGTTTTAAAACAGTAGCCTTAAAACGGCTTTTCTTAAACTGTAGTCACTTAACTAATAGCTTTTAAATTCCTCTTAAATAAAGGGGATCAAAGGAAGAATCAAAGCCTCAAATGGTCTCAATTTTGTATTCATTTCTGCATTATCCTAGCTTTGCCTTTGCTAATCATCGAGCTTCCTTGGTCCCGCATTATTTTGGCTACAGTCCTGCCATGAGGGATTATTTAGTGCGCTTCTATGTCACGGTTAGAACGCATAGCTCAATATGCTTAAGTCAAATTTATCTAAGTACTCACCGATGTGGAGTTTGCATTTAACAATGCTTCAGTCACAGCCTTGTCATTACTTGGGCCAGCATTGTTTCCTTTTTCTTTCGGTTGTAAAACTTTCAAAATTCTGCTGCGCACCATATTTGTCATAGCCTGTTTGGCCTTTACCCTCAGAATATGGTAAACAGGAATTAACGAAATAACACAGGAACAAGCATCTGACCATTAACCAAGAAATGCAGAAGCGGTTCCATTCGTTACCCTCGGGCTAGAAATCCGCTTTTCTGCCATAGTCGAGTCGAGCCGGCGTTAGAAATTAATGTTTAACTGAACAACAAAATAAAATCTGTATGACGAGGATATATATATATTCGCTGTTTGCTGCACGCAACGTTGGTAAGAAATAATGCATCTCGTCAATTTATATATGTATATATATAGGTATATTGCGACGAATGAGAACACGTTTCAAGGTACGAATGAACGATTTATTCGTTTTATTTATTCGAACAATAGTAGTAGTAGTTACATGATGCTCCGCCTATTGCTATTCGGCCCACATTTTACTTCTTGGTACTGCCTTGTCTCCCTCGCTTCCGCGGCATACATTTGCACAAGAGATACATACACGCCCTCATATATATATATATATATATATATATACATATATCTTCACCCACCGCCATCATCATGCTTGCTGTCATGATTAACATAGTTACTGTCTTTGCTACTTCCGTCGTCCTACATGCAACATCTGTTACTTGCTTATCTCCGGTTGCACTATTACTCACTAGCGGCGCGCCTCGTGCCCTTTCGTAGAACATTATTGCCACACTTCGATATTACCATCTTTTAATTAGTCTTAACGTTTTATCATTTTACATTATATATATATATAGACTGTATAGTCAACAGACGTACATAGACAGATAGCTATATATACATACATACAAGTAGCTAGGTGTATATACAAGTATGCGCAAATCGATTGTATTGGCATTCCTAATCCGTTTCAGCGCGGAAATATCTCAAAACCAAGGAGAAGGAGGAGGAAGGAAAAGTAGCAACAGCATCAACAGCAGCAGCCTCTACGCAGAACAATTGTTGGAATTGCGAGTTATTTCGCGTTATCACTGCTAGGTTATTGTAGCTTCGACGACCGCTTTAGTCGAAGCCCTGCTTTGACACTTCAAAGCTTCACCATGTCTGTGTATTGGCAAGCATACATATACAACTACGTATTTTCGACACGCTTTCGCAAACATACATAACATTATTGTACGCGTTTACAAGCTGCACTGCACATCTATATATATATATATATATACAGGGTCTCTCAGAACTATTTAGAAATCGACATAGAAAAATGTAGATCCCGTTAAAGCAAATATTTTTCCAATAGAGCATGGTCTCTGAGAAGTCTTGTTTCGGAGTGAGACTGATATTACTAAAATCCGTGACACGGGTGCTGTTGCTTGACATAAAAGCACACATAGCATGTGCAATTGCGAGACATCCAGTCACGAACACGACGATGTGCTTAGTCTCTGTTCGGGAGGACTGGTTATTTCGCAATCGCAACAAAACCAGTGTCAACGATTTTTGGTAGTTTTACTTTCACTTCGAAACAAAACTTCTCAGAGATCATGTTTCATTAAAAAAATGTTTACTTTAACGAGCTCTACAATTATTTCGATGTCGCGTTCTAAATATTTCTGGGGGACTCTGTATATATATATATACCATTTGCATCAGGAATTCGTCGGTCGAGTGACTAGAGCATTTGAGCCGCTGGACAACTTTCAGGTCACGAGCAGGAGGGCAACTGAATTTGTCCGACTAACGAGTTAATTAATTAATAAACTATTAATTTCAAGGTCACAGTCGCCGCTTGAAGTCTAAGTAGTAGTTAATAATGACGACGGGAGTTTTACAAGCTACAATAAATTAACGCTCGGCGTCGGTCTCAGTCACTCGGGACCAATGTCCCTCGTCTCCACCGTTTACGACTGCGCGTCTGCTTGCCCGCCCCGCTCGCACGCACAGCAATATGATTTCAGAACGTAACAAAACGAGAAAAATAAAAGAGTTCTTCTTACTCTTGATCAGAAATCATCACGGTTTAGTGGTCGTCGACGATGGTAAAATTCAATGTTAGTAATACGCACCCTCCCCTTCTGGGTCAACCGAAGATGCAACCAATTAGCCAACCGGCAACGATGGCTCAGACGTTACACCAGTAGCGCATCGTAATAGCTCTGATGATAATGATAATAAATAGCTTGAAGCTGTCTAATACAACATATGTGTCCAACAAAATACACTCCGCCGCCGCCGCCACTGCCTCAGAGAACGTGGGTTGTGTCACCGTCGCCTCCGTGTTCGTGCATCGTGCGCGTCTACGCTATCACATCACTTACTTATGGGATGCACATTCAGTCTTTATTGCCTTTCGTGTTTTTTTTTTGCTTCTCTCGCATGTCGCTCTGTCATACACTTTTTTTTCGCTTACTTCCTCGTTGTCCTCTATTGTTTGCGACGTTCTCTCTGCCCCCAGCTCGGGGGCTCGGGGGTAGAGAGAACCCCCGTCATGGTTCATGGTTCCACTGTAGACCCAACAATTGCCTAAGCATTTCATTTAGTCATTGCACTTGCATTAATTCATTCATTCTCTCTCACCTTGTCCTTTCCTTCTTTCTACTTCATTGTGCATCCTATCAAATGAGCTTGCTGTATTTTCCGCCACTCTTTCCTTACAATAATAATAATAATATCACACAGCGATTTACCAAGTTATCCACAACAATCAAATCATCGCACCCGACCGAGTCTAGGCTTACTGTTTCTACGATACTCATCGTCACGCATCGCTCAACGACAGATTTGCTTTAGTTTCTTTACGTTCCCCCACGAATGGCCGCTGTGTTGCTTATTTATTCGCATAAAATATTGTGGAATACATTTCAATATAATCGTATATTCGTGATTCCGCGTCGGCGTACCGTGTCATGTTGATCAATATACTCCAGTCAATGTTTCTGTCTACGTTAGCATCCTTTGAGAGTGTAGAAACTTAAACAAAAACAAATATTAGCAACGCGGTGACGAATATCATCACAATCATGGCCAGCATCAACACTATCACCACAATTAAGGTTAGGTTCAGATAATGTGCCTGATATTTCTACAGACGTCGTATCGACGGTACATACTGTAAAGCTGCACTGCACTAGTATTGTTGTTGTTGCTGTTGTTCTTGTTGTTGCTGTTATTGTTGCTGTTGTTGTTGCTGCTGTTGTTGTTGTTGCTGTTGCTGTTGTTGTTGTTCGCGTACAAATTCCGTCCTGTCAAATCACTTCTATACGGTAAACAGTAACCCATCACGTGATTGTGATCAGCTGCGTTGTTTGCTGTCGAGTGTTTAACGTTCGACAGCCATTTTTGTGGCTGCCTAAAGTGGTAACTTGCTGAACATACTATAGTCAGTGTGTTGTTGTTGTTATATAAATATTGTTGTTGTTACTAAGCAAACTGCCATGATTGCTATTTTTATTGTTTCTGTTGTTGTCTTGTTTTATTGGCGACGATGACAATTATGCGCGATGTGGTCCTGTGGTCTACGAGTGCTGCTAGAATATTTGATTCTATACAGGCATTTTTCAAACAAGCGGAGGAGGGCCTTTTGCCGTTACTTTACACGAGATCTGACCTCTGCGCTGTAAACTGCTGGTAGTGGCGCCACCGTTGCAAAGGTCATTATAAAGTTGTAATTGTTTCCCTTGCTGATGTTGGTGCTATTGTGGTTATTGTTGTGGTTGTTTCTGCTGTTGTACGTGTGTGTGTGTTGACACCTTGCGCCCACTGGCTCTCATGCGATAACTAATTTCATTGTTTTACATAGCAACACAGAAGGGCGAATCTCCCAATCGAATATGTAGGTATCGTCGCAGACATTTAAGAAGCAAACTGTCACCACTATCAAAACTGACGGTGGCATTGATGATAACTATAACAATGATAACCATAAGCGAAACAAGCCGCCGCGCACCATCAACACCACGACCTTGGGCTGCAGCGCAAAAGGGGGGTATGTTTGTGTTTCGATGAAGTGTATGATTGAGTGTATTTGTGTGTGTGTGTATGTGTTTAGTGGCAATTGTATATACCGCTGCGTATCTACGCGCCCGTGTGTCGGTACAGGTGTATTTGTCTGCATAGACTCGTATGCAAGTGTATGTAGAAACTTTTTTTACACGCCCTGACAACCACATTTTGGCTGCGCTCGTAACGGGATAATTTGCAGGTGACAAAAGCGCGTCTATGTATCTATGTATCCATCGCGATCGCGTTCTCTTTTCTGGATTTTTAGATCGGCTTCCTCCCGAAGAAGTATGCGGGAGCTGGACAGTGACAACAACAACAACGTCGTCCAACAGGAACAACCAGCAGGGCCGGGACACGAACTTGCGATTGCCGGGGTCTGTTAATCTTGGTTGCCATGGCAACGCCCAATTTCCAACAGTGCATTAGCCGCCTAAGCCACCGCCGCTACAAACTAAATACAAGAACCTAAAACATACAAAAAATATTAATTTTTTGGCTTCACAAAACAGGGAGGCAATTTGTTCAAACAGCCTCAAGCGGCCACAGAATATAAGCTTTCACCCGGATCGGAGCAAAGTGACAGCCATACATACTGTCATACTGGATAAAGAACGAGCAAATACGCCTCAGGTGTGCTATGCAACAAATCAAAATAACGCATGCCGCACCCCTATGGAAGCGCACGGCTAGCAATACTACAATACGCTGCCTTCCCAACAAGACACAGATATCTATGAGGCTCTGCATGACTCGCAAGGCCTACATAGCAGCAACACAGGTCCTTTCTAGAAAGATTCTCTGGGATCTAAATGCCAAAGAATTAGCTCTCAATCAACTTCGGGCTAGACGATCAACTAATCAGCAAGACGGAAACCCTTAACGAGTTGGAACCAGCAATGGTAAACAATGCAGCCAGACCATCCTAAAGGCTGGATGAAGTCAATACTCCCTGATCTTGCAAAAATATTTCAGCTTTAAACATGCTAGCCTGCTCAGCTGCTCACTCGCGCAACTGCTGACAGCCTACAATGACAGCCTTTAGCAGTACCTATGATGTATTGGCAAAGCCGACTGTGCCCTGTTCAATATTGAGTGGGAGCTTTTCTTTCGGAACCTAGGACTGGGAAGTCCCCTGATATGCTAAGTCCTTGTAGAGGGGCTACTCAAGCACCACAAGTCCTGGTCTATAACAACACAATTTGCAGGATTTGTCTCGGAAGCGAACATAGCCGCTGCTCAAACTCGACCTCTGCAAGTCGAACAGCCTCAATGGCAAGGTGAAGTAGTCACGTAACGAGTTCTTGTGAAGACAGTATGGTGCGGGCATCCCCGGCACGAGGTCAGGAGGAAGACAGGATTTTAATGGGCTGTGAGTCCCACACGAGCATGGCATCCATAAAGACGGCCTTGACGGATGCATTATGCTTTTTACTGGTATATATATATATATATATATATATATATATATATGTACTCGTATGTCTATATCAATAATGGGCATACGTCCGTACGCGTGCATGTTTGCGTATATCACACGCTTCGTTTGTTGTTGATTTACGCGACGGGGGGGAGTCGGTTTGTATGCTCTGTCCCTCCTGGTTAGCAGGAAAGGGGAGGGGGCTGGTATCCTAACGAACTGTTTGCCAGAAGGAGCTCCGTGGCAACGATGGCGTCGTAGCCAGCAGTGGCAGAAGCCCCAGCGCAAACGAACGCACGAACAAGGTCGCACGGATCGCACAGGGGTCAAGATCTGTTGTCAATTGCTTGTCGAATGGCCTCCGGACGCTCGCGGACGAAGCGCGACCTCTGCTGTTCTTGCCATCTGTTATCAACGGCGTGGTCAACGAATGGTGTGCAGCATCGCTCCGAGCTACGGCAAATACCGCCCTAACCCGATCAGTCTAGAGCATACGGTGCCGGTGAGCAGAAGCGACTGGCTGTTGGACTCCGTTCCCCGGGTTCAAACTAACGACTCGTAATGGGCAAGGCGCGGCGGGGGTAGTCGGGGGGGGGGGGGGGGGGCGGGTAGGCGTAACGGTAGTAGGCAACACACTTGATTGCCTTAGCAGGCAGAAATTGGCCGATTCGTCATCGCTGACATGCGGTCCCGTCTTTTCATTGCTGCCCTAGCCATCCCAGCCGGGAAGAACTTCGTTGCCGCTGTCGTCATTGTTCATGTTGTTGTGGTTGTTGTCTCTTGTTATCGTTGTTGTTGTTATTGTGATTGCTGTTTCTTGTAATTGTTGTTCCTGTTCATCGTTATTGACGTTGTTGTGGTTGCTGCTGTTCATCGTTATTGATGTTGTTGTGTTTGCTGTTGTTGTTACTATTACTGTTGTTGCTGTTGCTGTATATCCTTACAACAGTGGTATTATGTTTGATGTTCTACTTTCACCTCTTCATGCTTGTTTGTCGACCATGGTCGTCAATCGTGCTATGATGTACAGTGTGTTCCGCCACTGTCATGTACGGATTATTGTCCTGCAAAAACAGCAAACAAAGAAACAAGGCTCTGATATGCGGCACCACCTGTCTAGCAGATGTGGTTGCGACAACACGGCTCATTACGAAACTCTGCGGTGTTTAGTTGTCGTCACCGTCGTCGTCTTCTAATCTCAAATATAGTCGTGCGTTCTTTGTTGAGCAACTGTGGCTCGACTATCTTGCCTAACAAGCAACGACAGACTAATAACAACAACAACAGCAACACTAGCAGAAATGTGTACTGAAGTACATGTAGTGTAAAAATGAATATATATATATATATATATATATATACACATATTGTTATGATTAGGCTACTAAGCGTGCGTACTTTTCGAGCCGATTCGCGTTTTCTAGATAACTTACCAGAAACAACAGACAACAACAACAATAATAAATATAGCAAGAGCAGCAGGCGTTAGAGACCAAAGCACACCGATCCATATTCACTCAATCGGTCGATGTTGCAATTGCCACTTTCATTTCCCGTTCACAACTTGTTAGCTGGTTTTTCGAGTCAGTCGCTGTGTGTTTGGTCTTAGTTTTGTTCGGTGATCATTAGTGTCAAAATTAGTCGGATGTGTCACGGTTTGTCATGATGTGTGCCTGTAAGTCGACCTAAGTCGATAGATAGCTTCTGCGTTGTCTTCCGATTGTACTGACATCAAGCTCTTCATCAACATCAACAAATGATCTTCTTCAATCCCCGCCTAATGCATTTAACACTATCAACAACGATATATATTTAGATATATTACATATATTTACATGTTTATATATATATATACCTGATATCATACATATGATTTTACATATACATTCGTATAGATATTTTTTGCCAGCAGCCGTTCCCATTTCAACACCCGGTGAATGAATAAACGGCAAGAACCAAAGCGAGATAAGAGAAAGCGAAAAGGGAGAGAACTAAACATGCGGACAGCAGCCGGGGCCGAGAGAATGTTGTAAAAGACAAAACTGTTCACTCATAAGAGGGCTTCAAATGAAGGTACGAAACGTCGTGTGTCCCGTCCAATTGATGCGGCGTGAGTGCGTGTTAGAACATCATGGCGTTCCCATTGCAAAACTCGACGATTGAGGAGCAGCGAGATGTTATCCGATGTTTGATTGTGGAGGGTATTCATCCGGCATTGATAAGAATAATCCGGCTGGTATTTATCCGGCATTGATAAGAATAATCCGGTTGGTATTCATCGCCAGATAATGGTAGCCGGTATACGGGAGAGACTGTGGGGGACCGACAAGTCAGTGAGAAAGTGAAGTGCCTGTTTTCGAGCAGGCGGAGAGCGGTGAACTCATCGACAAAATAAACGACCCGGTGAGAAGTGATCGCCGTGTCAGGATGCGAATGCTAGCCGTTATGGCGGAGACCAACAGTTGGAAGAGTGTGGACAATTATGCTCGACAGGTTGGGTTACCGGAAGGTATGCGCGCAGTGGCTTCCAAAGAAGTTCAGGCGTAAAAGGAACTGCGTATAGGAAGCTAGAACTGGAATACCTGTTCCGGTACCATGTGCACCTCGCTTTTTTGCACCTGTGGATCGTCACCCATGATGAGTGTTAGTGACCGACAGTCCGAACGTGGAGGACTGGTAGAGGACAGGCTCCTGTCACGGCCGCAGATGCTCTGGGAACAGAGAATCTTTCGGCTCGTAAAACAGTGGGATAGTTGAGCCCAAGGCTTCTTAACCTCAGGATAAGAGGCCCTCAGTATAACCTCAGAATAAAGACTTTAATTATACCCACAATGTCGTTTCGTACTTTTTCGTTTGAACCTTCCGCATAGATGACCTCCACGACCACCATCACCAGAAGCAGCAGGTGGACACTAAAAAAGAAAGTGGGTGAGTCATATAGAGGCAATACTCAGTATCCGGCGGTAGTCACTGTAGCACACCAACACTGTACCTGGAGGTTCTGTTGCTCTGATTTTTTTATGGGCTCGTCTTTTTCCGACGGCAAATTAACGTAAACTCAGTAATTCCGTACTGAGCTTAAATTTCCATAATTACACATTTTAAACAAATGTAACAATTAAGGTCATTTTGCAGAAAGGGCTATCGCTCGTATCTGTAATTGTGTAGTAGCGGGCACATTCTCAAGTCACAACGTACCTCCTGTGTATGCCGAAATCGCAGTCCCGTCGGTAGCCGCGCCAAAACAACCATCATCAACAGGATATTTCTAAATATCCGCCTCAACACGTTCGGCGGCCCTTAGCGTATTAAGTATATGCCTTACGTGGCGATATCAAGTCCGCTTTAAGGCGACGAACGATAGTCAAAGGCTGTTAGGAACAGCCTTTCTAAAACATGTAGTTACTTCTAGTAACAGCAGCAGCAGCACAAGCAGCGGTATGGTAACTGAACATGAACGCGGCCGTTGCATCAAAGCCGCATGCATCGTCTGATGACGAAGAAGCATTGATAACAGAGCCATAAGCACATGAACATGAGCACACGTAAATAAATCTTCGCAACGAAGTAGACGCGCGACATATTAGCAATAGTAGTATAAATTTAGGTCGTTTAAGACCGTTTAAAAATTGCTGCTTAGGTCATAAAACGTGAACATTGTGTAATGTATGTCTGCATGTTTATATATATTTATATATATATATATATATATATATATATATATATATATATTCATTCGTATGTCGTATGCATGTAGATGTGTCTACGTCTGAATTAGTATTGTGCACGCGAGTTAGCCAATAACCTGCGGTGACAGCTGTCGTATCCGAGGAAGGTTTGGGCCTCTTGAGTCGTTTTAGTCAGAGAGAGAGAGAGAGAGAACATTCGCAGCCGAGTTTCAGTATTGTATTGTAGTGGCAGTGTGAATCGTAATGCGGTAGTCATGTTCTGCCCCAGTGTAGCAAGTAGGAGTAGTGATGCTGTTTGTTGATAGTCGGTCCAGTGTCAGGCCGACGCCTGACATGGCCAGCATGAGTACACCAGGTGGGGGACGCCTGCCCAAGCGGCGTGGCTGGCCATCTATGCAGTTGCATAGTCTTCCTGGAGTTCTTCGCCACCACAATGCGGTCGATATGTGCACATACGCCATATATATATATATATATATACCGCGTACACGTTCAGGGGCATATTCAATAAATTATTACAGACACACCCATGTATATATATATACCAAACAAGCAACACATGAGCAAATCGAGAAGCAGGTACGTACATAACGCACTTATGTGCCAGTTAGTAATTTCGTACATAAGAAAGTAAAAACGAATTAAGGTTTATTTTCCGTATAATACATTACGCTTAATTTCTTTAAGCGTAATGTATTATACGGAAAATGTCCTTATTTATATATATATATATGTGATGAAAGTTTCAAACTCTCACTACATACACACGCATATGTATATACATGTATGCGCTTAATGTACGAACGTTGTAACTGACAAATAAGAACGTTATGCACGTGCCTGCTTCTTGGTTTGATGATGCGTTGCTTATTTTGGCTGTGTGATGTGAGGGAAAGGAGTCTACGAATCGACAGACAGACAGACAGGCAGACGAGGTACAACATTGTTTCTGCTACTAATTAGGGCTTGATTTGTTTTGCTGACGCCTCCAATTAGAGATAGCCATAGCATTAATAGCTGTCATTCGAGCAATGGTTAACGTTGTACCGAAAGTGGTGCTTGTTGTTGTTACTGTTGTTGTTGTTGTTTTTGTTGCTGTTGTTGCTATTGTTGCGACAATAGATGCTTGCGAGCAGATGACGACCCACGCGTGAGGGTCATAAGGGGATCAGTGACTTCAGACAGAACAGCCGGACGGACGGGCGAGCGGCTGGGCGAAACTGGCTCTCAGGAGGCCGGCTCTATTCTTGTTCGCCCTCTGCAATTACGGACTTTTAGCTAGAGCTAAGGTCCGGCGTTGGCGGTCTACGTTATACGGCAGCGGTAGACGATAGGAGATCTTCGGACGACAAGACACAGACGACGCAGACAACCGGAACAGCAACAATAGTGGATCCGATGACAGAGCATTAAGGCGTTGGTATTCTGCTTCTGTCCTTCTTAGGCGAGTAGAGCGCCCATCTTGGTGGCAGGGGGAGCATTTGATTCGATTCGAAGGATTTCTCTCTCAATTTCTCACAGACGGCCTCTCGATCGCTCCCGTGCGAGTGAGACACTGACGTTATCGGCGATTAACGGCACGGCCCGTGTGACGCGGATGTGAACGGACAGACGCTATTTTATTGAACACGTGGTCTCAAACCGACCGTGTTTAAGAGCTATTTATTGATCTTCTATGAGCAGGTTCGTTATTGCTACTGTCATTGACTCCAATAGTTGTGTTGTTGTCGTTGTTGTTGATGTTCTGTGTTTGCTGTTACGCCTGCAGCTGGTGTTGTTGTTATTGTTGCTGTGGTTGTTGTTGCTGTTGTTGTTGTTGTCGTCGTCGTTGTTGTTGATGTTGTTGTCACGTTACATTCGGCACGATCGTAGGTGACAAGTTCGACAACTGCTTGGAGCTCACACACAGTTCTCAGGCAAGACGGCAAGACGTTCGGCAGCTTAATAGAGGGGTATTGCACTCGATGGATGCAACCACAAGCACCACGTACGGCATACGCGTGCATGTCCCATGTCATGGCTTGACGGCAGTAATCGCCTGACGACGGGCGGGACTAGGTGTGAGAGGCAAGCTTCATTAGCGAACAGAAGGGGCAGAACTCACGGCACAGAGTTTGCACATTTGTTCACG